>CM046343.1:32047445-32592567 GCA_025403435.1 Artocarpus heterophyllus
TGATCCGCAATCGAGGGAATAAAGTTGGGCGCTTTATTCATGTAAAGATTGTTATGTTGTCTATATCCCTTTTGGGAGATGGTTTGTCTTGGCCATCGGAGTTGGACTCCGTGAATAGAAACATTGGCGCGTTGTCATAGGTGACGATGTGTTGGATCGGGACATAAAGTGAATTGATTTATTTTCTTAGAGATTATCTTGATAAAGTTTGTTTTGATCAGATATCTTTTCTATTGGGCTATTTGAATCAAAACTGAGACTTTATCCTTTAGAATCTCGGGTGGAAAATAAAAGATTCGCGGAGATTTTTTCTCGGCAGTTCGGCCTGCCGGATGACGTGTTCGGCCTCGAATCTTTTATTTTCCACCCGAGATTCTAAAGGATAAAGTCTCAGTTTTGATTCAAATAGCCCAATAGAAAAGATATCTGATCAAAACAAACTTTATCAAGATAATCTCTAAGAAAATAAATCAATTCACTTTATGTCCCGATCCAACACATCGTCACCTATGACAACGCGCCAATGTTTCTATTCACGGAGTCCAACTCCGATGGCCAAGACAAACCATCTCCCAAAAGGGATATAGACAACATAACAATCTTTACATGAATAAAGCGCCCAACTTTATTCCCTCGATTGCGGATCATATGTTTTAGACCATCACCTTAAGAGTCGTGTCTACCGCATAATCATCCCATCATATGCCCAACTCTTAAGGTTTAGATTGGGCTATTTGAATCAAAACTGAGACTTTATCCTTTAGAATCTCGGGTGGAAAATAAAAGATTCGCGGAGATTTTTTCTCGACAGTTCGGCCTGCCGGATGACGTGTTCGGCCTGCCGAACTGGCCTGTTCGGCCTGCCTATCAGACAGTTTGGCCTGCCTATCAGCGCACATAAGATTACGCGTTTTCACGCGTATCTTATCAGATATTGATCCGAACTTGATTCTGTTTCGATTTTTTGAGACCAAATCTGATATGGACTGACCCTAGGACCAATAGGTATAAAAAGGGAGTGAGTCTAATGATTTACTCAGATCAATTTGAGAGATTAAGAGTGATACTCTTCTAGTGAGCATCTAAAAACTCCCTGAGAGCTTTTGTTCACAAATCACGAACACTAGCTTTGGGTTCTCTCTATTGGTTGGAAGGAGAGTCACCGGTGGAAGAGCTGTACATGTGAGCCCATACTCACTCCGGTTGTGGATAGAGAATAGCAAAGAAGACCAGTTGGTTGAGGCTCTTCTGGAATGTTACTTCTCTACACAGGTCGCGGAGGTTCTTCGGCACACTGAGGTTAGTAAGATCTGTTTAATTTATACATATAACATGTCAAACTTGTGTTTTGGAAAATACTCTGATGAAAAATTTTAAAAATTTCGCTGCGCACTTTGTTTCCAACACTAATCGCTATTCAACTGTTGCTCATGGTAGTGTAGAGATCCAAGTTTCCAAATGCTAGTCGTTAGATTGTTGCATATGGTGCGCAAAGATTGGAGCTTCCAAACATCGTTTGATCGTCGCCAGTCGTAAATGGATAGCGCTTCGTTCTTCTGCGACAAGGAGACACTACTACAAACTGTGGATTCCACGACGGTTTAGAACCGTCATAAAAATATTTCACGACGGTCTTTTGACCGTCGTGAAAGCTTCAGTTGTGGTACAACTTGGAGTTTTTACGACGGTTTTTTACCATCGTTAATACAAAAATTGATGCAAGGAGCGGTAAAATGGGGTGGGATTCCACGACGGTTTCACAAAAAACCATTGTGAAAAAGGGGGGTTCCACGATGGTTTCATGAAAAACCGTCGTGGAATCCCTCCTTTCCATGACGGTTTTTTGTGAAACCGTCGTGGAATCCCCCCTTTTTCACGATGGTTTTTCGTGAAACAGTCGTAGAATCCTCCTTTTCCAAGACGGTTTTTCACGAAACCGTCGTGGAACCAAAGGATTCCATGATAGTTTCATGAAAAACTGTCATGGAAGGGGGGATTCCACGACGGTTTTTCATAAAACTGTCGTGGAAAATTGGTATTCCCCCCAAAAAAAATTCGCCAAAAATTTTTGTTTTCCCACGGGATGGCCAGTCCCGTGTGTTATCCATTACAACAAGGCCCTGATTGCATACAAAAATTAGAGTATATTGAAATTTCTAGGTATTTACAAGATCATTAACATTTGAGCTATTTTCACCAATTGTTTATCTACTATCTCCATCTATCTATCGAAAGAGCACATACCTATTTACAAATTGTACCCACTCTAATCTAACTTCATGTATATCCGTATGTATATAAAAATCCTTTTTTCCTAAGGCTTGTATACCACTTGTAATTATATCCCGCATGCAACGTAGAATAAAAAAACCACATTCTACGTTTCCTTGTTGTCTTGGACACTTACGTTTGGAATATAGTGTTCCATTCGGTCAGTTTTTGACACCGCTTTCCGCTGGAAGCTTCCAATCATTAAGTGCCCTAACAATGTGTCATTTTTAAATGAATTAATAGACGATACAAATATGTGGGACTAAAAACATTTAATTTAAATTTATCAAAGAATATTAATACTTACAATCTCATGATTGATACAAAATCCTCACACGGTGGGTGTCTAAGGAGGTCAAACCAATATATTTGGTCCTCCCATGGCGAAATAAGTCCCAACATCCAATGTTCTCCAACATTGTATGGTAGGAAGAATAATTTCCCCCTTGGTGCTTGAGCTAATAGGTGGAGGAGTAATGTGGCGCGTTCTCTACGATCACTCTGTAGGTTTCTTGCAGCACTTGAAATAATAGCCAAAGATATGAAGCAGAAATTTTACACCAAGCCTTGAAGTTCACAATATTCCACCAAAAAACTACAATAGAAAAAAATACAGTCAATTATTTGAAAGCACCTTACAACTTTACCTATATTTTAAAAATATGAAATAAGGATGAAGTTATTACCTGAGGTATACCAGGATACAGTTTGCCACGATTTTATCAAAGTTGATGAAGTAGTAAACGTCTTCATACCCCACATAGATAAGGAATTCATTGCCAGTGACATTTACCGGTATCGGGCACTGAATCGTCGACCCATCACGCATGAAAGAATGTGCATATAGAGCCAACTGCATAAATCCTTGAGGTACTAAAGCAAAGTTAAATGTTTGCAGTTGCTTATTAGCAATGGTTTGCTCTTGTTCTTGTTCTACCTCAGGTTATGATTCTCTTACTCTTGTTCTTGACGTATTCAAATCTTGACATATTCACAAGTTTACAATTTCAACAACACAATTTCACAAAATCATTTCATTTCACATGTTACACATATTGACAAATTCACAATTTCAATTACACATATAATTCCACAAATTACACAGATTCACATAATTTCAATTCTAATTGTACATATTTTCATATCCTCACATAGTACAAATTATGCATATCTTTACAACTTTAATTACACAATTTCACAGATAGGCGAGGGGCGGGTGTGGGTGGGGGGGCTGGGCAACGGGGGCGTGGGGGTGGGGGGGGCTAGATGAGGGGGAAGAGGGGGGTGGGGGGGACTGGGCAATGGGGGGCGCGGGGGGTGGGGGGGCTGGGCGAGGGGGAAGAGGAAAGAGAGAGGGAGGGGGAGCTTACCGGCAGTGGAAGTGAGGGCGGCCTGGTGGAGGTGCTGGCGGCGCGATGGAGGTGATGGCTGTAACGTCCCCTCACGGGACGTCACAGTTACCGTCTCATAACATCTATTATTTATGATAAAATAGAATTTTATAAAATTTGAATAATCAAAGTAATATGAAAATAGCTTAATTTTTTTTTTCTTAAACAAGACTTTTTAATCCACTCAAATAACTTCATCTAAAAATAAAAGTATAGTTGCAATATTATAAAAAATATTAAACTTAATAAAATATCTTTAACTTGCAAAATCTCATAAAATAATTGAAAAAAAAAACTAAAATCTGCGAAATTGTAAATAATTGAACAAAAGTTAAATCATCATTAAGACAGGATGCGTCACTCCGATATTCCATTTCTGCCACCATGCACACACCCGCACCGAGCTCCTCCATCCTCATACTTAACTCTTGTTCCTAGCTGCAATATGAGAAACATCTAGTAAGCATAATGCTTAGTAAGTACACCTTAACTCTCACAAAACCTTTTCATCAATTAACAATATTTAATAAAATAAATTCATCATTACATAAATATATTTTCTTTTTAAAAAATGTATATAGTAATACTTCAAAATATCATATCATAGTACTTCAAAATATCATATCATAGTACTTCAAAATATCATATAGTAGTACTTCAAAATATCATATAGTAGGGCCCTGGCGTTGTACCGTCATCGTCATAGCGCGCTAGCCACGGAAAGAGAGAGGTAGCGACCCCCAAACCAACCGTGACAAAGATGAAGCGACCGCTCACCGGTCGGTCCGCTCACCGGACCCCATCATCACCATCAATCCATCAAAGGTACAACGCCTTTTTAAAACATCAAAATAATAATATAGATAATACATATATATAGGTTTTCATAAAAAGTTTTCCATCAATAGAATAATGAGGTAAAAATAACATCATCTTTCATCGTCTTCCATCAATTTCCCCATTATTAAAAATCTTCATCTTAAAACGTCCTCATAACATATCATCAACATCAATCTTTTTAATTTTGAACAATCATATTGCAGGTGAGAGATGTACTTACCTGATCTTTAGACTTACTCAACCTTTAATGGTAGGTGACACGACGATTCGGGTCTTCGGTGTGCTCGCTTCTTGAAGAGTTCATGCCAAACATTCATATTGATCATAAGTCACTAACAATACTTGTGACACCCGTTATTCTTCTAACGGGTATTGAGGTAATTAAATTAATTTTTAATGTATAAAAAAAATTGCTTCATTTAAATTTATTTTATAATATTTATTTTTATCTATTTTTAAATTTTCTAAAATTCTCCTATATTTATTTAGTATGATTACTAAAAAGCCTTAGAACTTCTAATAAATCTCAAAAATGTCATATTGGCATTATGTGTGTTAAAGTCTTTAGATGAGACATAAGGATATCTTTTCCAACTACTCTTGACCCTCATTTTCTTTATTTCCTCCGTGACATGCTTCAACATGTCTCCTCTATAATTGTTTCTATCACTTCTTTTCAAAGACTTCATCTTTTCTTCCTTTTTCTTCCACGGTTCCCACACTCTTCTTCTCATTTCTTTGCTGAAGCAAAATACTTAGAGAACTTCTTCAAGGCAGCCATAAAAATCAGCCACCATCACCTCCATTTGAGCAAGAATTTCAGTCATACCGAAGTAAAGGAACCTGTTTTGAAGCCATTTCAAGCTTCCAACTAACCATAATCCGAGGTTAGAATCTTATGAACAAATTTAGTCTTTCATTTATAAATTTTCTTTTATACTAAAGGATTATTCAAATTTGCGTTCTTAAACCTAAGTATATGTTTGTTGCTATTTTGGAGCATATGTATGAAGTCTAAGTGTATATGCCCTAGACAGAAAATTTATATTGTTAAACTTTATAATACCTCTATGGGCAGTGGTTATTTCTTGAAATTCTAAGATTAAATTAAAATAAATTTTATGAATGTAGTTGTATGTTGTGCTTTAGTTTTAATTGTCCTTATGCACGCCTTAGGATCAAGGGAGTATGGAGCTAACGTTAATTGATTCCAGGATTAAGAGACTGTTGATAAGCTTGAAAGGTAGGGATTCTATTACTCATCTTTTGTGAGGTTTTTATAGAATTAAAATTGATTGTTTTGCCGCAATATATATATATCTATGTTGAACTGATATTATATGATTATCACATATGAAACTATGACATGGACTCGTCTTGTATTGTACGGCGAGGAACATAATGAATTGACACATGTTATAAATTGAGAAGCATGGTTAGGAAAACTGACTCTATTAATAATGATTTAATATAGAGAAATGGTGAGACATGAAGAGGGCGGCGATTACGTCCTTGGGCATGAATACCCTAAAAGGTAAAATAGGGGGAAGGTGATGACGCTTCCTTGGGTTGAAAGTCCCAGAACACACTGTACAGGAATCGATTTGGTGAGGACTCGGGGCTTGATGTCCCCTCACCGGAACACCCTTGGAATGTTTATAGGGTGATCAAGTGCGCCCATTTGAGTTTCGATGAGTTGAGTGATACTCAATTTAACATGGATACCTAGGAACAATGATGATTGGTAATATTTGTATAAATGTGTAATTATGACACTTGGTAATGATTAACTACGGTATCCATAAGATGTGATCATAATAAACCTCATAATCTAGAATATGATGTGACTTACTAACCATGCAGGTTTTAATGTGGTAATGATAAAAACCTAAAGGTGAGTAATGGCTTTCTCTACTGAGCATAGTGTTGCTCATACCCTTATATTTTTATCTTTTCAGGACTCACTAAGTGTGAGGTGGCTACGAGAAATATAGTTGAGGAAGTGATGTAGCTATATTACATTGGGACTGCTTCAATTGTTGAGAATGTTCTTCATGATAATGTAAGCATCAATTGTTACTTTCTGTGACTGTATTACAATGTGTTGAGGGTTAAAATGATGATGACAACAGTTTATATTATTAAATTTAAGGTGCTACATTAAAACTGTGGTTTATTTATCGTTTATATTTTTATTTTTGAGTTGAGAGTTTTCATTTAAGTCCCGGGCAAATTTTATTTTTAAGGTTTTACTTTTATTATTTATTTTTATTTTATCTCATTAAAAACTGTTAACCCCCATATAGGGGCGTTACAATACTATTAGCAATATATAAACATCTCATACTATCATTAAACATCACCTTATCACGTAATAATATCAAAAAGCACAAGATCACAATTTATGAACCTAGGGCATAATTCCCAGAAGTAGGCAGAATGACCTTTATTCACTTAAAAATTCATAATAATTTCATCTTATCTCCAAATCAGTTAAATCCAGTGGCATTAGAAACTAGACTCAAAAAAAAAGAATTTGATATATTAAACGCATATTTTGAAAATAATTTGCATGAATAAAAAGCCCTCGAAAATCAGTCTAAATTTCGGGTCTGTGTAAACTGCACAGCTTTCAAGGTTAACTTCGAAAAATCATAACTATTTAAAGAAAACTCCGATTCAAGCGATTCAAAAGCCAAAGAAAGCTTAAGATGTCTAGTATTTGGGAAAAATATAAGAAAAATATAAACAGTGCAATACGAAATCCAAAATTATGAAAATACGACGGCTGTCAAGTGTTTATGTGAAAAGTAGGCATAAGGCATCAAAAATTTAAATACCAATCCATAACCTAATAAAACCTCAATTAAAATAGTAAACACATAATTAACATGATTCTAATTGATAATAAAACATACCTATAAAGATCTACATAGCAAAAATACGAAAATCCATGATGTCCTTAATCTAGGGTTTAATGAGAGGTTAATCAAAACCACTAAATCATCAATTCTTTTCAATCACCAATAGACATGAAACACATATGATAAGAGAATCTATATGATGATAAAAATAATTATAATAGTAACATAATAAACTAAAACATCAAACAAACATATTAGATTATTGATATACTTACCAAGATTAATGCAATTAGGGAGACTAGAAACTTGATAATGCCAAAGAAAACCAAGCATAAAGCCAATCAATAAGGAAGGAATGAAGTGTGAGCCTAGGATTTTTAATAGGAGGTCTTTATATAGTTTTTATGTGGAGGCTAAAACCCTAATTCTAATCTAATTCGGTTTTTTTTTTTCCACGTGTATCACTTTTTTTTTTTCCTATTTCTACTCCAATTCGGCAAAGACTTGCCACAAAGCCCAAAGGCCCAAATGTTTCTTCATTAGACGTTCACATATACATGCGGGTGCAAGTGCAAAATTCACGTAACTAATATATTATAAATACAATTTTAAATTATATATTCTTATATATATTACATTAAAACAATTCAATTAATTAATTCCTTCAAATCATACTTTATTCAATTAAAACAAAACAAAATGCATCATCATATCATTAATTCATAAATAACCATAACCCCTACATAATTGGCATGAACTTTTCCTAACACATCGAAGTCCTTGTCGTTGTCACCTGTAACATCACTAAATAGCATATTAGTAAAATATCACTGTCGTCAATTCTAACGTCAGATTTTCTATTTGCCATTAACAGAAATTTTGGGTGTTACAATGGCGGCGCGGTAGAGGCGATTTTAGACAGAGAGAATGAGGGATTTTAGAGAGAGAGAGAGAGAGATTTTAGAGAGATAGAAAGAGGGATTTGAGAGAGGAGAGTGAGGCATATTGAGAACCTTGGGCGCGCATAGATATAGGTGGGTGGTACAAATTTCAAAAATTTAAAGAATCCACCTTTCACGACCGTTTTGTCAAAAAATAGTCATGGAAGACCCAGTTTTGCACGACTGTTTTTTAAAAAACCATCGTGGAAGATCATCTTTCACGATGGTTTTTCACAAAGAGGTCGTGGAATAATAATTCTTCAAATTTTTGAAATTTTTGAAAGCGGTCGTGGAACCTATATATTCCACAACGGTTTTTGTTAAAACCGTCGTCGAAGATACTTTTACACAACGATTTTTGCAAAAGTCGCCGTAAAAAATTTGTAATAAACATTTGCTACACATGATAATATTCTTTGTTGCCCAGGGTGGCTAGCCCGTATGTTAAGCATCCAATGTCCCAGAATCATGAATACTTTATCTCTGTTTTCACCACAAATCTAACTATAGATACATATACAAATATCGTTAAAAAATATTGAAAAATTAAATAATTTTAAGAAAAAACTTAAAAATAAATTAACATAAAAAGGTTCATTGATGCTCATCTTTTTATCTTTTTTTTTTCATTGGTTCCTCAATACATATCCATTCCACATCTTCACGAAACAAGTGCTAAACATCATCTTCAAAATTATCTATCTCTTCAACCAGTGGCAACCCCTTTGTGAATGAAGGGATGTCTGAGCAATCCTCATCAACCCTTGACCATCGATAACTATTCTTGGCTTGGTCGGGACGACTAGAGACAGCTCCATGTCTTGGGGATCCTTAACATAAAAAACTTGGATTGCTTGTGATGAAATAATGAAGGGATCATTCCTGTATCCCAATCTTCTAAAGTCAACCACCGTGATGCCGTCATCGTCGTTCTTAACATAGTTATTGTCAGCCCACTTGCACTTAAAAAGTTTTATGCGTAATCCCCCATAATCAAGTTCCTAAATATCTTCAATGACGCCAAAGTAGTTCATAATCCCATATATCGGATTCTTGTCCTTGGCGGAGGCAATATGCATAGCCTCAGCATGGAGAGTCACACCATTATTTTGCACCAGATGCTTCTCATCTCTTTCGCGAGTATAGAAAGTATAACCATTTATGGAATATGACGTATACCTTGTAACTACCGACAACGGTCCTCTAGCTAGGTTCTTCAACTGCTGTGACATGTTCTCATCTTGTGACGTGGAGCACTTGCCATAGATGTGTGCTCTAATCCATAACCAGAAGGTCCGGTTATGTTTATCTTACAACCACTTCTCATTTCTTGCTCTTTTTGGGTATGCTTTTTTTTAATTCGTTCATGTGCACCTCAATGAAAGGCTCCACTTCATTAGCATTGTGCAAGACATAAAGACAAGCTTGCTCCCACTCATCTCGATTTACCAATGAAGGATAGCCTGTAGATAGTCCCCTCGCCTCAATGTTTATAGTCTTTGGCACCCCAATTGTGTCCGCATTAGATAGGTACTCGGAGCAAAATTCAACTGATTCCTCAGCTATGTAACTTTCCACAATACATCCCTTCGCCCTATTTCGATTCTTCATATAGCCCTTCAAAACTTTCATATATCTTTCAAATGGGTACATCCATCTCAAATACACTGGTCCGCATAACTTAATTTCACGTACTAAGTATACCGTTAAATGAATCATGATGTCAAAAAATGCCGATGGAAAATACTTTTCAAGCATGCATAAGGTTTGCACCAACTCTGATTGTAGTGAATCTAACACAAGTGGATCAATGACCTTCAAGCATATTGAATTGAAGAACGAGCACAACTTGGAAATTGCAAATCTCATATTCTTTGTTAGAATTCCCTGCAAAGCAAGTGGTAGTAATTGCTGCATCAACACATGACAATCGTGTGTTTTCATGCCAATAAGTTTCAAATCCTTAACTGACACCAACTTTTTAAGGTTCGAAGAATACCAGTCCGGCACTTTTAATGAAGCAAGCCATTCACAGAGCTTTCTTTTTTCTGCTTTGGATAACGTGTGCTTTGTTGGAGGTAAGTAAGTACGATTCTCTCTTTTCTTGGGAAACAAATTAGGCCTAATATCCATTTCCATGAGATCCAACCGCGCCTTTTCACCATCCTTAGTCTTGCCCGGAATGTCAAGCAACGTGCCGACTACAAAGTCATATACGTTTTTCTCAATATGCATAACATCCAAGCAATGACGAACAAAAATGTCTTCCAGTAGGGAAGATCAAAGAAGATTGATCTTTTTTTCCATGGTTCATCATTTGGCGACTCGTCCTTACCTCGCTTTCTCTTTCCGAATACGACTCTTATAGCTTTTATCATTTCAAATATTTGTTCACCTGTCAATGGGGGAGGGCGGTCTCTTTCTTCGCTGTTGCCACCAAAGGCTTTCTTTTGTTTGCGGTAGTGATGATCTCTTGGCAACCATCTTCTATGTCACAACCCACCTTTTCGGGCTGTGATTAAACTCTTTCTTACTTACTTTAGGGCAAAAATTTAGGATTTTTTTTTCTCTTATACAAATACTGTACATATACTGGTTTAACAACTTTTGAAATACAAACATATACTTGTGTTTACATAATCATCCTTCTTTTACAATATAGCTCATCAAACATTACTTTCAAAATATTTTAAAACACCATACAACAGAAAACATACTGTGGCGGAAACCATACCCAGTCTGCATACATCATCCGTCCGTCAGCTCATCATTCGATTTATTCTGACCTTTTCGTCGAAATACCTACAGCATGAAATACTTAGTGAGCCTACGCTCAGTAAGTCCCATATAATTCCACATGCACATTTAATAAAATGCATGATCTCATTATGCTTTCTTATAATCCTTCTTTATCTTTATCATTTATTATCTTTAACGAGAGCCCAAGTGTTCGTACAATTGCGCACTAAGGTCTATGTAACACCGTGACCATCCTGTAATCCTTAAACTCTCCTTGAGTCAGGAGTCGATACGACACTTTTCTTAACTTTTGGTGATTCGTTTACCAACTCACTTATTATGGTTATCATACCATGCATGAAGTGATGATCACATGTTATACATAACATAATCTACATAAATGCTCTTGTACGATATAGTACTCACAGGTACTTAACATAAAATATACACATACGTATAGATCATCATATACACTCAGGTACATGTCATTATATACTCTCAGGTATATATATATATACTCACAAGTATACCCTTTCATTTTTATAAATACTTATTTCATTGCATACATATAAGTATACACCTTGATATACACACAGGTATACATATACACATTTTGCACTCTAAGCTTACAATTTCATACTGTAGGTGGGATGGGTACTTACTTGATGCGAATGTCAGGCAACTTAATCTCGATTTCCCTTCTCCTAGACTCCTAGGATCCTGTTGGCCAATTACAAAGCCATTAGCCAAATTCCACTATGTTTCGATACAAAACATTCGTTAGTTAATAAATTGAGTTGCATTACTATATACAACTCTAAAAACCACTGTTTTTTTTTTTATTTCTGTCTAACTCTACCCTATCGTTTCTAACGAAGGGCGAAAACCTTTCTAGTCGTTTTCTTATCCCATTGGAAATATTTCAAAGCGGTTTGGGTTATTTGGGCAAAAATGACAATTTTGCCCTCTGTGGGTCCATTAACCTACCCGAGCTCGATTTCGTTATTCTTATGAAAATAACTACACACTAATTTTAAAATAACACCCTAGTGGGTTTAATCTATTTATTTCTCAATTATGCCCCTATTTTCATAAAACTTTACAGTTTAATCCCTCAACTGAAAATTTTGACGATTTTGCCCTCGGGACTAAAATTTACTTCTTTGCATCAAAATTTCTTATTTTTCTTAAGGATCATTTTTGCTCAAAGTACCATGTTCAAAATCCTTTGGGAAATGACGTTTTTGCCCTTTTTAAAATTTTTCACAATTTTCACAAAATTCTTTGAAAAATCAAAATCTCACAAACGATTCAGTTTTTTGACAAATCGTTCGCGTGGCCTAATAGTTTTATCGAGATCTACAACTTTTATATTTTAACTTTCCCAAAATTTCACTGTACAGGGGTTTTTTGGCCATTTTTCAATTCTGTCGAGAAAAATCTTTTCCTTTCAATTTAGTCCCTACGACATTTTCACAAAAATCCGTTTCAAAATTGCAATTCTACCCCTGCAGAAACCATTCCATGCCTTAATCAACACATTCTCATGCTCAAACATCACTTTTGCAAGTCAAACATCAAAATTACAAAAATACAGCTTTTTTTAAAAATTACCAATTTGCACTAAAAATCAAAGTTTCACAACTTAAACTTACTATTCATCACATATACATGAGATTCCATCAAATACATGCTCAAGAACCCACATGGGTTTGAAAGAATAGAAATCAAAATAAAATCCATAAAATTTCAAACTTTAAAACTTAAAACTTACCAAAATAACACCCTTTTGGTTTCAAGCCTTCAAAATCCTTTTAGACTCCCTCTAAGCTTCCTTTCCATACAAAAATACCATGGATTAATTTCTTGTCCTTTACCCATGAAAAATCCCTTGAAAACTCATTAAAAGTTTAGGATTTTACCTTAAAACTTATGGGAAATCCTTGTACTTGCTTGTAAAACTTGTTTGGGGGTATTTTTGCAAAGTTTGGGGGCTGAGAAATTTTTTTAGAAGTCTTGGTTATGGCTGCCGGAGCTTGGAGCAAAGGAAAGGAAGTGAAATTTTGTGATAACCATGCATTAAATGCTTCCTTATCACATTTGATGACTCATGGTTATCCATTAGACTGCCCTAGGTGTCCTCATCTTATTGGGCCACATTGCATGGCTTGTTGGCCCAATAGAATTCAAGCAAATGTCCACTTTATGGAATTAAAAATTTATACTGTGTAATTTTTCATCACACAGTATTTTTCATATACTGCCGTGGTCAAATTAGTGTACTTTCTATCCTTAGACTGTATAAAAATATTTAACTTACTTTTCGTTTACTTTTGGAGGCCAATCATAACATTTTTCGTATATGTATTTTTATTTAGCAGTATACCCATACTGCTTTGGCCTCCTTTTAACCCCTGATTTGGGTTTGGACAACTTCTATGTCCTATTTACATTCTAATTACCCACTTGTTTATATCATAATTTTACAATTAATCGTGATATGAAATTCATTTTATGGATATTATTTACAAATTTTTGAGTAATTAAACTCATAAAATCTATATTCGGCAATATCCAATATTGCATCACATTTGCCATATAATTTACAAACAATGCCGTTTATTCCTACTTTATTGTAATTTTTACAAAAATTACAATTTTTACAAAAATTCACATTTTTAAAAGTAAATTCATTAATTAAACCCAATTAAATATTATGTTTTATTAATGAATATTTTTCCCGGTCATTACATTCTATGACCAAGAAAAACGGTTTTCTTCCCATTCTTCAACTGTTTGTGAGACGTTTCTTTCATGCAAATAGGACAACCAATAGAACTCCTCACCGAATAACTAGATAAATTGCCATATGCGGGGAAGTCGTTAATTGTCCATATCAAAATTGCACGGAGTGTGAATGTCTCTTTTCGGTAAGCATCTCTAACTTCAACTCCAATGTCCCACAATTTTTTTAAGTCATCAATTAACGGTGCCAAGCATACATCAATGTCATTGCCAGGTTGGTGAGGACCCGAAATCAATAAAGACAACATTAAAAACTTTCGCTTCATGCACAACTTCGGAGGGAGATTATAGTTAACAAGTATTACGGGCCAACTGCTATGCCTACTACTCATGTTACCATGTGGGTTCATTCCATCCGTCGACAAAGCGAAATGTATGTTTCTTGGATCCGCACTAAAGTTGGGATGATCGGCTTCAAAAGTCTTCCATTGTAGTGAATCTGTCGGGTGTCTAAGCATAGCATCATCCACTCGTTTGTCATGATGCCATGTCAAATTCTTGGCATGTTCTGAATTTTTGAATAAACGCCTCAAACGTAGTACCGGTAGAATGTACCATAACACTTTTTTGGGCACTCCATTCTTGCCGTCTTTTGGCTCATTTCCTTTCTTCCACCTCGCTTGTTGACAAACTGGACAATAATTCTCGTCCTCATACTCATGCCTATAGAGAACACAATCATTTTTACAAGCATGAATTTTCTCATAATCCATTCCCAAGGTGCTCAAAGTCTTCTTAGCGTCATACATACTAGTTGGTAATTTATTACCCTCTGGTAGAAGCCTTCCTAAAAATTCCAACAGCTTTGTGAAACTACAATTTGACAACCCACCCGACGCTTTCAAATTCCATAAACCAACTACAACAGACAATTTAGTAAAATTGGTACACCCCTCATACACGGGTGTCTCTGCATCATTTATCATTGTCTCAAATAAATCCAGACGGTGCACAAATTAGGTGTTGTCTTCCTTCTATGTTGTGGTCTATGCCTATGTCCATTCCTCTTTTATCATTATATTAAACCTTTGTTGTAGTTAATTTCCTTTTTTTGGTTAAAGAATGTCGTTAAATCCCTTAAAAAAATATTGTGCACTACAACAAATTCAAGATTATACGACCTTTATTTAACGAACCGTTTTTCAAAAACCATCATGATAATGAAAAAAAATGCAGCAAGTTACGCCTGCAAAGACGAAAACCGTCGTGGTATTGGCAGGAGCTACCACGACGGTTTTTTAAAAAACCGTCGTGTAAGATTAAACCTTTCACGATGATTTTTATATAAACCATCGTGAAAGGTTTTAAAATTTTTTATTTCACGATGGATTTTAACACGATGGTTTTTATAAAAACCGTCGTGAAAGGTTTTTATGTTTGAAATTTTTAGTATGTCGTCAAATTTAACCTTTCACGATGGTTTTTATCAAAACCATCGTGGAAGGTTCTACATGTTTAAAATTTTGGTAGCCCGTCAAAATTTAATCTTTCACGAAGGTTAAATTTGGGCAGGAAACTAAAAATTTTAAACATAAAAACCTTCCACGACGGTTTTTAAAAAAACCGTCGTGAAAGGTTAATTTCAGCGCCATACTAAAAATTTCAAACATGAGAACCTTCCATGAAGGTTTTTATAAAAATTATCGTGGAAGGCTCGTCCTAAGATCCCATAACCCCACAAAAATAAGGAATCTACGATGGTAAAAAAATGTCATAAAAAGTCTCGTTGGTACTACGATGGACGATTACACAACAGTTTTTAAACCGTCGTGAAAACATACCATGACGGTTTTAAACCGTCGTGTAATCTACAATTTCTACTAGTGGTGGTTAATTTTCTTTGTTGTGGTTAAGTGCATCTCTGGTGGCCAGAGCCTAAAAGTCATTTGCTTTGTCTTGCCTATTTTGGAAAGTAAGAAAGGGAAAATTAAGCAATAAGTGATTAATATTAGGATTGTTCGAGGCTGCCTGAAACCTTCAAGTTTTAAGTACAAAACACCAAGTTTACATTTAGAACTTTAATTGTAACTAACGTTTTAAGTTTAGGAGCTATAGCATGTAAGAGTTTTATACTGTATCAACTTTTTGTTTTTTATTATAGTTGTTGAGAGCTTTATAGTTTGGATCTGAAGTTCCAAACACCAATTCAGAGTTATCCCTCCATAGTTTATTCGTCAAATTTAAATAATAGATAAATTGTAACTACTTTCTCAAACTATAGCTATAGCGGGTGTCACCATATGATCATTTCAAATATTTCTTCAACTACTCATTGAATAGTTTCGAGATCTCTTTCATAATAAAAATGACCCAAAAAAAAATACAAGATTCAATCAAGATATGTTGTGCCACTTTCCTTTTTTTTTTTTTTTTTTTGCTGTCCCTTAGATAAATTTTGGGACCAAAATAAATTGTTTAGTTACTTTTAATATTTAGGTCATATTTTATATGTTTAGGTTGTTAAGTTTAAATGTGTCAAAAAAATAATTAAGAGACAGCCAAGAAGACAAAAAAATGAGACAGTAGATCTGAACTCTATAATATTTGTTTGCTTGAATATATCCGAGTTGTTTCATTTAATTCTAAGGAAAGCTTTAGTTTTACCCATCGATGGAGTATGTTAATAGAGGTCATTGGATGTTGTTTAAACTAAGACATGCACTAATACTACTGTGTACCAAATTATGCCCAAGTTTTTGTATTAATTTGACTTTTGCTCTGCAATTTTAAGGGGCTCTTTACATAAATGACATAAAAAAAAAGCTTGGACTGATTTATGTTATACATAAAAATTGCAGAGAATGTCACTGTCATATCATTATATTACATATAATACTCCAAATATACCATATACATGATGGTATGAGGTTGAAGAAGGTACATGTGAAATTTAGAGAGATATTAATGGCAAAATCATCAAGACCGTAAATTTGCTTAAACAAATATTTCATGCACTGCAATACTTTTTTAGGTTGTGGCACAATCCACCTCTAAAAAGGATGGCATTCAACGTGAAATGCTCAATTTTAATAGCGTCTCCAATGCTCATCAAAATATGAGGAAAAGTTGGAATAGCATTGGGGTTATTTACCAACTATGCGCCATTTTATCTCTTTATTTTGGAGTGTGGATGTGAGATAAACAGTGGCACGTCAAATCTGGTATGTTATTGTTCATAAACATCATTTTTTTAAAGTTTTGTAAATAATAAAGAACACCACAAATTAAAAGAAATTAATAAAAAGTAATATAAAAATAAAATAAAATGGAATATATAATGAATTTTTTTGTGTTAGAAATGGTGTAATATGTTGGAGATGAAGTTATTGTTTAATTTGACAATTACCCCATTTTAGTGTGAAACTTACACCATTTTTGGTATACTAGGTTAGAGATGCCCTAAGCTCATCTATATACCAAAAAGCTCATCATCCCTAATTCCTTCACCTCAATCATGACATCCTAGCCCAACATCTCTCGTTCCTTCTCTCTTATGTCATTGTTGATGTTCGCTCTCAAGATTAGAAACTAGGACACTAGGATGTTTAGTGAAATGTAAAAATAGCTTTCAACTCAATCTGATAAGTTTTGTTGTTTTATTCTAATGCAAACACTCTGTTTGGATGAACCATTAAAATCTTTCTGTTTGCAATTTTTTTATTATTATAATTTTCAAGATGAACCAGCAATTTGTTTTGAATGCTCTATTAAAAGTACGTATATAATTCGAGATTCTTGAGAAAAAGGAAGGCTTTTAATCTCGTATAATTTTCTTTAATCAGTTTGCTTTTTTTTTTGGCGAATATACAAAGTTACCACTGTTATTGTGAATAAAAAATGGCAATGACGAGATTCATCAGGCAAATTGCTACTTTTCATTTATCTGTGTATAATGGGTGCATATTTCATTAGGGTTGTTGACACTAGCATCGAAAAAATAAGTCATAAGCTCTAGTCTCAAAAAAAAAAAAGGCGACGCCAATGGAGCATTTTGCGACAACTATGTCCAATTCGAGCTCAGCAAGGTTGATGCTGAAATGAAGGTGGAGCTAAAGGAGAACAAAGGTGTAGTGCATGATCAAATTAGTGATGTGTGGGTTCAAGCAGCTAGAGGTGTTAGCAAAGTAATGAACACAACAACAGCGGGCCACTAATGAGACAATTGCTATGGTTGGGTGTGTCATTGGTTATTTTTAAAGTGTTTTTAAAACATTCTTTTTACAAATTTCCCTTTTCAAAATATCCCTTAATTCTGTTGTTGTTTGTCATAATAAACTTTTTTAATTTTTATGTTGACCCTTCACTTGCTTGAAGTTTGTTTCCTCCTTGCAATCATATACATATGTGAAAAAGAACCTCCTTAAAAATCATCCAAGTGATTGTGGGACCATCTAAAAATATTACATTACGATTCTACGTGCGACATGTCATTTTTCTTTATGTTTTAGTAATGAGCAAAGCTTATTACTTAGTACTTATGAAAAGAAAATGGGAAAAGTAGCTCAACAGAGCATATGGAAATTCAAACCATTATGTCTTTTATGATGATAAACTAACCGTGCATTTGACACATCGATTCGAACTCATCAGTTTCAATTATGATAGTGTAAAATAAAAAAACAACTACAATATAAAGGCTTTCACATGCTATAGTACTTGAACTCATTTTTTCAGCTCAAATTGGTTTGCCAAATACTCTAGGGCTTACATGCGACATTCTTCCTTTTCTTTTAAAATAAAATAGTTACTAAGGTGTTAAAATCAACATTAAATTAAAAAAATCAAATCAAATTAAACCAAACCAAATTCTTGACTAATTTTAAATTATTGGCTTTTTATACAATGAGTTTGTTAAATGATTCGATTAGCGGTTTTAACTGCCCAAACCACTCAAAGATCACACCTATATAATTTTTTTATTTTTAAGTATGAATATATGTATATTTTGTTAAATTCTATGTGTGCGGATTTAAATTTTATATTTTATGTAGAGTTTGGTATAAAATTACTATTAAACTATGCCTACGCCTCTTATTATAATATATTAAAAATGTATAAATACAAGTAAAATATAATATTATTTAAAAATACCATTCTATCATTTTATTATTAAAAAACCATTCTATTAATTTTATAAAATACAAGATATTAAAATATATTGTTTTTTAAATATAAAACTAAACAACCTTTATCTACTATTGGAAGGGATAGGAGTAGAAGCCTTATAAAATATTAATAGGCCGTTTAAGCTGAAGTTGAAAGTTTGAATTAAAAAATTGACATAAGAGTGAAAACATTGTTCAAAACTTGATTGGAATCGTAAATCACAATTTCAACTATGACGCCTAAATTGCCTATAAAAGTGAGAAAAATTCATATAAATGTCCCTTTTTAGGCTCAATTTTTATTTATGCTACAAAATGTGAAATTTTCATATGCCATAAACTTGGTGCATGTCCCTCTAGGACATTTTTCGGTGTCCTCTTGGAAAATTTTGAAAATGTCCCTTCTAGTTCACTTTGGGACATTTTGAAATGTTTTCGGTTGTCCCGAATATGTTCGTATGTCCATCGAGGACATTTTTGAATGTCTTTTCGGGACATTCTTTCATGTCACATGTCCCTTTAGAACATTTTCAGGTGTCGGGACATGCTCGCGTGTCCCTTAGATGTGGAAAGATTAGTTTGATTCTGAATTATCAACAGGAAGACAGAGAACTCTCTAACTACAAACTAGAAACTCCATCGAAACCGGTTGCGATGTGCTCTGAGGATTAAGGAAAAGTTCAATAAGAGTAAAATTGCTCACCTTATGGTTTTCGTCGTTACCATCATTAGAAATTCCATGGTCATTGCCGATGTCATTCTTACTCCCTCCATTTTCGTCGTCTCTACTATCAATGGCATCAAGTCTCTTGGCTAAGGTAATTAATACTTAATAGTCTCTGCTAATTGGCATCAAGGCTTAATGATATTGCATTATTGATGAAAATAGAGCACTACATTTTGATCGGTGACATGTTAAGTAATTTAAATATAAATTTTATAAGCTAAAGTTTGTGCTTAAAAATTTGTTAATTTCAAGAGCATAACTAGTGGCACAAGGATTATTATTTTAATCTAACTTTTACGAAAAAAGTTTCATAAAAAAGAAAATGGGATTTTTAAGATTAAAAATCATGCCATAGTCTTAAATAAAGAAGGAAATGATATAAAAATAGCTAGAAAGCTTAATTATTGTAGAATATGTTGCAACACATTTTGAAACAGAAGTACAGTTTAAGAAAAACACTGTATAAACATATGAAAAATTATATAGTATAAAAATTTAGCAATATAAAATTATACGATATGAGAATAATGCAGTATAAGGATTATACTGATAAAGTTATGTAATATGAAAGTTGGACTGATAAAGTTAAGCAGTATATGAATTATACTGCATAAAGTTAAGCAGTATAGAAATTTATTACATAAAGTTATGTAGCATGGAAATTATGCTGTATTATTTGTATAAAGTTATGTAGTATGAAAATTATGCTGTATAAATTAATGCAACATAGAAATTGGACTATGTAAAGTTAAGCAGTATAGAAATTATACTGTGTAAATGACGTAGAAGCTTATGGACCATAAAAATTTATAGGAAAAAATACTAAAAGTATGGGAAATATACTGGCAGTACAGAAAAAACATAGTGTAATGTAAATTTAGATTGTTAAAGAAATAATATGGGGCCTACTTGGAGACACCTAAATAGTGAAAGAATAGCCACATCTTTCCCCCACTAGATTGGGTTTTGGATGTGTGATTTGGAGCAAATTTCAATTGCAATTTAGTCCATTATGAGCTGTTTTAATGAGACAAAAGGTTTAATACAAAATTGAAGAAACTAGGCCATTTTCTCCTTTAAAGAGAACCGGCCACTTTTTCCCATAAACCCCTTTCATATTTTTAAAAAACACAACCTTAAATCCACTTTAGAGACAAGTTTGAGTGTTGTGGAGCAAAGATTTGGCAATTTTTGGAGGTAAAAACTGCCCCGTTTGTTTTTGTTCTTAGAATTTTTGAAAATATTTTTGCACGCTTTTCGAGGAAGAAATTTTAAAAACATTCTCAGCATAATTCCTAAAAAATTTTTGTTTTCTAAAATAAAATATTTTCACATATTTTGAAAACTATACCAAATGGCCCCTAAAAGCTTTTCTCTTAGTGTTTTTGGTATTTTTGCTTAGATTCTTGGTTGGATTTTTATGGGTTTTGTCATGAATAATGACACGGAGGATTAGGAGAGTTCCAAACATCAAAGAGGAGGTGTAAAACTTGAGAAAGTTTTTAGTAAAACCCTAAGTAGGTGAATTATGGGGGAAGTTTTCTCGGGAGAAAGCTTTCTTGTGGAAGCATAGCAGTATAATGCCAAAAATGGCATTTTGGTGTAGTGGCCTCTTGTAATTTCATGAAATAGGTGTATAACAATTTTAAAAAATTAAAAATAGATGATATAAATAAATTTGGAAGTATTTGTGATAAAATAATAATTTTTTTTCAAAATTCATATTGGCACACTAATAATTAAACTTAACATAATTATACTCGATTAAAATAACAAGTGTCATGGTTCTTCTCCAGAACCTTAATCTTCACCGCGAACTTCCCCCACGGCCGCCTCCCCACTCCCATATAATACTTCCCCTTCGACGGCACCATCTCTGACATCACCGTCGCTATCGCTAAATCTTCAGTTAATCACAGCCAGGAAGATCTCCAACTCTAATTTCACTGCAACGAACCAGGACTCCCGGTGATGGGCTGCCACGCCATAGAACTCAACCTCCTGATCTCCCTTAGATAAAGTTTGCTGCCTGAACGTTCATCATAGGAGAAAAAAAAGGTTTGACAAACTTGAAGTCAGAGAAGAAGGAGAGACAAAAGAGAGAAGAAAGAGAGAGAAGAGAGGAGGCACAAGAGAAAGAAAGAGAAAGAGAATTTTTTATTACGTTAAATAGTTTTGGGACATAAATTTTTTAGTAACTATATTTTGTCGCGATATGTATAAAGAGCCTTTTTTGTCTCGATAAGTGGTATGCCTTTTTAGTTTTTTCTTATTGGTACTCAATAGACGTCGTACCCTTTGAGCATTTTCAATCAAATTTGCTGGTGGTTTTGGTTTGTAATCGGAATTAAGTCACTAAAGGCATTACAGTCTTTTGCGTGTGAATTTGTATTTGTATTGCTCTAATTTAGAATGCAATTTCCATATCAAAAATTATATTTTGTGGCATAAATAAATTGAGAGAGAAATTTTATGACATAGAGTGTAATTTTCTCTAAAATTATGCCTTTTATTTCCATAGCCGACATGAAGCTTCATCGGGAAAGAACGTTCATGTTTTTACCTTCTTTTTTTTTTTTTTTTTTTTTTTCAATGAAGTACCAAAGCAACATGCAATTCGGTCACTGAAGCATCCTTATCATCAAGTTTCTCTGACTAATTTACGTCTATACCAATAAGGTGTATAACTTCTCATTACACCTAAGGATTGTGTTAATTTTCATTTAATTCAAGAGCCAAGAATGTTAGCTCGAGTTTTTCATCCCATAGATTTTTGGTCCAAAAACTAATTACGCTATCACTCGCATGATTACATTATGAAAGCAACAAAACGTTTGTCCCACATTGCCAACTAGAAAACAAAAAGAATCAATCAAACTAATCAAAATTTTTCCAAAAAAAGAAAAAAAAAACTAATCAAAATTTAACATTTAATTCTTTGGCCGAAAAAAATGTAACACTTCACTTCCGATTGGAACTTTAGTTAATGTTTTAAATTTAAAAACTGTAGCATGCGAGAGTTTTATATGACAACAACTTTTTTATTTTTTTACTATAGCTGCTTTGAGCTTTGCATTGTTCATAGTTGTAACTAATACGTTGAAATTGATGTTCCAAACATCCTATTTATTACCTTTTAATTCAATAGCCTAGTTAAAGCCATAAAAAGCCCAAATAAAGATTAGAGGGTGTTTGAAATTGTCGCTAAAACTATAAATGCTGTACCATATGAAAGTTTTATATTGTATTATGTGTTTGCCTTAGATTGTCAAACACAATCTAAGAATTGGCTAAGCAAAAATTTTCTTCCTCAGCAAAGAAAATAACAAAAAAAGAATTTAAATGTAGATGAGACAATTTTGCTTTACTGGTGGAGCATGATTGTTTTAGATGCTGGAGTTGTTAATAGTCTAATATAAGTTTGAAAGCAATTCTTCATCACACGATGCAAAATTTTAACAAATATAGTTATAAATTAGTTCGTTAAAATTCTAATCCAATGCCTAAAACACAATTGGCCTCCTTTGTTATTGTTTTAAGAATTTTTGAAAATATTTTTTATGTTTTTTAAAATAAAAATTTTAAAAACACTCTTAATATAAATTTTTAAAAACTTTTATTTTTTAAAATAAAACTATTTTTAATAATTTTAAAGATACTATCAAAACGACTTTTATCCATAAACAGACTTGCTTTTTTCATCATAAAAACCTAAAAAAAAAATCTCAAATTTTATTAAATATTTTTGAAATGAAACTATTAGGTAAATTTCTTTTGCCATAATTGGCCAGGCACGGTTGGCAGGCCAGGGACTGTAGTTGCCTCTATCTGCACGTATAATAACAAAACCGTCAACATCAACGCGCCTGACAGCCCGTCAACACCACGTACCCGCTATTTAAATTTAATTTTAAAAAGATTTTTTTATTGGCCGGAGAATGACAAGATATTTTGGTTTTTTTTTTAAATTTTTTAATAATTCAAATCCTGATAAGCAAGAAGCCAATAGTACAAGGCGGGAACGACACTCTAAAATCGTGGGTTCATCCAAAAGCTTTACAATTTTCAAAAAACCGTAATAATTTTCTTTTTAAATTTTTTTCTTAAATAAATATAAATAAAAATAACTCCTAAAAAAATTTCCTAATTTCATTTGCTTTTCCTTTTTCTCTGGAATAAAAAAAAACCTGAAAACAAAACACTTTTCTCGTCTTTCTCTCTCTCTACATTTTTCTCTCTTGTTGTTCTAATATCTGAAATCTTGGAGCTAAATTTTGCATCCGAGAAGAAGAAAAGAAAAGAAAAGAAAGGAAAAGAAAAGAAAGAGAAAAGAATCTGTTTTTTCTCATACATTGTTCGAATTCGGGGATCGGTTCTGAGGATCTCATTTTCCTTACCTTCTCCGGCAAATTTCTCCTCCGATCTCGGAGCTCCAACCGGTTCATGTCGCGTCAGGTTCGTGATTTTTCTTGTTCGCATTTCGTTCGTAGATTGTTTTGTGTTTGAGAAATGTTTGGGATTTTGCGTGGATCTGATTGTGATTTTTTTTTTGGCGTTTGTGTTGTATCTGCAAATTGGCAATGTAGCTTGGGAATTTGGATTCTAGGGCTTCGTAATGTCAGATTTGAGCCTTCTCTGGGGATTTTTTTCCCGGTTTTGGTTTAAGATTAAGAAGTTGTCGAGAATGGGGACTATATAAACAAGAAGCAAAATTTTAAGTGATTTTAAACCAAAAAAAATGAAATTGGGCTTAGTTGAATGTAATATTTTCTATACAATAAGCGTGGGAGAAGAAAAGCATCTAAATTTTTTAGAATTTATTTATTATTGAATTTTATTTTTTTCTAATTTTTCGTTTTGCAACCTACAAAATGAAGCTTAGCCGCTTAGCTCAGGGGATTTTCCTAAGTTATTTATTTGTTGTAATTTAGAAGAAATTGTAGTGAATTCTCATCCCCAATTAAAAAACTTAATTGTGTAGTTAAAATGAGGATGGCCCATAATAATTTGGAGTTATGAAGTATGGTTCTAGGTTGTGAATTTTGATGTTGATGTTATTTGATATTATTATCTACGTGGCAAATAATGAACAGCGCTTGGGGGTGCGTTCACTTTTTTACTTTTGTTCCTTGTTTGTTCTTGGGTTTAGGGTTCGGTTTGTTTCCCAGTAGCTCCATGCATAGGTTTTGATCATGGAAGCTGGGTATTCTTGCAGGTTTCGTTATGAATATCAACTTCCGGCCACACACAGGTGAATATAGATAGAGCTGACGGTTCAAAAGGAACATAAAATGAAAATGCTGGAATAGAAGAAAATTTTGGCAATATGTCTCAAGGTTATTAATATCTAATATGGGATTATAGTTTTGTTGTTTTCTTATACAGCTTCTAGCTTTGGTTTTAATTTTCCGGGTCTATTTCTCTGTAATCTACATTTAAGCTTGAATTCATTATTCATGTTTAGGCTATCCAATATCATCTCTGGTGGAGTGGTTAAATTGCATCCTTCCTCATCTGAGGTTGTCTACGGAAGCTTCAAGGGAGGAGTTAAGGACGTCTTTGATTGATGGCACCGTTTTATGCAGTATTTTGAATAAACTATGTCCTGGTTCTGTAGAAATGGTAGTACTATTGCTTCTTTTTGAAAATCAATTTATAGACATTATTTTCAAATTCAATAGCTAAATTATTTTAGTGAATATGGATTTGGAATTTTGTTTTGTATTTCAGGTTCATTTTTTTTTTCTTATTCTATTTGTTTTCCTATTTAGGTAGCCAACTCTGGTCCAGATGCCACAAATGTCAAAAGGTTTCTTGCAGCTATGGATGAATTAGGTTTGCCTAGCTTTAAGATTTCAGATCTACAGCAGGTAAGTTAAAGGTTTTTTGTTTTTTAGTGGCCCATGTTCTTTTTTTTTTTTGTTTTTGGCTGTTTGTTTACTTTTTTTTTCCTGGTGGTCACAAGGAAGTTCTGGAATATTGCAGCCTGATTTCATTGCAATTTTTTTATTTGTTATTTTTTGCGTTGGTTGCAAACTGGTATAATAAGTAATACTTGGCCTATCTTGGCCATACCCTAAACCATAAACCTCTAATCTGGGTTGGGTACTATGTTATGAACAGCAATCCCAACTTGAAATTTACTTGGCCGATCTTGGCCTTACACTAAACCATAAACCTCTATTCTAGGTTGGGTACTATGTTATGTAAAATAATCCCAACTTGAAATTTACTTTCAGTCTTGAACCCATGTTGGTAGCAATTAATTTTTACTGGGACTTTTCCCAAATTTTGCACCTCTTCGCCTCTCTCTCAAGGTAAGTAATGGTTAGAAATTGTTTGCAGGGGTCTTTGGCTCCAGTTTTGCAATGTCTTGGTACACTCAGGGCTGCTTTTGATTATGGCTTCGGAGGAAGAGAATGATGAAACTCATTCAAGAAAGAAATGGGACTTGTCAGAGATTGAATCATTGGAAGGTATTGATTCTTTAGGAGCCCAAAATGGAAACGGAAATCGAAGAAGTTTAGGTGATTCCTGTCCTGTTTTATCAGGTATACTTAGTGGTTACTTTTCAAGGGAATTTGAATGTGGGAGTGGGAGGAACCCAAATGTTTTATGAAATCCTAAATTTATTATGCTGTATGGTGTATTATTTTTTGTATTGCATATTTACACTTTTTTTATTTTTTCCTCGTGTTTTAGAACCATCACCTGCTCTTATTCAAGTGATTGAACAAAAGGTTCAGGAGGTGTTGTCTAAACTAGGGTGCCATGCTGACTCTGATGATAAGATTTTGGAATTCATTAA
Source organism: Artocarpus heterophyllus (assembly GCA_025403435.1). Taxonomy (NCBI): domain Eukaryota; kingdom Viridiplantae; phylum Streptophyta; class Magnoliopsida; order Rosales; family Moraceae; genus Artocarpus; species Artocarpus heterophyllus. The sequence continues at coordinate 32,073,937 of CM046343.1, forward strand.
CTCTCATACTTTGGATGTAAGCTCTTGAACTTTACTTACAGTCATAAATTGTAGTCATTCACTGGGACGAATGACCGTGGCTTTCTTTGCTCAGATTAGCTCAACGCTGACGATGATCATGTGTGTTTTACAATTCTTTTGTGCAGAACACAAACACTCAATCACTCTTTAACATGGTGAACCAGATTTTGGAAGATAGCATCCAAAGGAAGAATGGGGATCTTCCTAATGTATGTCTATAATAGATGCATGAATAAAATTTCTAATATGGTTACAAATTTGAATTCCTTTTCCCATGCTGTGCATTTTGACTCCCCCACCTCTCTAACTTGTTTTCATCAATACTTTGCTCAGCATGTCGCGTACCTGTTGAGAAAAGTCATGCAAGTGATTGAGCAGCGAATCTCATATCAAGCAAATAAATTAAAAAATGTAAAATGCTTCTGTAGCACTATTTCCTAGAAAGCATGACTTTCGTAATGTTCTATCAGTTTTGAGTGTTTGTGTTGTTTTATGCTTGTAGCAAAACAATCTCTTTAAAGCTCGCGAGGAGAAGTATCAAGCAAAACTTAAAGTTCTCGAAACCCTTGCAGTGGGGACTACTGAAGAAAATGAGGTAGTTTAGATCTCATATTTTAGTTACTCCTTTTGATTCAATAGTTGGCTTTTAGTTATATCCCTAATCTATTTTAAACTGTTTTTAACTTGTATAGGTTGTCTTGGATCAGCTTCAGCTTATAAAGGTGATGGCTCGTACTGTAAATTCAATTTTTGGATTTTCTGCAGCTTGTTCATATATTAGCTTTTAGAAAAAAGTGCTTGAATTCATGTTCTATCATTTGTTTTGACCAATTCACACCAGATAAGATCCTATTCATGATAAAAACATGAAGAAGTTATTTGATTACATTCTTTAATTCAGTGCTTGTTTCTTTTGTTTTTCGTTTTTATTATGTGTTCTTATGACATTTGTTGGTACATGCAGTCTGAAAAATTAAAGCTTGAGGAAAAGAAAAAACTTGAAGATAAAGATGTGGAGAAAATAAAGAAAGAAAAGGAAGATCGCGAAAGTGAGATTTCGCGACTTGAACAAGAATTAGAACTGATCAAAAAAAGACATGAAAGTCACTGTTTGCAGTTAGAGGAAAATGCCAACGAGGCAAAAGTGGAGTTGAAAAAGAAGTTAAAAGATTTCGAAAGAGAATTGATTGATTCAAAGAAGAAGGTGAAAGAACTAGAATCCTTTGCGGAATCTAAATCAAGGCGATGGAAGAGGAAAGAGCGTACTTACCAAACCTTTGTAAACTTCCAATTTAGAGCATTACAGGTATGGCTTAATTATTATGACTTTTTATGTGTTTATGTTGATTCTAAATGTTTGCTTATTGAGAATTATGCATGTAGGAACTAAGAGCTGCACTAGAGTCGACAAAGCAAGAAATCTTGAAGAACAAAAGAAGTTGCTCCGAAGAATTTATTTACTTGGGTACTTGACTTTTGCCTGCTCAGCTTCCTTTTTTCACCCCCACTGCCAAAATTAAACGATTATAGTAGGATAGGGTGGAACTTTATTACAATAAATAATCTCTGTGAGAAAGACCTGAAACCAATTATTCTTGGCTAGGAGTCCGAGAATCTTACCATACTATCCATATAATTCGATGATTTAGTTTGTTTCTTTATTTTTTTTTTCTCTTGGGGTTTCTTTCTTGATCTAGCTAACCATTTCATAGTGCATACGTATTTTTATATCTACTATAGGTTCAAAGCTTAAAGGACTTGCGGATGCTGCTGAAAATTATCATGTAGTTCTTGCAGAAAATAGAAAATTATACAATGAGGTTCAGGATTTGAAAGGTACATTGCTCAGCACATTTAATGGTTCGTCTTTGGTTGTGCTTATATTTTGCTTGTTAGCTGATCTTAATGCATCTTGTAGGTAATATTAGAGTGTACTGTCGAATAAGACCTTTTCTTCCAGGGCAAAGTAAGAAACACACCACAATAGAATACGCTGGAGAGAATGGTGATTTAGTTATTGCAAATCCCTCCAAACACGGAAGCCATAGGCTTTTCAAGTTCAACAAAGTTTTTGGTCCTACAGCTACCCAAGGTTAACTTTCTGAGCTTTACCTAACAAATATAATTTTCAAGATTCTGTTTTTAAATTTTAATCTCCATTTCACTTATATCAGAACTATTAATAATGAGACATACTGCTTTTAATAAATGTCTACAGAGGAGGTTTTCTTGGACACTCAACCATTAATCCGTTCTGTCCTTGATGGATACAATGTGTGTATATTTGCATATGGTCAAACGGGGTCAGGAAAGACCTATACAATGGTATGCAATTTGTTAATATTTTCTCAGATTTTGTATTCACGTTTGTTATACTTCTGTTTTAACATCTCTTTTTCTACTCCAGAGTGGGCCTAGCATATCATCAACTGTGGACTGGGGGGTCAACTATCGAGCACTGAATGATCTTTTTCAAATTTCTCAAAGCAGGAAGAGCTCCATTGCTTATGAAGTTGGTGTACAAATGGTTGAGATATACAATGAACAAGTCCGTGACTTACTCTCAACTGAGAGTTCTCAGAAAAGATATCCTTCATCTCTCTGTCCTGTATTTTTATGTATCATCCTGGTTGAATTAATCTCCTGAGGTGGCCTAAAGCTGCTTGGCTACTGTTTATTTGTTTATTTATATAATTGTTCTTGATTATCATCTTTATTGTTTCCTTTAACTTGCACACACTTGGGATTTGGAATTCTACCCAACCAAATGGGTTAGCTGTCCCTGATGCAAGCATGCATCCTGTCAATTTAACTAAAGATGTCCTGGAGTTGATGAATATTGGATTAATGAACAGGGCAGTTGGTGCAACAGCCCTGAATGAAAGAAGTAGCAGATCCCACAGGTTTGTTCTTCTTAAAAGCCTTTTCTTTTCTTTCTTTTTACCCACTTTGGCATATTAATTTAGTCCCTGAAGTCTCTATTTGATGAATTGATAGCATTCTTACCGTCCATGTTCGTGGCATGGACCTGAAGACTGATACCGTTCTACGTGGTAGTCTACATTTGGTAGATCTTGCTGGTAGTGAGAGAGTAGACCGCTCTGAAGCCACTGGAGATAGGCTTCGGGAAGCACAACATATAAATAAATCACTATCAGCTCTTGGAGATGTGATATTTGCTCTAGCACAAAAGAGTTCTCATGTACCATATAGAAATAGCAAATTAACTCAAGTCCTTCAGAGTTCTTTAGGTAATTTATCTTCTTTGGTTCTCAGTTGCAACAATAATATTGTAGACGTTGCATGTACTAAGTTTGACTTTATATCTCCAAGTGCTTCTACTAGTGATTGGTTTCTTTATACCTGTCTCCCTCGCTGTAGGTGGTCAAGCAAAAACCCTTATGTTTGTACAGCTGAATCCGGATGTAGAATCCTACTCTGAAACTATAAGCACCTTGAAATTTGCGGAGAGGGTTTCTGGTGTTGAATTAGGTGCTGCACGGAGCAACAAAGAGGGAAGGGACGTTAGAGAACTAATGGAACAGGTTTTATCTCTAATTTTCTTAGTCAATGTCAACTTAGCTATAATTGTTTTCCGCATTAGGAATTAAAATCTGAAGTATTATGCTCCACTAATCAATGAATTGTTTTCACGCACACGTTCAGTCTGAACTTTGTATTTTTAATGTGGCGTATTTGATACTTTGTATTTTTTAATTATAACATATTCTTGATCTTTCAGGTGGCATCCCTTAAGGATGTTATTATGAAGAAAGACGAGGAGATTGAGCAGTTGCAGAAGGCCAATGTCAACGGCGTGAAGTGTGGTATGAGTTCACTAAGATATAGCTCTTCATCTCCAAGAAGACAATCTATAGGGACTCCTCGACAGAGCCATAGGAAAGGATTAGCATTAAGTGAGAAAGCGGCCTCTGATATGGACAATTGTTCTGAATATAGTGAGAAGCATTCTGAAGCTGGTTCGCAGCAGTCGGTTGATGACTTAAGGAATCAGGAGGAGTTTTCCACTCAGTCAAATTTCAGAAGAGATGCAACTCAGAATTTAAATGAGGACCTTGAGCTCTTAGGCTTTGGGGATGGGGATTCGGAGGAGAGACTAAGTGACATATCTGATGGTGGTCTTTCAATGGGAACAGAAACTGATGGTTCAATAAGCAGCGTTGTGGAGTACACTCTTTTCCCTGAAGTTGCCAAACCACTGGAAAACACAAAAGCTGATAATGGGCAAGCTGAAAAGCGTCAAGCGGACGCCATACAATCTGAGAAATCTCAGACTGAGATCAGTCAAGCAGAAAGAAAACAATCCGAGAACACACAGAGGTGAGTATTTCCTTTTCTGTCTCCTGTAAGACATCTCCAGTGCCCTTTTCAAGATCCATGATAAATAGCTGAATGAACTTATCATATTTGGTTGAGTGGCCCACCACGCTACAATTTACATTCGACTGATCTTCAATCCTTCTCGGTTCTATGTCTAACGACTCTTCTTTGTTCCATTAAGCGTAAACTTGGGTTTAGGAAAATCTTCATTTGATTTGGTTAGTTATTATATAACATCCTTGATTAAAGCTGATATAGTAGTTGTTTTCATCTATCTCCAAGCAGGCCAACTCTACCATCTAAACTCCCGAGACCTCCTCAAAAGCTGCCGCCAATGAAATCATCTCGCTTATCGTTGTCCCGAAGTTCCTCAACCTCTAAGGCTTTGACTGGTATGTCACCTTCATTTCTGCCTCTAATTTTAGGAGTTGTGATCCCATTTATGCTGAGTAGTGGTAATTGATCGACGCTTAACTCCATTTTTTTTTTTTACTATGCATGCCAGGTGCTAAGAAAACCACAGCTGCTGCAGGGAGCTCCTCAGTGACGAAGCCTCTCAGAAAATGGCAGTAACTTGGAATTTAGATAGCAATAGAGTTGTTAGACCTGTTTCGAATGCACCATTGTTAGGAAGCCATCGTAGTTTTTAATTTCCGATTCTTCTTCTGTTGCTTCCACTTGTCTAATATTTGAAGAGGCAATTGGAAACTTGTAAAAATGTGTAATACAAGGGTCATGATCTAACTTATTTTTGATTGGGGGGTTTCAAATATAGTTGTTGCAGATCTTGAGTGTAAGCTGCAATTCCTTTTGATGGGCATTGCCACTGATTAAGTTCATCCTCTTATTGATCACAAGACATCTGATTTGATATATTGCTTACCATGTGAATATTGTTTTCCCCTGTTACCATTTTGGATAAGCGGTTGTGTGTGGTTTTTTTTTCCTCGGGTGGGCGGATTCGGATTCTTTAGTTAGTGCTGGAGTCGAGTGTAGAGTTATCAGTTAGGTTATGCTTCCAATCACAATTACCGGTTTTGTTTTGTTTCTTTTTTTGTTATTTATTTTATTGGTTATTATTATTGTTAAGAATAATGTAGCATTTGTTCTTTATGGTTTCTCCAGCAACGTCAAGGACTAAAAGAACGTGTGAAATGACGGTTTCCAAGTGTTTTAAGTCATGTTTAACATAATTTGCTTTGTTGGTTTGTGTTTAGCAATTAATATGTTATGTTACTTCACTTGCATATGGCCCTTGTCTTTTTTTCTTTAATATTATAAATATCTATTTACTGATTCTGATAGATATGTTTGATACCTTATTATCTTATATTATAGTTAATCATAGATTTCAGTCATTTAAAAATAGAAGGCTGCGCTTAATTATCTTAAATTTGTATACCCTGTAATTACAATAGAGAACAAATCATTCAAAACACCCTGTAATTACAATAGAGAACAAATCATTCAAAACATGTACTGTCAGTGTAACTCTGGTTATCAAATAATTGAATTGGGAGCAAGTCACTTATGATAACATTTATAAAAAAGGATGTGTAAAAAGTATCTAATGAATTATGAGATCAATAATGTTCATAAAAAGGATGCATAAAAAGTATTCAATGAATTATGAGTTCAATAATCTTGTTTAGTAGTTAGACAGATTTTTCTTGTAATGTATGAGATCTATAGATATATTCCAACATTTGAAAAACAAAAGTTCGTCCAAAATGTATACCTAAAATACGTGCTTCATCAAGTACTGATTCTTTAGGGAAGGAAGCTGCTCCAAATCCAAACAAATCCAATGAAAAAAAAATAAATATAGAAAAGTGAACTACAATTCTTAATCAATTTCAACTACTCTTTTATTTTATTTATTTTTATTTTTTTTCAAAAAAACGTGTGGAGAAGGACAAGAAGTTGTAACATTATTTGCAGGCAGGCTTGCTTAAATTTATAACTATTGTCATGAAGGTGACCAAATAGGCCCCACGTGCTGAGAAATGTTCACATGAAACAACGACTATTTAAATAACTATTGGCGCAAGGATGAGACAGATGGTTAATGAACATTAATAGGGTGTTTGGCATAGGATAGTTCGGACCATTATTTTAGTTATGAATAATATAAAGCTTTCACATGTTAAAGTAGAGTAAAAAGAAAAAAGTTGCTACAGTGTAAAGCTCTCACATGATAGGGTGTTTGGCATAGGATAGTTCGGACTATTATTTTAGTTATGAATAATATAAAGCCTTCATATGCTATAGTAGAGTAAAAAGACAGTGTAAAGCTCTCACATGCTGCAGAACCAATGGTTCCCACCACCATACCAAACACCCTATAAACTAGTAGTATGAAAATAGTCTCAAGCTTTTCTAACAGACTCAAACTTAATATCTCTAACATAAATGACAGCTTATAGCATAGTTTAAATCTCTTTGGAAGTAAATAACACATTTACTACAGCTAATGGATTGCAATTGATATCGCACCGAGATAGTGAGGAGATCACACTGAGATCACGATAGATATCGTTTCCCTAATCTCTGTCACAACAGATTTGGCCCTACTCTATTGCATTGGATCTGCTTGTGGCTACCGTTGTTGTCTACGACAATGGTCAAGCACAACCACTATTTTCACAACAATGTAGGAGATCTGAATAAGTTGTAGTCAAATAGGGTTACTTTTAGTATTCTAAATGTTGCAAATCTAGTCTTATTAAATTTCTACTATTTTTAATAATTTATCTCAAAATTTATGCTATCAATAAATTTATTCTCTAAAATACGCTATTAAACTTTTCCTTATTTCTAATCTACTACACCACTTGAAAGTTAACAATTTTTATTTATCCTCTAGCATATGCTATTTCACCCTTTCTTCTTACCTCTAACCTAAAACATAGACCGGTCGAAAGTGATTTTTATTTTCCTCTAATATATTCTATTTCATTCTTTCTCACTATCCTTAATCTACTAAACCACTTGAAATTACGCCCTACACTATTATACTATTTGCGACAGCTTTGACTACTTATACTTTATTTAGACTCAACACATTATAATAATTTAAATTTTATAAAAAAAATATTATAACAGAAATGGTTCGAACTAAAATGAGTACAAGAGAGGCGGTGTTTCCAACCCAGCTAGTAATTTTGAAGAGAAAAAAAAAGGAAAAAGAAAAAGAAGAAAAAACCAAGTGACCGCAGTCAACGAAATTTCCTAACCTGGCCCACAAAATCACGATGCACCGAGTAAGGTCCAAATCCATAGGGTACAGCCCGTAACACTGGAAAATTCGAGGCAATATCTACATCACAAACAGACGGACATATTTCAGTGTCCGAATCCATTAGAGATAAAGTTGAGGACCATTTGAAATTTATTTTTATGCTCCCCCATTATTAAAACCCCTTCTTAAACCCCCTGATTTTCCCTCGGATTTTCTCGGGAAAATGAATTGGAGGATCTCACTATCACTCCTTTCGCCTCTAGACTGGTCGATTTCGTCCAGGTTTTTGTCTTCTTTCCTCTCAAAATCCTATCTTGAGTTCTTTGTTTGATTAGCTATTTTCCGTTTCTGTTTGGTTGCGGAGAAAGTTGAGGAAAAAGGAAGGAAATTCATCATTTTTATTTGGCTTTCTAGTGAAGCATTTGTCAATATAAGTGGGATGATACTAATTACTACATTCGTCGATTGTATGACCATTTTCAATATCTGTTAATTGATCTCTGAGTTTGGATACCTTATTTTTTTACTTTTTTTTGGTTGAATTTCATTTTGTTTAATGCTTATTACTGCAATTAGTATTGTTGTTGAATTTAAAAAAAGTGCATTCTTGTTCTGTAAATGGTGAATACTTTCTTAGTTCTTTATTTGGACTCTTTTTTTTTTTTTTTTTTAAAAAAAAAAATCATGTGATGTTAATTTGGCAGGATAAACTTTCTTATTTATGAATTTTCTTTTCCATTTCAGGCTTACCGTTTTGCTAATCTGTTTGGTGTATTACCTTCGGATCAGAGAAGTGGGATCTTAGTGCTCTTGTCTTAAATTGTTTAAGTTGAAAGGGAAAACATTGGCAGGTAACTGAATTTTGAGTAATCATTTTGTTTTATACACAAACTTCTATAGTGTCTAGAAGAGTTTTATAGAACCTAAAGGGAACAGAATGTGGAGAGTTTTTATAAAAAAGCTTATGTTTTTAAATTGTTTTTTAGTTTAACATATAATTAAAAGCTTGTTTGAAATTCTGTTGACCGCTTAAAGTCTTTATATCTCTGGATTTTATGTTACACTTTTTTTGTTTAAAAAAAATATCAGTGATGAAGTGTTGTCCTATAATATATTTGAGAAATGAGCCCTTTCATCTTGAGGAAATTGTCCCATTTTAAGCCATGGGCATTCTTTGGTTCATAGAGAAAATTTTCCCATTTTGTCATGGACAGACTATTCTTTAGTTTATTTTGATCTATTTTTCCTTCTCATCTCATGTTACCTCTATTTGGCTTGCTAGCAATTTTAACAATTTATTATACTTGCTAGTAGTTTAAGTTTATGTTGCTAGTTTGCGATGATACATCTGCTAGTCTCTTTGGCAGGTATGGCTGGGAGAAATAATCATCTTAGAGGCGATCGAGCTTCAATCAGATATAGATGGAACCCAATAGTGCACTCATCATCTGAGCTTGCCGGTCTTGCTCACAAGGAATGTGGCACCCCCCTTTCAGATAATTTTGACAAAAAATGTGTTAAAAGACCTGACGCCAAAACTCCCGAAATATTGAGTACAGCTGAACTCATTTCAGCAGTCGGCCAGGTATGGGAATATGCAAGTCGTCCTCTTGCTTCTTTTCGAAATGAGGTAAATTCAAGTCATGATGACAGTGGCAGTAAGAGCAAGGTCATCTTGCGTAGTATAGATGGGGAAGGAAATGACATGGTGCCTTGTTCATCACGTAGGGTTAATTACTTTTGTGTTGATTTAAGGACGGTTAGTCATCAGTCTCCATCTAAAACACAACCAAACTTAGATTTTATGGGAGTAGCGGTGAAGATCTCAGCGTCTGAAACTTTTAGTGATAGGTATAGACATTCATCAATATGGAGGTTACTGGGGGGTGGGGAAAAAATGAGTAAAGAACCTTGGAGGCAACAAGGGCTTGCTAGTGTAGAAATCCCATGTGAATTGGAAAATGTGTATGGGTGGATGAAACAAATGACTTTTGTTGGATCAAAAAGTCCAATGAAAGGTAGTGAAGTCGAAAATAGAACTACTGAATATTGCACTTCGGTGGATACTATAAGCATGGCAGGAGATACAACTAGTGCTGCGAATAACTTGGCTGCCACCTTCGCCTGATAGCAAACCTAGTTTAATCAAGCTTGATAATTTGCAATCACTTGGTCATGCAAAATTGGAGATGAAAACAAGATCCTCTCTGTGTACAGATTATTTCCTTAGGGCTGCATCTGAGGCACACACTAGTATTTCACAATCCCGCCATTCTGACTTGTATGCAGACGATAATATGAACTCTCTAGTTTCCTGTACTAGTGAACCTGAAGAATGTTGGCATAGCGCCAAGGACAATCAACTGCCTGACACCAAGAGCAGACAACCTGAAAAGTTGGTCGCTGAGGATTCTCTTAAGGAGGAAGAGATCTCGTCATCAACATCTCAAAAACCCCGTTTCACTCTTGCTAAGCAAGAGCATGCCTTTGCGGGGGCATTTGCTGGAATATTTGTTAGCCTTTGTCTTCATCCTGTTGATACAATTAAGACTGTTGTTCAATCTTGCCGCGCAGAGCAGAAGTCTCTATTTTATATTGGAAGATCAATTGTTTCCGATAGAGGTAAGTGGCTAAATGGAGATAAAGGTTTTTTCTTTCTTTTTTTTCTCGTATTTTTTTTTAAGTTAATACTTAATAGGATGTTGTATGCTGGTGAAGCCGGGAGCAACTCTTATCTTATGGTTTACAACACCTAGAAGTTTTATGTTGTGATATGGTAGTTGCGAATATAAACTGTCAATGAACTTTGACCGATGTATTGGTTTCAGGTTTAACTGGACTTTACCGTGGAATCACTACCAACATTGCATCTTCTGCTCCAATTTCTGCCATCTACACTTTCACATACGAATCTGTAAAAGGAGCTTTGCTTCCTATTTTTCCAAAAGTACCTCCTGATTATTTTCTCATGCAACTTTCTTTTTCATCTATTCCCTCTTTTGCGCATATATATGTTTCTCCATCCCCTCATTATGTTTGTTTATATTTTATATGGCAATGAGGCGGGTATGGAGGAAAATAAATGAACCAATAACAGTTGGAACGCATCATCAGGCAATGAAAATGTACTTTCTTGCTTGTCTCTGTTTGCTCTCAGAATATGTCATTTGTCTTTCTAAAGTCATACTTATTTCTCGTCTGCAGGAGTACTACTCTTTTGCACATTGTGTGGCAGGTGGTTGTGCAAGTGTTGCTACTTCTTTTGTTTTTACTCCTAGTGAACGTATAAAGCAGCAGATGCAAGTGGGTTCTCACTATCATAATTGCTGGTATACTTTTAGGATCCTGGTACATTGCCAATATAACAAATTTATCGTTTGTGGTAGTGTAGGCACCTGGTTTAAGGTTTGATTCATTCATTTTTCAGTTCTGAATGTTTTACACTCCCACTACATATTTCAAGATTTTTGCCTTGTTTTGTTTGTTTGTTGTTGTGTGTGTGTGTTTTTGTTTTTTTTTTCTTTCGTGTTTTTTTCTGTTTTTTTTTTTCTTTATTGCATTGTTCTTTGCTTAAAACTTATTTTTGAGTATTCTTTTAACGTTTGATGTCTTTGCAGGAAAGCATTGGTTGGAATAATACAAAAAGGAGGTTTGCCTTCTTTGTATGCTGGGTGGGGAGCAGTACTTTGTAGGAACATACCACACTCGATTATCAAGGTTACATAACTTTGCAGTCTTGAATGGCTCTGTGACTTATCTTAGAGCTTCAAAAACAGACATATGCCAATTGGATGTTTTATTGGAATTATTAATTATTTTTAATCTATATTAATTCTCCTTTTTACTCCATCTTGATAAGTTTTCGTCTTTTTCTACTTTTCCGTGCAGTTCTACACATATGAAAGCTTGAAGCAATTGACGTCATCATCACTACCTTCTAGTACTCAGCACAGCACACTACAAACGGTTTGCGTCTTTTTTGTCTATCCTGGTCACTCTTTTGCATTTTCTCCCCTGTGTTTCTTTATTGGTTACTATAGACAAACATTCCTTTTTTGCAATAACCTAGTTTTCCAAACCGCTCCCGGCCTTTTTCCCCCTTTTAATATTCTGATCAAAGATGATTATGCTATTTCTACAGCTAGTTTGTGGAGGACTAGCTGGATCCACTGCCGCTTTCTTTACGACTCCTTTTGACGTGGTAAAGACAAGGCTGCAGACACAGGTTTGTAAGTATGTATGACAGTTTCATGGAACCTTCGGTGTAGTTTGATCAAGCGTACTTTGCTAGATTTAGATGTTTGTGCAAACGTAATTGGTGCAACCTTGATGATTAATAAACTTAAAATAACATCCACTTTGGTTCCTTGTGCTTTTTATGGAATATATAAATTGAATCTTTGCTAGGAATATTGCAACCAAACAACTATATCTAGATTTTGTGTGATTGTATCTCTTCTGTTCTAAGAAAGTGAATGTTTTGCAGATTCCAGGATCCACGACCCAATATGGTAGTGTCTTTCGTGCCCTTTGCGAAATCGGAAAGAATGAAGGTGTAAAGGGCCTCTACAGGTAACGGTTGCTCTGTTTATTCCTACTATCATTTCAGAAGATGCTTGTATCATGAAAACATATCATTATGGTTTTGAGAACTACCTTTTGTTCTTCTCATCTTATTCCAAGTTATGGAGTAACTCCTTTTCTTCTTCACCAACACTTGCTCTTGAGGTGACAATTATCACTCATTCTATCAGGGGATTGACTCCAAGGTTGGTTATGTATATATCTCAAGGAGCACTCTTCTTTGCATCATATGAAACTTTCAAGAGATTATTTGCATTGGAGATGCCGCGGCCTGAAGTTGAAAGAAGCCAATACCAAGAGAACATTAAAGATGACGACTCATTTGTAGCCATCACCGATCTTCTACTCCAACAAAGCTTCTTCATGAGCATTGGAGGCTTGCGAGATTCATCGTCACAGAGTCATACAGATATTGAGGATTAAGCCGGGAGTCTAGCACCGGACGGGAAGAGTGATTTTATCTTATTAGTTATTGATTTATTTGATTTTTTTTTTGGATGATTTTTTTCCCCAAAATAAGGTGGGCAGGCATTGTAGTCAGATTTCAAGCTCGTTTGTTTATTCATTGCATGGAATTGTAATAGTGAATATGTTGAATTCTAGAAAAGTGATGTACGCTGTAGCGAGCTTGTGCTCAATGAAGAGCATTGCAGAATATAATTCTTTCAAACATTGTAGCGTTGTGTAACTTCTTATCAATAAAGTAGCTGCCCTCTTAGGTGATCTATTTCTACTTCTCATTTTTCATAAATTAAACCCCATATTCGTTTTTAGTTAATTATAAGTAGAAGAAAGTTTTTATCCATTGTGTTAATAATTGACTGTGGTTTTGATTAGTCAGTATGTCGGTTAGACTTGTATTGGGGTGTTTGGCAAGTAGTTAATAGATAGTTAAATACTTATTCTCCCCATATTCTTCTAATTGGTCAACTATCGGTTAATTTGTTTCTTTTCCTTGTATATACCTTGTTTTTGTACTCAGAGGTGGAGCTGGAAATTTTTCTGGTGACGGCGTGAATTAAACCAAAATTTTTAATTATAAAACACATTGTTACTATATTTAATTTTTAAAATTTACAATTTATAAAATTATAAATTCATAAAATATTGTGATTGAGTTTATTTCGAATTTTAAGGCTGAAATATAATAGGTTGTTTGGGAACTTTAGTTAAAACTAAAACTTTTTGTTCAAGCTTAGGTTATTATAGTGTTTTTTTTTACAAAATTTAAATTTTTATAGCAATTTTTTCAAACTAACGATTTAAATCAAGGTTTCTAAACACTCTAAAAATTCAACAAATAAAATTTAGGGGTATAGCTGAAACTTTTTTTACAAGTTTTAATATAAATATTGTCACGAATAAATTTCAATAAGAGCAAAATAAGAGAAAAAATGTGTGAAAGATTAATGTTGGATTTAAACCATAAAGGAGCCACTTAGGACTCCGCTCAACGTAGCCACTGATTGTGCTGTTAGTTACTTAGAGATAGAAAGTTGCCAAGAGAGAATCTTCGAGAAGAAGGACTTTTCCGAAGCACATCCAAACACAAAAAAAGTATGTTGCAGGGAATATGAGAGAAGATTCCTGATGTCATAAGTACACATTTTCTGGAATTCATATGATGATCCCCCATCGCTTCCCGTTGAGAGGTGTACTGCTCTGAGATAGAATGACAAATACAAGGACTCCTTCCGCTGAATATTAATAAGATTTGAATGGTCTACCTAAAATCATTTGTCTCTGTTGATGTTCAATTCAATGATTCTGCGGATTGTTTACTTCTTACCGGGTTATTGGCCGACCCTCTCATAGGGTGGCCCACCTGTGACATTTATCTGGCAATACTATTTATCCCAATTGGGTTGTGACCCGACCCAAACATGCAATAAAATTTTAAAATTTTATTTAAAAATTTTATTAAATAACAAGTTAGACATGCTTTGTACATAATAATTAAAAATCTTACGTACCTCTTTTACACCGGAAACTGCGTTTCTGAATAAGTGGGCACACCTTGTTCAGTCTTTTTTTAGGCAACGTCTTATTCCAACCACTTGAGAACTAAGAGTTAAAGTTTAGATATTGAACAATAGCCCTATGAGAGTTTCAGAGTTTTTCTTACTAGAATAATTTCTTTAAATTCTTTAAGTGATCTAAGAAACAAAGAAAAAACATTTCCTTTATATATAGTGGTCGGAATGGGAATCATTTTTATTAAATTAGGCTTCAAAATTCGAGTTTGGATTAATTTCTTGTCACAAAAACGCGTGATACACCGATCGCCATGCTGGCGAGGGGCGGTTGACCACCCTACACTAGGACCGGTTGACCGGTGCATCGTGGCTATCAATCTTATGCGTTTTTTCAACTTCAAAAAGTTATCGTTATCTACCTAGTCGAATCTAATGTATAAAATCCTACTTTAGTTGACCTTGGTATTTATTATAAAACTTTAATTTTAATTCAAATAACCTAATAGAGAATTTATCTGATTAAAACAATTCAAAATAGATAATTCTATATCAAATAAAATATATTTCAAATAATTCAACTTGTCTATTTTGAATTAATTCATTAAATTAATTCAACCAATAAAATAACATAAATTATTAAATCCAATTAATCAAATTTTAGCCAATTTTAAAAATTAACATAAGTTATCAATTTGTCAGAAAGACACCCATATTATTAAAGAAAATAATATATGCTAGCAAAGGGACCCGATAGATTTATACTAGATTAAGATCCTATAATTATAAAATAACATATCCCGACATGTATAATTTATAATTATCAACTCTAAAGTTATTCCATTAAAAGCTTTGGGGTGTATTCTTAAACTGTATATAATTACAAAACTCTAATAAGTTAAACATCTATAACATATCATAATATATAGTATCCCTATAGGCTATTCATAATCGGCTTAAAGATAAAATTCTGTTTCACCTTCTTGATTATTTACGTTCCATTATCTTACTATTAAAAAACTTGTTATTCATAACTAATACAAAGAGTACACCATTCGGTTACACTTATGTATCCGAATGGTTGAGCGCTTTAGTTTTTCAATTATAAGAGAATGCCTATAAGAGAATATCATTAACTCTACAAAAGAGCTATAGATTTTATATCTATGAATAACGAATCTACATCAATCAAGAGCCAGTTCAATCATTAAAAAAATATATATGAATGGGGTTCAAATCCATAAACTGATGTCGTAAGCTGTGGCAAGCTTTGGGTCCGATGGAGAGAACTGCAAATGCAAAGTATCATTCTTTCAAACATTGTAGCTATGCGTAACTTCTCATTAGTAGTAGTTCTCTTTTTCGATCTATCTCTACTTTCCATTCTCATAAATCAAACCCCATAGTACTTTTAATTTTATTTTGGGTAGAAAATAGAGGAAATTTTTTCTTCCATTGGAGCTCTAAATCTAAGATTACACACACTAGAATAAGATATCCGTTGCAGTATTGGTGTCTTCTTTCATTTTGGGTGGGGATACAGCACTACTGGGTTTCTCAGAACTGACTGTCATAGCATTACAAAAAGTAAATGAAAAAAAAAAGATGGCTGTGATGGGAAGCCAAATTTTTTTTTCCGTTAAATTAAATATGATTTAGTGCCCACATAACAAAGTCGTTGTAGTATAGTGGTGAGTATTCCCGCCTGTCACGCGGGCGACCCGGGTTCGATCCCCGGCAACGGCGCTTTTACCATTTTGGGTTTTTTTTGGGTTTTGTTTTTTTTTTTCAAAAAGTTTTGTTTGTGGTCGTTTCACTTTGCTGTCGCATTATAAGAACTCTACACTTGCTTTGGCTGTCCCAAAGGCACATATAAACATAATTTACACAAACGACAAGAAAATTTTCATTCCTAGCGAAAATTTTACATGCACTTTGCACTACAACAAAATAAAAATCCTCTGATACAAGGACTAATAAAGGCTATTTAGTACCTACTTTTTGAAGAGATAGTGAAAGCACTGCTATTTCATAACAACTACTATGATCTTCCTTTCTATTCATTCCCCTCCCTATATAAAATTACTATATGAACAATATTTTATTCTGTTTTTCTTTTGATCATGTGAAAAGGAAAAAAAAAAGAAAAAAGAAAAAAGAAAAAAAAATTGATACAATAAAATGATCCTAGCACCTCTATTGTGATAACCCCCTCAGGCTAATGACAAAAAATTGGTAATCCATGTTTCCAAAAAAGCTTGCTATAAGTTGAAGAGCCCATTTTTGCTATGCTGACCAAGTAACTATGGCAATTTAGTTTCCTCATCATCATTAAAACATGCCCTTCGAGCGTCACTTGGGCTCTAGACCCCTTTTGAAGTTAGTTATTCATACGTCCACTTCGAGATGAAATTTGAGCTTAAATTTTTCGTGGAAGTGGTAAGTTTGAAACTCAACTCTGCAGAAGTGGTATCTCCACAAAGCACCCGCCCTAAAATCCTTTTGCTTCAAATGTGGGCCTAATCTCTTGTATTCCAGATGGGTTCTGTGAAAATTTTCTTAGTAACAGCTGATCATGCCATTGAGGCCGAGATGGAATCTATACTCTTGCAATTGGAGAGAAGGGAGGATTTAGCACATAAGATGGAGGGATCTCTTTTCCCCTCTTCGTGACAGTCTTCTTCTCTGCTGTGACAGCTTCGATTAAAAATTTCACTTCCTCCTCAATGAGTACTTTCAGCGAATCGCCCGGTGACAACTGCCTGTCTCTCTCTTCCCTGGCATCGGCAGAGGTTTCTGTACTGTGAAGAATGGCGACGCAAATGGAGAAGGCTTGTAGCGTAGATAACAGCGCGTGGAAATTGACCGCGTACAGTCCTTCCTCGATAACTGTCATGGTCAATGCCGGTGTATCATCTTTTGCTCCCTGTGATCAAATAAAAGCAACTGCTTATTAGATACTAATCATCCTATCTAGCTATTGGAAAAAAATGGATGAGTTGATTAAAGAATGAATGATGAATAAAGTAAGGAGACGATGCCTTGCAATGGCCTAATACACTTTTGCCTAAATTCTTGCAATAGAGCACTGTTAGGGGGAACTGATGGTGTTGAGGACCACATACTAATAGAAGGATGATTCCGCAACATGGGGTCTACAGATGGGACCCAACTTCTATTAGTTGTAGTATTAGCACTAATGGTGCCCTTAAGCATTTTTCAATGCAATAATTAGTTATATAATATTAATACGTTACCCTTTAATATAGTTGCATAATATCATGAGGTTTTGGCATCTACTTGTGGCATGGAAACTTGCTTTACGCAAAACAAAATAATAGGAATGTGTTGTTTGTTTTAATGCATAAAATATAAAATCTCCTGAAGTTGAATATCCCTTTTAAGGGCATGTCCATGTGCAAGGGATCAAAACTACTAATTTGGAGGCTTGTCCTCCATAAGTTGTGCATACGGAATCTCCCATGTGGACCCACCATCCAAGTTCTAGCATCTTGATTGTTTTATGATCCGATTTTCTAAAATTATACCAACTAACTATCCAATCTGCAATCATGAATTTTCAGGCATAAATTTTTTTTACCTGAACAAAGAGCTCCATAGGCATCTGATTCTCCACAAGTGATTGACTATTAGCAAACTGAAAATGTGGATTGCCCAAAACGGTAAGAGGACAGGCCATATCCCATCCGCCGCAATCGCAACCTCCACCTAGCCTCCAACGATCCAGCAACGGTGATGGGATCCCGCTCTCAGCACTTGGCAAGGCATGGTTTCCAGCTGGAAGTACCACCTTCACCTTGCCTGGAGTTCTACTATCTGGAAGATCTTGTTTCCTTGGCTCAACGATAGAGAGATTAAGCAGGTTTTTATGTGTTTTATTACTGCACTTATCTCCTTTCTTGTATTTCAAACTCTCCCTCTTCTCAAATGGGGCTTGCATGACGATGGCTGCAATTTCAAGACTTGGATGCAAATTCACAGCTGCCCAAGGATATGGTTTCGAAGAATCAGATTCACTATCATTAAAAGTGAATTTTTGTTGATGCTTGAACTCACCCGTATGAGTCCCCGCGTCCAACGCCAATGCTTCTACAACCGATTTTGGATCAGAACCTTTCGAAGATTTCATGTCATCAATGGTAGAGTTCAAGTTGTCTTGAGCTGAAACACTTAGTCTTGCATGGGCGATATCATACAGCACAAATTCTGTCACCATGGAATTGTCAAAAACTCCGTCTTCTAGTTCTGAACGTAAATAACATGAAACTTGCATCTGTCCCACCATTGAAAAATCCTTTTCATTCTCAAACCATCCCCATCTGCTTGCATTGCTCTTCTTTCCGTTGTCAATGGAGTGAAAGGTGTATACCCAGTTAAATGCATCTTTCACTTTCCATGTCTTGGCTACATAGACATCTTTGGGGCATTGCAAGGAAAACTCAAAAAATGGTAATCCGTGTTTGCTTTCCAACTTCAGATACCCATGTAAGTGAACAGGTGAACATGAAAGAGGGGACTGATTTTTACTCCTTATAACTCGAGATTCACACTCCGAATCCAGTGCTTTATCTGAAAAGCTTGGGAACAAGGATTTGGCACACGTCTTGTTCATTCTTGTGTTTGTCAGTCCGGTTGTTTTGATCTCACCATGTTCCAATGCATTACCTAAAGGACTTCGCAAAGACTTTGACTTCATAAACGGATCAAACATCTTTCTGATGGGACTGAACTGGGCCTTTGAGCTGGCCTTGGATGAGCAATCACTTTTGGAAAGAGAAGGTGAAGACGGCATTTCTACCGTGGCAGAGACCGACTTGTGCAACGTCTGCACTTGCACGGAGTCTCTTTCAAGAAGTTCATTACCATTGCTTAGGGGACCAATGACAGGATCACTGCTTAACTTCAAATCGACAGAGCCTCCACCTACGGTTTCTGCAGAGTTGTTTCCTCGGCTAGCTGGATCCAAACAGATTTCAATGAACCCGTCTGATGAGGGTGCAGGAGAACTTGAATTACAAGACACTTTCGGAGATCTCCTTTTCGGGTTTTCCTCATCCGAACTACACAACGAATCGACAATGGAGAAAGAGATGTCACCACTTCTTGAAACCTCGATTTTTCTCCTACCCTCCATAGTGCCCATTTTCTTCATCTTCCTTACCTCTCTGGAACTTTGATATATCGAACCTCGCTTAAACTCTATGTTATAATCATGCATGACAGGTCTAGACGGAATATTCTTACAAGAAACACTGCGGTAGCGACTAAAGCTGATCTCTCGAAAATCTCCCTTCAGGATCAACACATCGTCTTTCCTTGTGGATCTCCCTTTTGTGCTTCTCTTTCTATTATATGAAAAACTTCGTTGAGTTGGAAGAACAGTATTAGGACTCAAGCCCACAGAACAGTTCTTTTCATGGTCCAACTCCATCTCCAGTCCCATTGGCAGAGCTCCAATTCTGCAAGAAAAATGAACCCAAAAAGAATAAAAAAAGAATCAGACCCTGCAGAAGCATCATGGAAAAACACTAAATTTTAACCTCATTTGGTGAGTTTTTATGCCATTAGCCCTTAAATTCGTAGGTATAATGCAGAAAAGTCCAATAGTAAGGGAAAATCCAAAAAAGAAAATTGAAGAAAGCAAATATAATGCGCATGATATATAGATATGATCGTCACAGCTAGAGACAATGCATAAAAATCTGTTTCCACATTTACAAAAGAAGGAAGATAAAGATCAAGAAATGAAAACCGACAATTAGGAATCCAAATGCTCATGAATTGGCACAAACAAATCAGAACCCGGTTATGTAAAATCTCAAATTGCTGAATCAACAGTACAAGGATCTTAACCTTGCCAAAACCCAGCACTTGAAAAGCTAACAAACCCATGAATGATTTCAAACTTTGAAGTCAAACAAAAAAAATCGAATCTTTTTGATCTAGATGAACTGAAAATCCTACCTCTAAACAACAAGTGATCCTGTGATCTCTATAAACTACCAAAAAAATGAGTAAAGTCAAGCAGCTAAAAAGCTAGATATAGAGTCATTAAAAACAAAAACTTTACTTTCACTGCAGCTCAAAGCCAAAAGAGAGAGAAACAAAAACAAAACAAACAAAAAAATGGTGCTTGTACAGAAATGCGCTTACTTACCTTACCCCACTAGATCTTAGAATGGTGAATCCAAAGAGAAACCCAACAAGCTGCGTCCTTTAGAAGCAATCATAATCTTCAATCTCTTTCTCTTTCTCTTGAGACAAAAGTCTTCAATATATCCAATCTATAAGAGTCAAAATAAAAAATAAAGTAAAAAAAAACCACATTAAAAGAACAGTGAGAGCTCTAACACAAAACCCAAAAGACAAATAACAAGTACAGGTAAAGCAGAGAAGAGGGAAAACCAAACAAAAAAAAAATCAGAAGCAGACCCACGAGCAGTAAAGCATTAATGGACACAAAAAGCGTGGCAACAAAGAAAGATGGTAAGAGAACTGTGGACAATGGAATGATGGTCTTGGAGAGATAGAGAGAGAGGAGGTAGACATGCCTCTGATGTTGGAGAGGAGAGAGAAAGTCACGGTGAGCTGAGCTGAGGCCTCTCTCTCTTTCTCTCTCTCACTAGAGGAGGCGTTGCACAGAGAGACAAAGCACCGGTGATCCTAAGTTCATGTCTGGTGAAAAAGCCATGCTCTTCTGTCACTCATCTGCTTTGATGTTTTTCTAATCTCTTTTTTTTTTTGGCCTCTCTCTCTCTCACTTTTTTTTTTTTTTGTTATTCTCTCTTTTTTTATTTTGTTTTTATTTCATATTTTCTGATGCTTACTTTTAGACCAGTGATTTGGTTTGGGCAACCTTGGCGAGAACGCCCACGTGAAAAGATCATATTGCCCTTCTTAGACTATTGCTTTGCTTTATGTTCAGTGGGTAGTTTTGGAACTATGAATGGTGTTAATTGAGAGATGGAAGGGTAATGACTTATCAAATCCACTGCCACAGATTTATTACAATTAAAATCTTGGGAATTGCAGGTATCAATATGGCCGGAGAATTCCACAATCCAAGTTTTTTTTTTTGAAATAATTACATTTATTTACTAAATAAGGATATTTTAATGCAATACATTACTGAATTTGCGTCAAATTTACTTAAATATCCCTTAAGCAAGCCCTCAGGATTAGGAATTTTTTTTTTTTGGGGCTAATGGATGAAGATGCCTTATCTAGTCTTCATGTGTGCCCATTTCAAGCAATTAAATCTAAAATACTTGGATTCCTACCATTTTTATTCTCGAGTGGTCCTAAAAGACATAAATTTGAAATTAAAAATGGTCCAAAAATTGGTATGTGACGTAAAATGTACTCGTACTTAGAGCAAGGAATTCCCCAACTGTCTTCGTAAAAAGCATGTGTAATTAAGAAACTATTTTTTCGATGTTAAAATGTAAAAGATAAATACATAATGTACTTAACATTAGAGAAAATTACATGTTATGAAACACTATTAAAGTTGTGATTATTTATATTATATTTATATAAGTTTATGTCACAGTATCATTCACATTGTATATTAAATTATACCACTAATAAATACGTATAACATTTATAAAAATTAATTCTTAAAAGAAGGCATCTATAAAAATTAACCTTAGCATTATGAAACTGCTCCAACAAAAAAAATTTAGCAAATAAAAGAAGAAAAAATGACTTTAAAAAAAAAAAACCTTATCTTTAGAGATGAAGGGTAATATGGTAAATTTAGGAGTGCATGTGATTGGAATTTGGATTTGGCGGGGAGGCAGCAAAAACAGAGGGGCGGTCTGTCACGTCAAACCCACGGAATCTTAGACCATGTAATCCACGGTTGACGCCAATTTTTCTTTTTTTTTTTTTTTTGTAAGATTTTAGTTTCCCCTATTTATTAGTTAAATTTAAGCTCTTGCCGTTTAATCATCTCTCTATCAGATCCATCTAGTTTAACACGACGAGAATTTGACAGTTTATTAAATCGCTTCCCATCCCCCCACTAAAGTATGATATTTGATCCCCAAAAAAAAGAAAAAGAAAAAAAAAAGCTTAACATAAAAAAAGGGACCACTATATCATCGTATAATTAAAGCTTCCAGCCTAAGAGGGACGTTTCCACATGCTTGTCGGAAACTTTTTTCCCGGTTTTTTAAAGGCATTTTTCATGGCAGGGTTGGGGCATTCCTTTGGTTTATTATGTCAAACGACATTAAACTCATATTATAATGAAAAATGAACAAACTTAAAAGAACTTATACCAAATAATACCACGGTGGGGTTAAAAAAAAACTGTGGGTTTGATTTGAAGAACATTGAAAAGTACAATCCTTCACCTCACTTTTCGGCATTGCAAGTAACCGAAACAAATGTGTCAGTTACTATTACCAATGTCTATGAGATTTAAATTTCTATCTAAATCGATGTTTAAATATACATTTAAAGTGTTAATCTAAATAAAAAATAAAAATAAAATTATATTTAAATAGATAGTAAAAAAAGTTTTTAATTTATTAATAAATCTAACAATATCTTAATGTTGATCCCAAAAAAATATGCAATATAAATATTGATTTATTCCTCTCTTCGTTACGAATACAATGAAAATAAAATTATTTCAATTGAGTACTAAATGAAGAAATTATGATTTTTTTTCAAATATACAAGAAAATTTCAGCTTTTATTGTAACAAACATATCCGAATTCAAAAAGTCCAAAGGCGAGTACAACTCTAAACACTCGATTCAAATGATTTATTTGATTTGAATTTTAAAAGAAACAAACATATACCCAAAGAATTCTAAAAATTTGACCAAATATGTGAAACAAACAAGAATCTCAACTTGTTATTCCCTTTTACCAGAGAAGCATTAATGAAATGTTGAACCCAAGAAGTAATTTCCTCAAAATGATATAGAAAGGGGAGAAAATGGGTGATAAATGGTACTTAGGTAAGAATATTTAGTGTTTAAAAAACATTGTTTGAACCAAAAATTTTAATTTAAACGTTAAAAACCTTTACACTATGACTCATTTTTTTTCGACAGCAACCAAAATAAATGGTTTGAACCGAAGTACCAAAACACACTATATAAAGTCACAAGTAGGCCGGAGATTTCAATGAAGACCTGAAAATGGAATAGAATTATGCAATTATGGAATCTCAACTAGAACTTTTCTGCATGTCCCATTGCATTGCCATTGGTCAGCTTAGTTTCCAATACAAGCAATCTTTACTTCCATTTAATTGCTGGACCTACTTGAACTCCGCTTAAGCAAGGCAGCCTGAACTTTACCATCTCCAACAACTACCTGAAACTGACATTTAGGTCGACCAATCCAAAAAGGAAGAAATGCACGATGTATTAAATTCCAAACCACTCTGATCAATTACCATTCCCCACTATCCTACCTGAAAAGAATATATATGTGCAGGTGTGTGCGTGCGTGCGTGCGTGTGTGTGTGTGTGTGTGTGTGTGTAGAGAGAGAGAGAGAGAGAGCGCAATTTACCATTGACATCTGGTTAGTATGGTCAACTTCTGTTATCCTGCAACAGCTCATGTAAAAGAAACGCAAATGAAGGGGTACCCAATTTGAGACTAAAAGAGCATGCCATTTCTATCCTACGCCCCCGAATGGAGGGGAAATTACCCAGGGATCGGATAATTATGCACAACTCTCATCCAGATTAAAAGTTGAAAATACTATACAAGAAAATGATTTCGCACTACACTAGTAACTACACCTAAATACTGACATTGTACATCCCTATTCAGCGTTCCTTGTAGTACTCTTTGTAGTCTCGGGATTTTCGTCCTTTTTAGCCTTGCTAAAAGATTTCTGGGCCTCCAGCACAGGCATATACGCTTCGTTTGTTTTCTTGAAAACGTCAATGTCAGACTCGCGAGGAATCGCCAGCTTCTTCTCGACGTTTTCAAATTTGGCGGTGGCCCACGGAGCTGTGCCAACGTTTTTTGCGGAACTCAGGGAGTCAATTGTCAGGGTGGACGCCTCGTCTCGAGATGCATACCATGAATAACCACAGGCAATGCACTCCAACTGAAACCAGAAAATCCGAGGGGAAGCGTCAACAGCAACTATGATATGAATGTTAATCTACCATTAGAAATAAATAAAATCTTAAAAAGTTAAGATTCCTTATCTAATGCATAAAGGATGAAGGGCAATAGAGGGAATGTAATAAAGCCAAAGAATTATCACCCATGATGTCAAAAGAAAAAGCATGTATTCTTGTCTCTAGTGTGGTATGAACCTCTATCATATCATAAAACACTGGCTGAATTTGGCAATCATAGAACCCTCCCAAATGAATGCCAATCTACTGATCCATCTCATGCAACAAACACAAAGTCGTTTGCTCTTAACTTTCAATCTCCAGTGATTCTACCACCGAAAAAAACCTGATCTACCATTTGCTAATCCTAAAAATTGAATTTGATCCGGCAAACACAATCCACTAAAGTAAACATAATACTATGTATTGAGAAGCCACATGCTCGATCTTTAAATGGAGAATACAACTTGGAGGGGTTCAAGAATAACAACTGAAGAAGAGCGCACAAACCTGATAGCGCTCTCCATGTCCAGCTTGGATGATGTCCCTCACACCCACTTTAAACTCTGAGCATCTTGAGCAACGGGCATCAGTCATCTGTTTCCCAAGCAACAAAATGCCATGCAGATTGCAGAATGAGTCCAAGATATAAAAAATATGAACATAAAATTATCTTGAAATAAAGGTACAAACCTGCATTCGTTCTGACTCATCAGGTTCCTTTTTTGCCGTTTCTTCAGCTATTAAACCCTCCTGAAATGTTGGTATTTAGTTTAGAGATAATTTCCTCCATTTCTCACAAGAACTTAAAAAAATTTGCATACGTATAACGAAATAATAAGAGAAAACTAAACAAACAAACAATAATCATATATCTCACTAAAAGATTTCCTGTATCTCATCCAATTCGTTCACAGTGTCCAGATAATCTATTAAAACAGAAATTTTGTATTCTGCAGAAGTGACCTCCTGCCTAGTTACGCTTTACTACCTTTTTTTTTTTAACAGCATAAATATAAATAACGGTTAGAAAAGGGGGGAAATATAACTTCACTTCCCATTGATACAACTTATTAGAGAGGGGCACATGCCTTCTATCACTCCATTTCACCCTATCTAAGGTCCTACTTTATAACCAAAAATCTATGTACTTATTAGCTCGGCTGCTGCTTCTCATGTGAAGCTATGACAACACTGGAAAAAAATTAACATTAATCCAAGGATTAGTTAATCAAAGGAGCCACACAGAATACCACCTTCCCTAAATCAGAAACTAAAGAAGTTTCTATCTCTCGTCTGAGCTATCACTAACTTAACAATTGAAATAATGAATTCATATCCTTTCTGACAAAATCCAGCAAAAGCCAACTGGATCCAAGTATCCAATCACAGTAACAATTAATCTTCATTGAAAATCATATCCCAACTAGAATTTTAAAAATGCAAAGAGATCAGTTGTAACAAAGTCCACACCTTTAATTCATTGGGTGACATGTTCAGTATTTTTGATGGTTCCAACTCTCCATTTAGAAAACGCTGAGCTAGCAGTGCATTGTTCTGTTAAGAAAAAGAAAAGTAAGCAAAGGTGAATATGATTATCATGAATTCTTTCTGCAAATGACATGCACCTCTAAAGTTACAGGTTTCATTCACTTAATCCAAATAATTTTTTCCCCATTACCATTATACAAGAGTTATTATTCTGCCTTATGTGGACCAAAACTCACCACATTGGGATCAACGAAAATGCACAACCAATTCATATTTATTTGCTTTCGATGAGATTGTCTTTTGATCTAAAGTTGTCTAAACTATTTGCTATTATTACACATACGCTTTTCTTTCTCTCCTGTGTTGTGTTCACTGTGTTTTCTGTTCGTACAAGAGTTCAAATTCAAGAGATAACAAATACACGGCCTCATTACCTTCAGATTGAAAACTAACTGCCTTAATTTCTGGTTGTACTTCTGAAAATCTGACGAAAGAGACTCATGTGAAGCCTTCTCAAGAGCGCTAACTGCTGAAACAGCAGCATCTGGCCAGACAAAGCATTGGCCACCCTGTATGATAAGTTAAAAGCACATTCAAAACAGAGTCATAAAATCTTAAAGACCGTCCAGTCCCAACTCCAAATGAACATTCTCAGGATAACAAAAACAGGAAAAAGAGACTGCAGAAACTAAGTGACAAATACGCATGAAATACCTTAAGACTCTTATCTTGAGATCCATTCATGGCTTCAGAACTCTTTTTGTCACTTTCATGCTTGTTGCCATTAGCATCAGCCTTTCCTTTGTCATCCTTGTTTGTGCCATCAGAAGAATTGCATACATATTGAACCCCCTGAAGAAGTCTCTCCATCCATTTATCACGATGGGTCTCTCTGGTGAATACATTGAAATTTTCTAAAATGCAATAATATTCTGAGGCATTACTTTGACAGCTTCCTGGTGTTTCTGGTTTTGTACGTTGATCAGGCCTTGTTGCTTCTTCCTCCCTAGAAACATCAAGGGGAGAAATGTTCTTTCTCCTGAGACTTCTTTTAGACTTCAATTGATCCTCCTGCTCGGCACTGTTTTCTTCAGGCTCGATATCAGGGAGATCTCCCAAGCATTTCATAGTTTTCTGAACCAGTAGGTCAATTTCATGCTGCTTCTTGTCCTCGTAGTCTTTGTCTGTCAGCTTCCAAAGCTTTCGCTCAACGGTGTCATAAACTTTTCGAACAATGAAGCCAGGATGCTGTTTACGCTTTGGAAGCTGCTTGTGTAATGGAACGAAATGCACCACACACCTGTGCATTACAGATTCGGCTGGAACCTCATCATGGTGGAAACTGTAGAACAGCTCCCTTGTGTCATTTGATTGCCAATTTCCACCACCTTTCTTCTCTGCCTCCTCAGGGCGATAGAACCATTGTCCAGTCATCATTACATTCCCTTCTTTATCCTGAGTAATATCCTAATGAACACCAAGACCGGATTTGGTAAAGAAACAGTTTATAAGCAGAGTCACGTGAATGGGAACACATATAACTGGAAAGACAAATCCAGAAGCACATACTACCAACCCAAGACAACCTGGAAAACATGGTGACTATTCGTTGAAATAGACAGAAAAATTGGTAAAGAATCAGAGTATATCCCGAGAGTACCAAGAAGGGGAAAGATTGGGTCTGCTTCAAAGCTCGATTTCATGGCACAAATTTCAATTTCAAAAAAGACGTTCAAGGAAAAAAAAAAATTGAAAGCATTTGGAATCACAGACTAAGAAAAATATAGAAAATCAACTTACCTAAAAAAATAAAATGAAACAGAAAAAAATAGCAAATAATCAAATAAAAGTCCTAGTTAAAGCTAATAGTTAATAAGCTTGAAAACATTCATCACCTTATTCACTTTATGATTAAGTTAACACGTCTTTAACTAAAAGAACATCCATATTCCAACAAATTATCATTCTCCTACTATTTTTTTTAAGATACATTTTTTTATACAATGGAGGATCGAACCTCCTTCCCCCCAAACCAATACCCACCCCACCCACCCCTTCCCCATTGCCACTAGACCAACATGTCTTGGGCCATTCTCCTACTATTAGAAAAACAATAACATTATAGAGCTACAGTCTCTGATGGGCAATGGCGACATGTTTCTTTCTCTATCAAAGGGTCCTAAATAAGCCATCAAGCTCAAAATAGCTCACCTTTTTTCTAAACAAATAAATTTGTTAAAGACATATATTTCAATGAATCTTTAAACTAAACTGCTTCAGCTTCAAAATTACAGCCTAGAAAGAAAACATAACCAAAAACAATAAATTCATTACAAAAAATAAAATGAAAACAAGTACCTTTATAATTGCGACATACGGCTTTTGAAACTTAGCCTCAGGAGTAATAAGTACGGGATCCTCCTGCGGAATCGACCGAAAAACACATATAATCAGAAAAAACTTGAAAAAAAAAAAGTACTGAAAGGAACCATATACAGAAATTGCTCTTGAAACTTAGACTCAGGAGTAACAAGAACAGAATCCTCCAGAATCTGTGAGAGAAAGTTCGAGTTCTAGATATGCCTTAAAACTGCATAAATCCTTCATATGTAGAGAAAATGAAAAATAAGTGGAAACACCACAACATTTCCACCAATAAACGAGCAAAATCGAAACCTCAAAGAGATTCAACTTCAAAATCACAACTCGTAATAATAACAATAACACGCACAAGCAATCAATCGAAATAAATCCAATTTAATTGATATAATTCAACAGTAATAGGACGAGAAACCTAGAAACGCAATTTCAGCAGCCAAAGAATAACACCATGCCTAAATCCAATTCTTCCTCAATCTCAACCCTAGAATCCTCAGACGAAATCGAAAAACATGAACAATGCGAGAGAGACAGAATACAAGACGCACGAGATCGTATTGATTCCCGTCGTACTCGAAGGCCTCGTAGTGGTTCCTCCGGCCGCGTCCCTTTCCGGTAGTTCTGATCGGTTCTCCGACCGGCTTCGCGTCCTCCGACATCAGCTCGTCCACGTCCTCGTCCTCCGACACCTCCTCTTCCTCTTTCTTCTTCTTACTCTTCTTCCTCTTGCTCTTCTCGTCCTCTTCATCCTCTTCCTCTTCCATTATCTGCTCTTGTTCCTCCTCCTTCTCCTCCTCCTCTTCTATTTCTTCTTCTTCTTCGTCTTCTTCTTCTCGAAGCTTCAACTGCTTCCTCTTCCTCTGCTTCTTCGATTCCTCGGACGAATGCTGCCGCAGCCGCCGCGCCGGAACGACGTCGTCTTCTTGGTGGCTCGTCGAGACCTGCGCGAACCTTCTGTTCCCCATTTTTCTTCTTGTTGTGATCTTGGCTCCGCAAAAACGCAGCGTTTCGAATCACGAATTCAAATTTTGAGCTCTCTGAAAAGTGAAGGCACTGAGGGACCCAAAAAAATTGGGTCTCTCACCCGCCAAGCGATGGAGAGAGATAGAGACGACGTGTTTATGAAAACGGGCCTGTGAGTTGCCGGAAATTTCCGATTTGCCACTGCAAAGGTGTTAAGGGATTAAGGGTTTACTTGGTAAATGTATTTGAATTAGTGATTTAATTTAAGTTGGTGTAATTTAAATTAGGATTTAAATTTAGTAATTTCAATTGTTATCCAAATCGGCATTTGGATGTTCATTTAAGTTTTAATATGAGTATAGGATAAAATTGAAATTTGTATTTGGAGAGATAGTGAAAATAATTTTTAATTTATTAACAAATCTAATAAAATCTTAATGTTAATGGTCTTAAAAAATATACAATATAGATCTTAATTTATTCCTCTCTTCACTAAGAACATAATGAAAAAAGAATTGTCTCAATTGGATATCAAATGAAGAAGTTATGATTTTTTTCCTAAAATATAAGATAGAGAATTTCAGTTTATATCCGAGTATTAAAAGTTTTAGGAGGGAGCAGAACTCTAAAAACTTATATTCTTGATACTCAAAGGGTTTAGATTTTGAGAGAAACAAATACGAATCCAAAAGATTCTTAATATTCGAATCTAAGTTTGAGTCCATTAAGTACTAAAAGTACTCAAAACAAACAACCCCTAAATGCTTTTTTAATGAAAATAAAATAAGAGAAAATTACATGTTATGCCATACTTTTAAAATTTTTATTTATTTATGTTATATTACAATTCATATTACATGTTAAGTTGTACTATAAATAAATATGTGTGACAGTTTATAAAAAGTAAATCTTAAAAGATGCATTTTATGGATTTATCGTATTTGGATTAAACAAACAAAACTTTCGAAAGTTAGAGAAAGAATGAGAAAAAGAAAGTTAAAGAGAGGGTTGAGGCCGGCCCACCGACACGTTGTCAGTCTGCTGGCCTTCGAACTTAGTTTAGAGCGTCGTCACGTGCTGATCTTCATCGTGTTGAGGTTCATGCCGTTAGGGGAGATAAGCTTCGCTCGAGGTCAAGGACGAACTCGGAGATGGGAGAAAGAAATGCTTCGTCATCAATCTAGGCTTGGGACCAGGGAGAGAGACGTTGTGGTCGTTCACTGCGGTTGTGGGAGCCACGAATCTCCTCCGGGTTCGAGCTCTGTCGATTGGGTAAGGATGGAGGCTTGGCAGCTTGGGTCTACCGTGGCTTGGGCTAGCTTCACTGTCATTCTCCTAGCATCGGCATTGAGGGACTTGGCCGTGACTGGGGTTAGGTTTGTGCCACTGGTGAGGATGGGTTACGGGGGGTCTGGCCTTGCCATTGGGATGTCCAAGGAGGGTGAGGATGGGCTAAATAAGGCCGTGGGAGCTCTTCGAGCTGCAGTGGCTGGAGTCCGAAGGCTAAGGCTTTTGGGTGGCTGGAGTCCGAAGGCTAAGGCTTTTATTGAGGGACCTCAGATTCATGGATAGCGGTGGAGGTTGTGTGTTGGATTTTTTTATTTTTTATTTTTGTATTTTGGGTCTTTTGGGTGGTGTTTCCCCACTGGCCCTCTGGGCTATGTTTGTTAAGGCTTTGGGTTGCGTTCACGTCTTTTGGTTTATTGGATGCAAAGATAAAAATATTGGTACTTCAATTTTATAGAAATTTTAACAAAAAATATGAAAATTACAGAAATTTTATATTAAATATATATATAATACTTTAAGATACAATAAATATTAAAACGAAAAATAAATAAACATGATTTACATAATAAACTCCATAAATATTATATTTTTAATACCAAAATAAAGTTATGAGAGGCTCAAACATGATTTGGATTCCATCTTTATTTAAATAATATTGGTGTCATGACATGTTATTTGAGTAGTGTTGATTACAGTTATGAATATGCCACATGTAAGTTTATTGACTTCTTCATATTGTATTTCCATGAATAGAAAACTGTGAATTCTCTCAATTGTTTGCTTGAGATGATAGTCACATGCTCATACGAGAATAATTAAAAATTCCATAACCATCATATTTCCATAGTAGGGAAGGCTAAATCTTGTTGCAAAGTTAATGTGTATAGAACAAATATTCATTCATTGAAAGTATAAAAGCACCGATAGATTATTTAAAGAGGAAAATTTTATTAAATTTTGTAATTTACGAAATCACCAAAATTTTGTCAAAATTTTACCGATACGTACCAAAATTTTGTATAAAACACACTACGGATATTCCAATATTGATATTTTTACTATAATTCATGGATATTTATGATATTTCTCTGATATTTTGCCAAAATCTATGATACAATGGAAAGATATTTTGATACTTTGAAATTTTCATCCCTGGTTGACTGGTGTTCTGAGTTGGGATTCGTTTTAAGTGTGGCTAGTCTTTGTGGTCAGTCAGACCACTGTTAGTAGGAGTATAGTTTCCGTATAGGGTGAGGAATTCATTTAGCTCTGTCAATTGGACCACAGATCCTCGAGTATGTTTTTTTTTTATGTCTTTGGACACTTGCCTATATCTTGGCCTGTCTTGACTATTATTAATAAGTTCTTTTTCCTCCGATTGGAGGCCTTTTCTACCAAAAAAAACCTTTAAAGATGCGTTTATGAAAATTCTCCAAGTAGTAAATGGTTTTAACATATTTAGCGATTCATAAGAGTATCTCTAATATAATGTTAAATTAATATGTTAATGGTAAATTTAGTAATTGTGTGTAAAAAACATTCTTAAATGCAATATCATTTTTAATACTAAATTTGTTATGCTAAACTTTGTGACAAATTTAGCATATAGTAAAGTTCGTATTTGATTACTATTGGTTGATAGATTGACTTTTTTGCTTTAATAATTATAATATTCTTACTTTTAAATTATTTTAATATTAGAATTGTATTTTTACAAGTTTTAAAGTTTAATAATCATAATAAAAGACAAATATGGCATTCTAAATAACATTATATATTGGATCATGAAATTAAATAACACTAAATATGTTATTTTTACACTTTTTCGTAGTAAACATAACATTAACATTGACATTTGCTTAGAGATGGTCTAATTAACCAGTTATCTTATGCCTTTAAAAAAAAATAAGGGACTTTTCATAAATGCAATCTTTTAAAATTTATTTTTTATAAATGACACATATGTCTATTTATGGTACAATTTAACATGTATATGAATGAGAGTGTGGCAAAACTTTTTTAAATATTGTGTTAATAAACACGGCTTTTAAAAGTACCGCATAACATCTAATTTTCTAAAAATAAAAATAAAAACTAATTATGCCTAATCTAAATTCCAATATGTTTAGCTTTCAAAAGGAAAAAGGACAAACCCAGTGTTTTGCTTGATAATGTTATTTTCTTTGAGGTAGACCCTTTTTTTACCTTTTTGTGGGTTTTGTTGTGTTTTGCTTGATAATGTTATTTTCTTTGAGGTAGAACCTTTTTCACCTTTTCGCTTGCATGAACAAAAACGAGAAAATGTAAATAATAGGGTGTTTGAAAAGGTGGTAGGAAGCCATTGGTTAGAACCACTTTTATCGTAGTATATAAGAGCATTATACTGTAGCAATTTTTTTTATTGTTACTGTAGCATGTGAAAACTTTATACTGTTTATAACTAAAAAGTAGTAAGAACCACTTTTGCCAAACAAAAGGTAAGTCTTCTAAAAAATGAGTAATGGTCAATTAGTGCTAGCTTAGTTCATAAGCATGGGATGGGTTAAAAAAGATAATGTTTAAATTTCAAAAACAACTCACATTGCCAAAAAAAAAAAAAAAAAAAAAAAAAAGAGGAATGATTGGCAACTGGTAAGTGTGTGATGGGTTAAAAAACTGATATCATGTTTAAATTTTTAAAAAGCTCACATTGTATAAAAAAAAAAAATAGGATTGGTTGTCAAAAAATTTTATAGACTTGCAAAATTGTCTCCGTTAAGAAACAACGGATAACTAAATAAGATTAGTGGCTTAATTGTAATAAATATTTTTATCTCCCAAAAAAAAAACCTCTATTTTTAATCTCTTCAGCACCACGAAATCAGCATAATTTTGCTTCATAAACGAATCACACACTCGTTAGTCTAATATGTAAATTCACTTGTTAGTCTAGTTTTGCTACATTTTAATTTTTTTTAATTACACACTTTGTGGCCTGAACCCAAACCCTAAAAGCAACTTGCACACTGACCAAACACCAACTGAATTTAGCCTCAATTGGTATCTAATTTTGCAACTCATCAATCCGCAAAATTCACTTAAAAAATTGGTAGTTATTATTAATAAGCAACCAAGAACAATACATAAACTCTATCCAACTTTGTTAGCCATAATCAACTTGGAGAAAGAGAAGTTTCACATACTGCAAAAGTATCCGTGAAACTGGCGAAAATATAAAACAAGAAACTCTTGCTCGCTAAATGGCTAATAAAAAAGTTATAAATCACAATCATCCAAAATTTCTGAATTACCAAAGATTTAAAAGGAAAAAAAAAGTGTATTAATGCTAAAATGTACAACTCAATGACTCACTCTCCTTCAATCAAATCTAAAACTGCTAAAGTCTTTTCAAAATGAGGTCTGGTCTATGTAGAACCAAGAAAAATCTACTTGTTCTATACTTAAACACCAGTATCCCCAGTGCCCCATTTATAAGAAGAAAGGAATAGGCAAATCAACAACATTTCGGGTTTTACCCTGCTCACTCCTCTCAGCAATCTCCTTTAAACTAGTCCCTGATTTTCTCCTCCGTTTCCTTGACGTGCCAATAGTTTTTTCCGCATCTGTAGGGACAGAACTCTTCTCACTTTCGGCTGGTTTTTTAGCAGTAGATCTCGTTCTCTTTCTCTGCATCATTTCCAACAATTTAGGTCCAGTTTTCGCAATTGGTGTTACAGGATCATCAGTAATAGGATCCATCCCTGATGTCGGTATTGGCGGTAAAGCTGACTCGTCCAGTTTATTGGCCTCATCTTTTCCTCCTTTACTTACCTCCTCCGAGCTGACAGGCTTTTGAGAATTCAATTTGGCGGGTTTTGTTTTTTTAGCGGTTTTGATCTTTGGGGGGCATATCTCTTTCATATGTCCTTTAGAGGTCCCTCTCCTCAAATTCCTATGTGAACAGAACTGGCAAGTATACACTACATGGTTCTGAGTTGGAGTGAAAGGTTTCTTACCTCTGCTTCGGCGCGGCTTAGCTTTATTTTTCTCAATGCGAACAGTGCAATTGAAGCCAGGCTGAAGAATCGTTTCGCATCTGCAAACAACACAAATCACCTCCCTGATAGATCATTCCTTGCCAAAGAAACACGACAAAATAATTTGACTAAATCTTAAGTTCAAAGTAAACTAACTAATCGTTATTCTGGTCTCGTCGAAAAGAGAAGCTGGAAGACCGTCGAATTAACATTTTACAGTGTTTCATCTTATGCGGTAAAATACATAGAATCAGCTACTTAGCTTTCGGAAGAGCACAAACTGAGGCAGGGTTTTAATTCTTTTATTAGCTAATTACAAGCACACAGCAATTTCTTGTTGAGGTTGATATATTAAAAAAATATCTCCCGCTAACACCCAGTACGATTCCATATTCATGTATTACACCCAAAGATCTTGTTCTGCTACAAAAACAGGCTTCCTGTAGATTTGATACCAAAATAGTAAATAGGAGCCCAGATTTGAGCTTTATCTATCCATTGGTTTAAGCAACGGTCAAATCTCATGGCTGCAACGGCTTTACCGTTTGAACCGTCTTTTTACTACCGGTTGTGGTAGGTATTGGTAATATAGCTATTTGATTAATTTTTTAACAGTTTGATCAATAGATGGGAGCAGTTCTGTCTCTTGCATTGCAAACTTTTAAACCAAAACGTTTATAGATAAGATCATTGAAAATTTAATCCAATGGTTAAAACACTAGTTTCTGCTAGTTGTGAAAAAGATGGTTTCTATTGTAGAAACTCTCTACTTTACTGCATAGTTTTGAATGTTAGGTTCAATCAAAATCACATTAAAACGAAAAAGAAGATACGCAAGAGTGACATAAGAAATGACAGTTCAAAATAGAGCCACGCCGAGGAAGTAATTGTAAAGGGTATAAAGAACCAAGTCCTACATCGTCTAACACAATAATAAACACCAACTTATAAAGACATCAGAATACCACACTTAACAAGTTATTTAAAAGCTGAAGTGTAAGCTTAGCAAGTTCAAATTCCTTTAGTAATTCATAGAAATCTACCCAAAAAAAGGAAGCTTTTATAGTGAGACAAACCTCTGGCAAGGGAACAAAGAAGTGTTGGGAGGCACGCCCAAGGACTCGCAAACAGACGCCAACTTGTGCCCAAAGAATGCACCAAAACAAGGCATAGAAGCCTCCCCACCAGCCCAAACCGCAAGCCTCTCCAAGTGCTCCACCTTCAACATTTGCTTGGCATTGCAAGACCCCCCTTTCTTCTGGCTTTTCCCCGTAATCTCTTCTCTCAGCGATATGTTATCATTCGAACCCGGTCCCTTTCTGGCCCTACCTCTCTTGCCCATATTTTGTGTGTGTTTTTTTTATTTAATTTTCTTTCTCTGAGGAATTTCGACGAACGCTTGGTGGGATATTTTGATTGGGCTGTAACAAACTTTATGCAAATACACTTTAGTTTTGATCTTTGATATAAAAACTGGAAACAAAAACACAGATTTTCCTGGTTTTTGGAACAGAAAAACTTTTTATCATCAACAATAATTTACACTTACAAGACTTACCTTCCAAGACTTCTTCGCAATGTTAACTTTAAATGCCCAGAAAGTTGTAGTCCCTCGCACCACACGATTAATTCGGATTGAACCTTGCAAATTGGCCGACAACTCAGTGGCATAGGCGGCGAGAAGACGAGGCCGTGACAAGGAAGCGGCAAAAAGGGGGAGGATGATATTTCGTTAAATAAAACGACGCGTTTTTCTTTTAGCCGGAACTAGTAAAACGACACAGTGTTTGTATTTCATCATTATGCTTAGTGAAAACGACATCAATATAAGCCGTCGTCGTCGTTTATAATCAAATGATGTCTTATCTTGTAACTGAAATGTCGTTCTTACATCGAGAACAGTTACGTTCATAAAACGACATATTTGAGGGCCAGTGTCAATAATAATAAATGATTTATTGTTTTCTCACGTCGTAAACGACGCCAATAAATAAATAAATAAATGTGGTGTTCAAGGCGAAAAACAATTAAAAGAATACCCAGGCTTTGGAAACATGGTTCAAAGTAAATGTTTAAATTGAAATTATTGTGGCAATTTAAATGTTATGGGAAAAAATATTATCATAAAATTGATTTAAATTAAAACTTTTTTATTTAAACTAGTATTCTTGAACGCACTATATATTTTTTTGCAATAATTTTTTTAAAAAAGCATCATATTTATATGTTTAAATTTTACTTTTATACACCCTTAAGAAATGTGTCAAAAATTAAAAGGATAGTTATATTATTTTGTGGTTAAAATCATTTTAAACCTTTTATATTTATAATTTCCTTTTTAATAATATTTTAGTTATTTTATTAGGTGAAAATTAACCTTTGATCAGTAATAGTAAAGTCTTTACAATAACAAAAAGTAGATTATATCTGCAAATAATATTAAAATGAAGAGTTCCATAAATAAATAAAATTTCCTTATTGTTCTTTGGAAGAAAAAGCAAAATAGCATATTTAGATTAGAACTTAGTAAATAATGTGATATAGTTTCAAAATGCATAATTTGTTATATATAATTCGAAATTAAATAATACCTCATAAGAATTTAAGAGCAAAAACCTCAAAATACTTTCACATTTTTATCATTTATATATCTCATTCTTATCCCTTGCCATTAACTTCAACGGCGGCCGAAAAATATAATATTTACTAAAAAATAAAATATTTACTTGAAAATACCGTATTTATCATGTAAATACAAAAATTCATTAACGACTTCGTCGGACCACCATAGTTGGGAAATATCGCATTTACCGTATAAATACAAAAATTTACAAGTAATTTCACTGGACCACTGGAAGCCAGGAAATACAGTATTGCTCGAGTAATACCATATTACAGTATAAATATAAAATTTCACTGATGATTACACCAGACTGCTAGCAGCCAGGAAATACAGTATTACTCTGATAATATTGTATTACAGTGAATAGAAAAGTTCACCAGAGACTTCATTGGACTGCTAGTAGCTAGAAAATACAATATTAACCTTCTAATACTATATTACAGTGTACATATAAAA
Organism: Artocarpus heterophyllus; assembly: GCA_025403435.1. NCBI lineage: Eukaryota > Viridiplantae > Streptophyta > Magnoliopsida > Rosales > Moraceae > Artocarpus > Artocarpus heterophyllus. The sequence goes on from CM046343.1 coordinate 32,111,436, forward strand.
ATTCACTAGCGACTCTGCTAAAACGCCGGTAACCGAGAAATATAGCATTTACTGAGAAATATTGTATTTATCTGTAAGTACAAAACTTTACTGGCACCGTTAACGGTTAGGTAATACAATATTTACCAAAAAATACTATATTTACTATATAAATATAAAAAAAATTCATTGATGACTTTGCCGCACCGTCGACAATTGAGAAATATAATATTTATCATAAAATACCGCATTTAGCTATAAATATAAAAATTCACTGACAACTTCTCAAGTGGCTAGGTAATACAATATTACTTACTGTGTAAATACAAAATTCAATGCCAACTTCATCGGACCACTGGCGGCTAATAAATTACAATATTATTTTGTTAATACAATATTATCATGTAAATACTATATTTACCTTCAATAAAAAAAATTTACTAGCAATGTTGTCAGCGTAGAAAATACCACCAAAAACCACAAAAAAAAAAAAAACCAGAAACCAAGCCACGAACGAAAGCCTAAACAAAAAACCTAAAATTTGAAATCGAAAAACACCAATCAAAGCAAATATTTGTTCCCTTTGTTTACCAAATTATTTTTCCCTCTGTTTTCTCTCTCTCTATTGTTGCTCCATGACTCTGGCGCGGTAGCACTACCACGATGACTGCAGCAGCAACCTTAGATATGAGCGGCAAAGTCGGGGATCAACGATGTCCGCACAAGGAGACTTCTCTGGCATTTTCGTTCAACTTCGTGAACCAAGGATTGTCACGAACGACCAGATCTCCGTCTTCATCCTTGGTCGCTGCGAAGGCGGAGTGAGAGCCGATGAGTGCTTCGGCCATAATATTTGGCTACTTGGCTCCATCCTCGAATTAACAGGGAAGAATCTAGCATTGAGTTGTACCGACAATACAAACAGTGGACTGGGATCTCCATTGTTCTTCACGATTATACCTGCATGGCCCACTTGGGTTAAATTATTCCTCCCTTCTCGGATTGGGACCCACTTTCTCTTCTCTTCTCTTCTCTTCTCTTCTCTTCTTTTCGTTTCGTTTCGTTTCTGTTTTCTTCTATCATAAAAAAAAAAAAAAAAAAACTGTGATTTCCTAAAAATATATATACATATATATAAACTGTGACAAAAAATTCTCAAAGAGAAATAAGCTTGAATTATTATCTCTATTTTTTAAAAGACAAGAAAATTAGTTTTGAGAGCAATGTTTGTTCCCACTCTCTCATAAATGGTAGATCCTAATAGTAAGATCTGTTTGGCTTCTACATACAGGACTCTTTTTTGTGAGAGGAAAAACCTATAATCTTACAAGATTATACCTTCTTTTTTTTTTTTTAAGCATTGAGAAATACGCTACTTCTGGTAAGAATGAAAAAGGTTTTCAGAAAACCACTGCAGTAATATAAAATGTGAACAGGAAAAAAAATAGAATGCAAAAGAAAAAATATTTTGTATTCTAAATTGCGTATAAATTAATGGCAGTTATAATGGACATGTTCTTTGATTCAAGCTTCACGCTCTTTCCTTTGTTGTCAGCTTTATCAATATTTCTTTTAAGACTTTTTTCGAGAATAATTTTATTTTTGAAGATTAAAGAGTGTAAGATCATTTTTTTAAGCTAATACTGGTGGAAGCTTGACCTCATATTCAATTTAATTAGTGTATAAAAACGAAACAAAGGTTCTAATTAGGCAATTTGTAAAGCTAATTGGTATCGAATCTAAGAACGTGAGATCACCTTCACCAAGATCATAAAGCAATATTATCCTTTTAAATGATTTCTGAATATATGATAATGTACCAATAATTAGCAGAAAGTAGTATATTAACCCAATGAACAATATTTATTGATAATAAGAAACAATTTTTTTAAAAAACAAAAAATTGGAATCATCTTGCTCCTTGTCTAGTGGTCCCTTAACAATATATTGTAACCATTGGTGGACCGGAAAAAAAAACTTCATATACATTCTCATTGGCTAGTATTCAAGGAGTCTAAAGTCATATAATCTAAGATTCGAAGCCATACTCACCAGGTCATTGAGAAACATGATTATAATGTCATTGTGAACAATAAAAATCAGTAAGTCTAAATAGGTTGTACTTTGCCTATGGTGCCACCACCTAGTGATATAAAAGGAACCACTTCAGAGAGATATGGTTAACATAATTTGTGCCATACATTATCTAAGAGTATGTTTATTATCTAAGAGTATGTTTGTTAAGAAGGGGAGAGAAGAATAGAGGCAGAAGACCAATCCATTGTTTGGTTGAACAATAGAGATCATGGAACATGAGATATGGAGAGAGGAAAACCCATATCTACCCACCATTTTGTATTTTTTTATTAGTAAAGATATTTAATAAATAGACTAAAATTAAATTAAAAAGACTATTCTACCTTTCAAAGAAATTATTAAAAAATAGTAAAATGTATAATATTAAATAATAACTTATCATTTCATCCCTTCCTTCGTCAAACCAAACGAGACGAAGGATTAATTTAATCATCTCCTTCCCTCCACCCTTCGCCTCATTCTTCCTCTCCATCCTCCCACTAAACAAAGTCAAAGGTTAATTGGGTCATTCCATATTGCCAAATTAAATTAACCAAAAGTTTCACGTGACAATATGACGAAGCATCTATCATTTATAGGTTATAGCAAAAATGTCAAACGAAAATTTTAGAGGCAAGCATTTGACTTCTTCAACATGAAAGAATTGTCAACGGCATCAATTATTGAGCATTGCTTTGCCATGGTGTTTGGTAGGCCATATCATTTATAGGTCATAGCAAAATAGTCAAACCAAAATTTTAGAGGCAAGCCATTTGACTTCTTTAAATATTAATGAATTGTCAACGGCGTCATTATTGAGCATTGCTTTGCTATGGTGTTTGGTAGGCCGCGAGAATTAAAAACAGTTCAAAACTATTTCGAGTTCTTCTGATTTTGAAGTAATTGTCACTGCACGGCTTGACGGCTTTATGAGGATGAGAATTATGTGACTGTGATTTTCGTATTGTTGTTTTTTTCTCACTTATTGAAGCAAATTTGTAATAATCTCTCATGGATATTGGATGTATCCCAATCAAAATTTCCCACTTTATTTTCCAAAAATTATTGCGAGAGTACCAAAAGCTAAAATAAGAGTAAGACGTTGAATGCTACTTTGTAACAAAAAAAAAACTTATAATATAATCATGAAACAAGATACATATATGGTTTGGAACAAACATTAACAAGTAGATAAAAAGATGTAAAATTAAACTTTGTATGTCCTTTTTTCTCCTTAAACTTTGAATATGACAAGATTCGAATTCTGCATATTATCATAAAATCAAAGTGTTGAATTACAACTCAATCATGCTTACAACCACAACTTCATATCTTTTAGTAACACGTCTTAACCTTCTTCTTTTTTTTTTTTCCCTTTCTGTAAGATGCCCCTTTAAAGGAAAATGTTTGATAGGGTCACTTTAACCTTTCATTTAGTCTTGTAATTGTCCATTTCAATTGACTATAAGAAAAAACATTATTAATTTAAACTACCTATTTAAAAATCCATTTCTATCTCCCTTTCAAAGAAAAGGCCTCACAAAATAAATAAACTATTTAAATATATTTTAGAATAAACATAGAATAACTAGGATTAGTTCGATTCCAAGCGCTCTTATTTACACGTAACAGTGACAAAGGTTGGGACCACGTTCTAGAATTAAAGCAACAATATCACAATCATTGCATCTATCGCTAACGAACCGGCCACTCCTCTCCATTTGCATCTTTGTTTGGGAAATAGGAAAATGTGTAGCTTTTCTAATTCTATGCTTTTGTTGGCTGTGACTAATCTTCAAGTCAATAAAAGAATATTTCACCTGGAAGCTTTCTTTTTTTTTTTTTAAGGGAATATGGAAGCTTCAAACTATAACAATAATATAGCATGCCCTTCAAAAGGGAAAAAATACTAGGAGAGAGAAGAACATGGAGGAATTAGGTCCACCCGACCAGGGAATTGGGTTGAACATGTCCAGAGCTTTATGTGGGTCGGGTTGGTGTACAAGCCGAACGTCCGAGACTTAGGCATTCGGCCGGCGCATTTGACCCTGTTCAAATTGACACTTTTAAAGTAATTTTTTTTTCTTTTCTTAGGAAGTAAACTAGTTGTTTTCAATGTTTCCCCTTAAAACTGCAAGTTGTAAAATAAAGTAAAATGAATCCTAAAAAGGATAATTTCTTGGCGTTGGAGATAGTACATCTGCAGAAGGAGCTAAAGACAAGTTGGAGCTTGATATTGCATCACGCTGGAACCGTGCACCCTATAATGTGACCGATAGCAACCAAGTTGAAGACTTTTCTTTCCTTTCCATTTTTTTTGGGGTCAAATAGGCTTATGAAAATGGAAAAACTAACGAAGCAATGCAACGAAGATAACCATTTTTGTCAATGTGTTGTGGACTTTCCTCCCAAATTTGAAGCGGTTTCGTTCAATTTAATGTTTTGATTGAAGTAACTTTCCTCTTACTTGACAAGTGAGAATAACCTAGTTAATTATAAGTTCTTTCACTCAAACCATAGATTAAGGGTTTGAGTCATACTAAACCTGACTTGATAATGGCGACTTTCTCCCCTTCTTTTGTATAAACAAAAAAAACTTGCCCCTTTTTTTTTGAGTAAATGGCATGCAAGCTTTAAGAAATTGCTCTCAAATAGTATTCTTTCTATGGTTGCTGACATATTGTAGCGTAATTTACAATTGAAACAAAACGAATAACCTAATCTTTCTAGAATCCAATTGAAACAAAACATATTACATAAAATTTTTATTTGTAAACTAGAATTCTAACCTTCTCTGACTTAAGATTTTATATATGCCCCTCTTATAATAAAAAAAAAATCCCATTATTTTTCGAGATAAACCTCGTTATACTTTGCTTATGCCTTTTTTTATTTTTTTTGAGAATTTATTTGTATTTTATATGGCTTTCTTGCCTGAAACGAGAAGTTATTCTTTCAACCGCCGTATGATAAGCGTGGCTTGTGCAATTAAGTGGATACAACAAAGGTAACACCTTGCTACGTCCATTTTCTTTTAAATTTTTGATGTGGTGTTTGGTAAAAATATGTTATATGTAAAACTCTCACATATTATATTATTTTATATTTTAACTTTTATAAGGTATTTGATAGAAAGTAGTCCGAATTACTTTCTTAGTTATAAGCAATGTAAATGTCTCATATGCTACAGTAATAATAATAAAAAAATGCTACAATATAAAACTCTCATATATTACAGCTAAAACAGTTCTAACTAACAGTTCTAATATCTTATCAAACACCCTATAGATATCTTATTAGTTTTTCTTTGTAATGCACAAGCTTTTTTTTTTTCATTTTTTGGTGGATATCTCGTTTATTAGTTTATTAGTGTATGTTGTAAACAGTTAGATTTAGTCTAAATTATTTTTTATAAATCTAATAATTAAAATATATATATTTATAATAGATTTAAGTTTTAGCCTATTTTTTGAAGAACCACCCGAAAATTGACCCTTTTTTTTAATGAGAATCTTAAATAATTTAAAAAATTAAGGAATCAAGAAAGGATAAACCCAATAAAGCAAAAATGTGACGTAACAAAAACAGAAAATAACTCCGTTTCCCAATGTCAAGGATCTTCCGGACCCATGGCGCAAGAAACACAATGGCCGTACCGTGAATATTAGTTAAATTCCGGGGCAGAAACATTGAACTCTGCCAAAGGCAAAAGGCAAAGTTATCTCACTTGTCGGTTACCGCATCCCTCGAAAACGACGACTCCACGTCGCGACACGTGTCCCACCTTGGTCACAGTTCGCCGTCACGACCCGTCTCATAAAATCCTTCTCCCCCTCAATTTATAAGCCACAAAAGAAGAACTTGAACCGAAACAGGAGAGAGAGAGGAATTTATTTATTTAATCCCTCTTTCTTTCTCTTCGCAGAAGTTCTGACTGTTTCTTTCTATACTTTCCTGATATTTTGAGCCGCCCAAAACCTTCCTCAAGACGCTTCCAGGTTTTCGTTAATCTTTATTCTTCCTTTTTTTTTTTCAGATTTTTATTGCCTTTTTTTAACCTTATTTTCGTTTTTGTATATATTTAGTTTTCAGTCTAGTTGAGGTTAGTTGGTGCGAAAACTGGTTAAATTTAGCTTAATTGGCGTTGTTTTAGTTGAGATTTGGGGGGTAATTTTCTGTACATATTTATTATAGTTTGAGCAGTTTCTCCGAAGGTTGGATTTTTATGGCGTTTTGAGCTTATAGGGTGTTGAATGATAATTTGGGGCTTTGGAGTTGGGATTACTAATAAGTGATACTTAGATTTTGCTTGAAGGTATGTTTATGGTGGTTTTTTGGTATTGCATTTGAAAAAATAATAATAATAAATTGTTCAGTTCTTTGCCCTTTTGTAGTGACAAAGAATATATCATAATTTGGGTTGAAGTTTTGTGGAAGAAAAAGGACTCCTTTGCCCCCATATAGATAGAATTGTTGCATTATAAGTGTTAGATCCCAAGATTGTTTAGGGTTTCTAGGTACCAAAATTGGGTCTAATTTGGTTTAGAGTTTTTGATTTGTGAGAGAGGTCAATTGTTGGTTGTTCTAGTTGGATTTGGGTTTTGTGAAGAAAACTTGTGAAAAAATGGTTGAATCTTTAGCTGCAACATCTCTTCTTGGTCATCGACCGATTTGCGGAGGCTCTTTGGTGGAGGATGTCTCCAACAAGCGAAAATCTACTAAAAATGTTCGGTTCCTAACATCAGAATTTGCTGGTAAAAGGCATCTTCTTATGTCCCCTCCTTTGCCAAGGCTGAGAAACGATCGCTTGGCAGTTTCATCAATTAAGTCTCTTGCAATGGAGTTGACAAAAGAGGCTTATTCGTTTAAGGAAGATAGGAAGATTCCCCAGGATTGGAACTATCAGATTGATACTGGCATAGAAGGGAAGCCTGGTTTGTGGCCACTGGAGAATAAGGCCGATAACCCTTCACTGCAAAATCCATTGCTTAGACAAGAAAGGATGGGTTGTGGTTGGCTAGGTGCTATATTTGAGTGGGAAGGAGTTTTGATAGAGGACAATCCCGACCTCGAGAAGCAGGCATGGCTCGTCCTTGCTGAAGAAGAAGGGAAGTCGCCGCCACCGGCTTTCATCCTTCGAAGAATAGAAGGGATGAAGAATGAGCAGGCGATCTCCGAGGTGCTGTGCTGGTCTAGAGACCCTGCGCAGCTGAGAAGAATGGCTTCCAGAAAGGAAGAGATTTTCCAAGCTTTGCAAGGCGGGATATACAGATTGCGAGCAGGGTCGAAAGAGTTTGTCAATGTGTTGATGCACTACAAGATTCCAATGGCATTGGTCTCCACACGCCCTAGAAAGATACTCGAAACTGCAATTGGATTGATTGGTATTGAAAAATACTTCACCATGATTGTGGCTGCAGAGGATGTTCACAGGGGGAAGCCTGATCCAGAGATGTTTGTCTATGCTGCACAGCTTCTGAAGTTCATACCCGAGCGCTGCATTGTGTTTGGAAACTCGAACCAAACCGTGGAGGCCGCCCATGATGCTCGGATGAAGTGTGTGGCTGTTGCTAGCAAGCATCCGGTGTATGAGCTTGGGGCTGCAGACTTGGTGGTGAGAAGACTGGACGAGCTTTCTGTAGTGGACTTGAAGAATCTCGCCGATATTGACTCAGCAGAATTCAGCTCTGGAGAGCCAGAGTTGGAATTGGAGGAAGAAGATGATGATCCATCTTCCTCAACTTTCGCAGCTGTGGATGACGATTTCTGGTAACCAAGGAAAATGTACAGTTCTTTATTCATTTACTGATTCTTGATGATGGTAGCTATAAACGTACTGACAGTGCTGCGTATAGAGGAGGGGGGTGGCGCGTTGTGGGGGTGGGCTGTGTATTGGGGCGGGGGGGTTTGGGTTGGGAGGGACGGGACAGATTACTGGTCCATTGGACTACTTCAATGTTATCATGTACAACATACTTGTATGTATCGAACTTTCAAGCTTAAAAGTTTATTGCTCTTAGCGTCTGTTATGGTAACCTTTGGCAGAATGATTCAACTTTCTTTTAAAAAGCATTGTATGTTTTTTTTTTGATCAATTAAGCAGTTGGTACCTTGTGTTACATATTGTGTCTGGGCACATCAGATACTGCCTACACCAAGCGTGTCGCGCGCTCTCTCTCTCATCCATGCGGGTCATTCATTTATCGATTATTAAGCTCTCTCAGTTAAGCTGCGGCGTGCCACGTTCCTCGAACACAACGAAGTGAAAAATCCAACTTGGTCATCTCAAGCGATTCCAATTGTTTTGACGAGAAAATTTGGCGAATACCAGTGGTAACCGGGTGGCATGACGATAGTTGGTGAACGGTAGCCGCCGAAAGATGGGATCATGGGATTATGAGTCGGAATCACGGTACACATAAAACGATCATCTCTGGCCGGCTGGTATCATAGTGATTACTGGTACATGGTGAGTTCTGGTCGGTACAAGGTGTTACTGGTTGGTAGTTAGACGGTATCTTGATGATTACTAGTCGGTAGCGAACCAGTAACGTAAAGATACTCTAAACAAAATGTGATGAAATGACCGTGATAGAAGTCAATTTAAGTCTTATATTTGTCATATCTCTGTAATTAACCCCAATCTATAATAATTTCCTTCACTTGTCTCAAGTTTCAAAGAGGATTCTAGATAAAATGTGATTACATGACCGTCACAGAAGTCAGTTTAAATTTTATATTTGTCATATCTCTGTAATTGATCCTATTATTGGATAATTTCCTCTACTTGTTTAAGTTTTAAACAGGATGTACCTTCCCTAATAGCAAATAATAATAGTAACCTGCTAGGATGCACCTTCCAAATTAGCCTTCCTCTTGAAATGGGCTCTGTCTTAGTACCCGTTTGAACCCGCAAGAACCCGTTTTCGGTCACCGGAGTGGGTTGTAACTTGGCAGATTCTAGCTTAAAAACCTATCAGATTATAACATTTTTTTAAAATAAAAAAACGGCGACTACCTCTGATTGCCGGTGTGGGTGTTAGGTTGAACTTACTAGGTTTTAACTTAAACCTATCAAATTCTAACATTTTTTTTTGAAACAAAGAAGCTAGTCATTGACACAAGTGTCGGGTTGTAACTTGCTAAGTTTAAACTTAAAACCTACCAAATTTTAATTTTTTTTTTAAAACCTACCATATTCCGTCTTGAAACCTATTTTTTTTTCTAACTAGCTAGAACCCGTCAGGTTTCAACACCAACCTGCTGGGTCCATCCCGAAACTCCCCAACACTTGCCAACAAAAAATAAAAGATCTACAAATCTAAAACTGCAAGCAAAGGAATTAACATCAAAATTTTCAATTGTAAGTACTATGCTTAAAAATCTCATAAACAAAATTCCTCTTATTCTCTCACCGAAACACTTCAGAAATTACAAGATCCACAAAAAAATCAAAGTGCACAAACAAAAAATACAAAAAAATTCACAAAACAAAACACAAATCATATTGCAAAATCTCAAAAAAAAAAAAAAAGGAAAATAAAATCTGTGGAGGGTGGCGCGGATCTCCTCCGGGCCATCGCGATTCCGTCTCCATCGCCATTCAACACAGGACTACCATAGATCTCCACGGCGGTGGAAGGCGGAAGCCATGGATGCGTGAGATCTCCATCACTTCGTCTCGGCGACATTATAAGCTCGACGAGCAGAGCGGTGTCTCTATGATCTACCTGTGTTAGTTGTTGCACAATCTTAGACGAAGTCTGATGAGGGATGATTGTGCTAGAGCTTTCTCGACAAACAAGGACCAAATCGATAGTGGAGATTTGTGCAAGAGAGAGCCACCATGGAGGAGATTCGTGGGAGGGGAGAAGGGGGATGTTAGGGAAGAAGGCGGGGAGGAAGAGGGGGAGGCCAAGAAGACGGCAAGGAGATAGAGAACACAGCAGGGGAGAAAGGGAGGAGTGAGAAAGAGAGGAGAGAGAGCAAGGGAGGCTCAAAGTGGGAGATAGTGTGGAGGGGAGAGGGAGGCAAATGAGAACACAATTAGGGGGAGAAGGAGGTAAATGAGAACACAATTAGGGTTTTTATAAATTTTGAAATTGAATTATAATAAGTGAAACAGTAAATTTTTAATTATTATTTAAAAAAAATAAAAAAGAAACAATTTTGAAAAGTCAAAAGACAAAGACAATCTTGATAAAGGGTAGCATTTGGAGGGAGTTTTCTCTAATAATAATAGCCTTTTCCCTTCATTTGAGCTTGACCGAACTCCTTTTGCAATGACCATTGCCAAACAAAGTTGGGTCTACTGAAAGTAGGGCTCAATCCTCAGAATATAATTCTTATTAAAATAAGGAGAAGGATGGAAATAGGCCAAATTAATATAACAAAAAAAACTACTGAAATTATAGTAAATATCACTGTTTAAAAGCTTAGTAAAATAAATATCAGGTTTTGTAAATATTTATTGTAAATAGTAATAAATAGAAATTACTCGGTAAAAATATTTTTTACTTATCTATTTACTATGAGTAAAAAAAATTTACCAGTAAATTTTTTGTACTGTCGGGGTCCACTACACATTAGTGACAAGTCAAGGGGAACTTGTTCTCTTCATAATCGAATAGAAAATTTATATGCTCAAAATAGTGAAGGGGTAAATGAATAATTGAGACCTAAAATGCACATGTGCACATATGAAGTGTAAAAACTAAAATAGAAAATTCTTAAACCACATGGAAAAGAAAGTAAAACTATATTTCTATTAATCCCCATAAAAGGGACCCCATTTTGCTTTTCTAAACACACAAAAGTCTAGAGCTTTCTCTACTTTTAGAAATTCTCTAAAGTAACCATCACATGCGTGTTGATACCACCATGTTAAGTATATGTCTAATATGTGCTAAGACGTCGAGAAGGAATCTCCATCACCATTTTGAATTTATGTAGATGAATTTAACCCAATTTTCTTGGGAGGACTTCCCTTGGAGAATTTTGTTTTTGTTGTATCGATACACATTTAACACTCATGTGATAATTCAAATACTATTTTTAAATGCACTTTCAAATCACTTATGCGATATTTCAAATACAATTTTTAAATATACTTTCAAATATAGTATTCTATTATGGATTATGGATATTTTCAAATGTGTTTTGATCTCCTAAATGTTTGGCTTTTACCCCTTCTATCAACAATATTTCACGTGTGAAATTGAGTGGATTAGACAATTGATTAAGAAAATAAAAGCGATTCTCTTTCTCGTTTTAGATCTTTCTCATTTTTATGTAGCTGTCATTGTTCCAAGTTCATGTTATTTCTCTTGTTGTTGTATTTATATGTTGTAGTTAATTCGATTGTTGAAGTTTTCTAGTTAATAGTGATTTATTGTTTGCAACTTGCAAGGTCATTGTTGTTTCACCTTTTCTTGCCCTGGTTTGCAGCTGTTGTCTGTCTTTTCTTTGCATAAATGTCATGATAGTTTTACGTCTTTATTATTGCCGCTTCACCTTATTGTGTTTCTTCGGTCATCGTCGTTTTTATAAAGATGTCGTTTTGTTATTGATTGTTTTTTAAGTTAATTTTCCGATATTTAATTAGACATGTGTAAATCTTGTGATTAATTGAAAACACTTTTACTCGTGCATAATATCTCTCTCTTTCTGCTACACTCTTTTTTTTTGAAGCCACTAATCGACATATACATTCTATCGTACTAAAATATAAGACGATTTTACGATGCTATAACTTATCGAGTACATAAATACAATCTTATCACTATGTCGTTTCATGAAACCATGTTTCAACTTGATCTAACAAGCTGGATTATCATTCTTAAAATGCCAGGACTTTTGCAAAGTGACTTTAAAAAATCATTTATTTGTAAAATGACTTGCAAAATATTCAAATGGACTTGAAAATTTACAATGGATTACTTTATAACTGAAAAAAGTGATTGATCTCACGTCTATTTACGCATTCTAAATAACCCCAAGAATAAGGTTGTCTCAAGTAATATTTACTCAGTGAATCTGAGGTCGAACCCATAGGGAAGGATTTATTCAGTCCAATACATATATTATATTAACTTTTTCTTTTTTATTTAAGCTAAAAAATTTGAGGATTAATATTTATTATTCACAGAATGTATTTACAATATTTACACATTTTTACAACATTTTTCATCTTTAAATTTTGATAATTTGGAACTTTAATAACAAGAAATGCAAATAATAACTTAAGCAGAGTAACAACAATAATAACAACAATTTAAAGAAGTAAAACAACAATAATAACAAGACTGGGGTTCAAAGGTTCTGTTCTGACAATTATCTTCAATATATTTTAGTTTATCTTTTTATTTATTAGTTGGTTTAAGTATAAACTATGCCATCCTATGTCGACAATAAATCAAGATTTACCAAGCATTTATTGTGCCATTCCTTGTCTATAATGTAGCAAAAACACAACTTAATAAATAAGCAGCATTTCAACATAACTTAACTAAAATAACAACCAAGATAGTAAGTTAAGCATTTACCAAGCCATTCTCTGTCTACGAGTAATCAAGGTCCTCCCAAGCATTATCCGTACTAGTCTATGTCGTCGAGAAATCAGAACCGTAATTTTGGCAGAGTTCTAGCTAAGAAAATATTGAAATTCTAAGTTTTCTAAGAAAATATTTTGGCATTACAACAGCTTAGAAAACTAAGAAAAACCAAAAATATATAAGATAATTTTGCCAGAATTTTTCCCTCTCCCCTCAGCTAAAAAGAAATTTAGAAAGACATAATTAATAAAGTACTACTGATATTATTGAGCATAATTTTTACAACAAAAACTAGAAAATATTTTACAAGAAACTAAACTGAAAACTAAAATAAAAACTAAACTATAACTACTACAGCAACATTTTTATACTGCAAGAGGGGTACCGAGACCCCAAGGATAGCTCGGTATTTATAGGCATGAAAGGGTAACTATTCTTCAATCATTTTTACTATTTAAGCGTTGAAATTTTCCCTCTTCTTTTCTGCACGCTGGCCTTTCTTAGAGTGTGAGAATCTCGCTGAGATCCTCTACGGCGCTACGGGTGGAAGTATTAAAACAAGTTGATTGTGGCCGTTGAAGACGCAATCCAACGGATTCCAGATGAACACGAAAATGGACCCAGGTGGGGTCGCGTGGGATCGAGATTCGAGGCCGTCAGATTGGTCTTTGTCAGCTGATCGAAAGGCTAGGAAGACGGATGCACGTGGAGTCGACCGCATTAGATCCAACGCGGCCTGAGATGCTCCTCTGATGTGTCTGCAGCGTGTCGGCGCATGTGTGCATGCGCCAATCAGAAAATGACACGTGGAGAGTATTGCGAGATTCTACTGACGCACTGGATGACGCGATAACACGCGTCCCTCTGTTCGACGGCTGAGATCGTTCTGTCAGTTGATCCGACGGTCAAAAAAGTGCCACGTGTCCACCAAGATGAATTTCGAATTTCCCTTATCTTTTTTATGCATTTGATGTCCGATTTTGTCCGTTTTTGCATCGTTTTGCTCCGTTTTCCCCCCAGATTTCAAATTTAAAATTCACAGACATACTAAAATTAATTATTTTACAAACATAATATTTACATTAACATTAAAAATATTTATTTTACATTAAAACACACAAAATTAAATAAAAACTCATAAAATTTCTAGTCTCTTACGGTTTGACACAGATATAATTTTTATGACTTGGAAATATTTTTAGAAATTACTAAAAATATAATAAGACATATTTACAAACTTAAAACACACTATTAAACACACTAAAACTCAAAATAAAATAACCGCATTACTTTTACGGTTTTAAGTATTTACGAACTAAACACACATTTAACACACCGAAATGACTCTAAAAATTACTAAAAATATTATTAAACATAAAAACATACTAAAAATATATTTTTAAACATATTTACACACTAAGACATTAAAACACTGTTTATCATTGAATTGCTATAATTGAGGAGTTTTATGATAAATATGAATGCAAAATGCTTGATTTTATCGTTAAGAAAAGTGCACTTTCTAAGTCTCATCACACCCCCCAACCAGCTTATTGCTAGTCCCGAGCAATTAAAGCGATAAAACTTAAAACAGACAAAAGGTTTTTTTTTTCTACTTGTGATTTCTCACTGATTTTCCTCAGGGTTTATCTCATATTCATGCCTCAAAGTAAAGATGTAAACATTAATTAAGTTATGATTCATTTCTAGAATTCGTCAAATATTTAAGATGAATTTTCCTCTATGTGTGTGTGAATTTCTATTACTAATCAATGCATATTAACCAAATAAATTTATATTAATATATCTTAATTTATTTAAATAAATTTTTATAAATTTATTTTTCATCCCTCTCTCCACTAATGTAGAATAACACCTTGTTAAAGACTTTTACGACTTTATTCAGCTTGTAATGTAAGGCTTGGGTTAAAGGTATGATGGAAGATATATTTGAGGCTCAGTTCACCCATAAGACACTTACAAAAATCCCGAACCTTTAAAATGTACAATCCAATTCCCAAAGTTTACAATCCCGAACTCGAAATGAAATTTCCTTTGTCAACCACTTTTTATTTAACTTTCTTCTTCTCTTTTTTTTTAAATTTTTTTTGAAATACAAATAACTGAAGAGTTACAATAAACGTACATATTTTACAGAGGTAACAGATATTCCTAACTCAACCTAACCTCATAAATCCGATTTCACTTGAAAGAACAAATGCCTTATGAGTGAAAGGTATAAGAAAAGGATTATGAATTTATTAAAAAGGCTAGGCTAAATATACGGGTAACAAAGAAAATAGAACATTAAGCACAACGAGGTAACTAGGGATATAAAATATAAACAGGTTAGCTTCAAAGGCTCAAACGATCCAAAGATGGCATAAATTATATCTATAACTTAGTGTTATCTAGGATTTCACCTCAAGAGGGATTTAAACAAGTTATAAGATTTTATAAAAATAAACCAAATTATACTAACATAAACAGTCTCTAAATTAATATAACAAATCATAGTGCAAGATTAAGTGTTCAAATTTTGAGAAAATTTCATCCTAAACATATGGCAAACTAAAGAAACTAACATAAACTTAAATAATATTTAAAATTTACCTTAAGTAATGGAAATGCTATAATTTTGATGTCGTCATTGGACAGGAGGCAAATCACCGAAAATATTTTTAGATTTTTTTTAATTAATAAATGCAATGCAAACACAGTTTTTACAATCATGTAGAAATACGTTTCAAGAATGCTAGTCACTCTATTACTCAGCTATTTCTATAAAGGTGAAGATGCGTTTTAAGAATATCAGATACACCTTACCTTAGCCATCTTCAAACTTGCATCTACAAAAGAAAGATGCAGAGATGAGAATTTACAAACACAAAGGACTTCATTTTCGGACCATTATTGAGACGCGTTTCAAGACAAAACCTTCACTCAGCCATCTCGACCTATGAACACATGAATCTTAAAGTCTTACAAATAGCACACTTTTTTCTTTTTTTTTTCAAGGTTTTTTTTTCGCTTGGTTTTTAAAACTAGGCCCAGATTCAATCACAAAAGAAAAAAATTAACACAACCTTCTCCCCCCAACCTAGATTAAACACTGTTCCAAAGTTTAACAAGATTAAGTAAGAAGAGTAACAACATATACTTACAAGGGCGGTTATTCAAAGACAAACGCATAAACAAAGATAAAAACAATAATGCTGTAAGTAAAACTAAAAGAGGTAGAGTTTAGAGAGAAAGATCCCAATCTCGTTTGCGTTTTTCGCAAAACTTTGATGTTGCAGTATCTGTTTCAGGATCAATGACATGCATTTTTTTGAGCAATTCCTCTACAGTAGTGGCAGAGATAAAAATCTTTCTTCTTGACTCCTCAAGAAACTTTTGTTCCACAGCATGATCTAAAAAACTAAGCAAACTGTCAAAGTAACCATTTATATTTAACAAACCGACAGGTTTAGAGTGTAGTCCTAACAATTTTCAACTAGCAATGGCAACAAGTTCTTCTAGAGTTCCTAAACCTCCAGGTAAAGCAATAAAAGCATCAGAAGCAAACTCCATGTCTCTTATTCGCTCAGACATACCTTGTAACGCCCCTATATGGGGGTTAACAGTTTTTAATGAGATAAAATAAAAATAAATAATAAAAGTAAAACCTTAAAAATAAAATTTGCCCGGGACTTAAATGAAAACTCTCAACTCAAAAATAAAAATATAAACGATAAATAAACCACAGTTTTAAATGTAGCACCTTAAATTTAATAATATAAACTGTTGTCATCATCATTTTAACCCTCAACACATTGTAATACAGTCACAGAAAGTAACAATTGATGCTTACATTATCATGAAGAACATTCTCAACAATTGAAGCAGTCCCAATGTAATATAGCTACATCACTTCCTCAACTATATTTCTCGTAGCCACCTTACACTTAGTGAGTCCTGAAAAGATATAAACATAAGGGAATGAGCAACACTATGCTCAGTAGAGAAAGCCATTACTCACCTTTAGGTTTTTATCATTACCACATTAAAATCTGCATGGTCAGTAAGTCACATCATATTCCAGATTATGAGGTTTATTATGATCACATCTTATGGATACCGTAGTTAATCATTACCAAGTGTCATAATTACACATTTATACAAATATTACCAATCATCATTGTTCCTAGGTATCCATGTTAAATTGAGTATCACTCAACTCATCGAAACCCAAATGGGCGCACTTGATCACCCTATAAACATTCCAAGGGTGTTCCGGCGAGGGGACATCAAGCCCCGAGTCCTCACCAAATCAATTCCTGTACAGTGTGTTCTGGGACTTTCAACCCAAGGAAGCGTCATCACCTTCCCCCTATTTTACCTTTTAGGGTATTCATGCCCAAGGACGTAACCGTCGCCCTTTTCATGTCTCACAATTTCTCTATATTAAATCATTATCAATAGAGTTAGTTTTCCTAACCATGCTTCTCAATTTATAACATGTGTCAATTCATTATGTTCCTCGCCGTACAATACAAGACGAGTCCATGTCATAGTTTCATATGTGATACTCATATAATATCAGTTCAACATAGATATATATATATTGCGGCAAAACAATCAATTTTAATTCTATAAAAACCTCACAAAAGATGAGTAATAGAATCCCTACCTTTCAAGCTTATCAACAGTCTCTTAATCATGGAATCAGTTAACGTTAGCTCCATACTCCCTTGATCCTAAGGCGTGCATAAGGACAATTAAAACTAAAGCACAATATACAACTACATTCATAAAATTCATTTTAATTTAATCTTAGAATTTCAAGAAATAACCACTGCCCATAGAGGTATTACAAAGTTTAACAATATAAATTTTCTGTCTAGGGCATATACACTTAGACTTCATACATATGCTCCAAAATAGCAACAAACATATACTTAGGTTTAAGAACGCAAATTTGAATAATCCTTTAGTATAAAAGAAAATTTATAAATGAAAGACTAAATTTGTTCATAAGATTCTAACCTCGGATTATGGTTAGTTGGAAGCTTGAAATGGCTTCAAAACAGGTTCCTTTACTTCGGTATGACTGAAATTCTTGCTCAAATGGAGGTGATGGTAGCTGATTTTTATGGCTGCCTTGAAGAAGTTCTCTAAGTATTTTGCTTCAGCAAAGAAATGAGAAGAAGAGTGTGGGAACCGTGGAAGAGAAAGGAAGAAAAGATGAAGTCTTTGAAGAGAAGTGATAGAAACAATTATAGAGGAGACATGTTGAAGCATGTCACGGAGGAAATAAAGAAAATGAGGGTCAAGAGTAGTTAGAAAAGATATCCTTATGTCTCATCTAAAGACTTTAACACACATAATGCCAATATGACATTTTTGAGATTTATTAGAAGTTCTAAGGCTTTTTAGTAATCATACTAAATAAATATAGGAGAATTTTAGAAAATTTAAAAATAGATAAAAATAAATATTATAAAATAAATTTAAATAAGGCAATTTTTTTTTTATACACTAAAAATTAATTTAATTACCTCAATACCCGTTAGGAGAATAACGGGTGTCACAGCTCTACCCCCCTTAAAGAAATTTCGTCCTCGAAATTTCAATTCTAGTAATACTAGTAAAAATTATGATTCCACTATGATTCCAATTCTGAGTCTAAACCGTTAATGTTCTTTGTCCTCCAAATTTAAGTTATCGTAACTCCACTTATTTACTTGCATAATAAATCTTACTCTAAATTCTAAATCCCTCAATGAGAGTATTTCTGACAAGTTTCAACTTGTAACACCGTATAATAGTCTAAGAATCTGATCAGGCATACATATTGACCATACCATGATTCCAGTCCTTCATTGTCCATGGACTGTGATTTACAATCACATTTAAGGAGATTGCTAGAGAAATTTTATATACTTCATCTTTAGGTTCCTTTTCCTTTTTGAGTAAGGAAAAGTCAAATATATTTGATTTCATACCTCAACTAATAAACTAAAACATAATCATAAAACATATATCACAAACACTTATATTCAAAACCATACATTAAACTTATTCATAGAGATATTAAACGGAATCTCAGAGTTGCAAACATACCCGACATATTTTTCATTAAACAGCTATCCTCATGACACAAACATTCAATCCAAATAATATACTCATATTTCATATGGAATATCCCCATAACTGACTCTGGTACTTCCACATAATATTAACAGAATATTACACATTACAAACATAATACGGATACGTTTCGAGAGTACAAGGCACTCCGTATACCAGCTATCCATATCATGCATGCTTAGAGGATACAAAAACATCGATAAACAAAAGATCGGACCTTAAGAAGGATGCGTTTCGAGAGCATCAAGTACTCCGTATCCAGCCATCCCGGCATTAGGCTCAATGAATCTAAAAGATTGAACAACAACGTACCACAAGAAACACAGAATACAAGGCAAACGGTTATTCGTAACACACGAAATACGGACACACATGCCTACATGCCAAAGATAAAACAAAAAGATTACAGATGGAGATTCAAATCAATTGGCCGCTCCCGGCTTTCCCTTTCCCATTCAAGCTTGGATGTTGCAGTGTCAGATTCTGGATATATGATTTGCATTTTATCTATCAATTCCTCAGCTGTTGAAGCAGTGACAAAGATTTGTCTCTCCGATTCTGTAGTGATGTTTTCTTCCACAGCGTAATCTAGAAATTTCAAAAGACCGTCATAAAAACCCTTTACATTCAGCAGTCCCAAAGGTTTGGAATAAAAGCCCAACAATTGCCCACAAGCAACTATAAATATTTCCTCAAGAGTACCTAGACCACCAGGTAATGCTATAAAAGCATCAGAATTATAGATTATGTCTTTAAAATTTCTAGGGATACTCCTGACTCCTTCTCCCTTACCTATGGCTTCCTTACAAAGGTTTCCTTCAACTGGAATATGAGGCCAAATTCTTACATCAGTAGCGTCGCTAGACCTAGCTGCTAGTGCCATATTTACCATCATTTTTATACTACCACCCCCATAGATTATGTTAATCTTCTTGCGTGCTAGGACTTGCCCTAAGTGATTTGCAGCTTCTAAATAAGCTTTATCTTTTCCAAGGCTGGAACCACAAAAGACACAGACATTCTTTATTTTCTTCGTGGATTGGGAGGTAGACATATTTGGTTTATAGAAGTGGTTGCTTAATGTCTGCTCCACTTA
This sequence comes from Artocarpus heterophyllus, assembly GCA_025403435.1. Classification (NCBI taxonomy): domain Eukaryota; kingdom Viridiplantae; phylum Streptophyta; class Magnoliopsida; order Rosales; family Moraceae; genus Artocarpus; species Artocarpus heterophyllus. Next base: position 32,131,272 of record CM046343.1, read on the forward strand.
GACTTCGGGTTCTACATGAGATTTTAAAGATGAGAAATATACAAAAAGGGCTAAAGAGATAGACGAGTAGGAAATGAAAAGGTAATCCAAAGATTTAAACAAAATCTTGTGCGGATAAGAAAGTAAGATAAGGTGATTGATAGTTTACAGAAAATCTGATTCGCTTTTTGAAAAAGATTAGACTCTAATTGTATAACTTTTGACAATTGAGAACAATTTGACAGAAGACCCTCTTGACACAACTGTAGACTTTTTGACAAATATACACCAAGTCTAAAAATTTAATATAAACGACAAATACTGTAGAACTTTTGAAATTTGAGACACAAATCTTGAAATATCTGGATAAGCTTTTCAAAATTCAAACATATTACTGTACCGTATGTAACGTGTCTGATAAGATAATATATTTTATTATATATATATTTAAGAAAATCATAAATTAAATAAGATATTAACACTTACTGTATCAATCTAATAATCACAATTATTTCAAACACAAAAGCAAATATTCTGAGTAAAAGAAAAACACAAACTGTTGAACATCAGCTAAAACTGCTTCAAATAAGTAAAGACTAAATAACCTTTATAGTGCGATGACTTATTCCCCATCCAGTTTTCTTATGGCTTGACAAACAGGATCTAGAAATACCATATTCCTGAGGCGTTGTCTTTCTGTATAAAATTTAGGCCAGAGTTTAAAAATAGCTCCTTGAACATATCCACTAGGGTGACCGTGGAGAGGAGGATGGATGCTATCCAAGTTCTCCTTTGAAAGTCCATCCCTACAAAACCTTATTTTATCCTCTCTATTCGTAGACATATAACCAGGTGAAGTACATTTACCGTTACAATTTTGTCTTCCACATTTGTTACAAGTGACCACGATGGCACGAGCTCTTCTTTTCATTGCACTACGACTGGTACCCGTTCCTGGTAAACCGACATCTTGACTAAAGTCACTCGGACGGATTTTCCCCTCTATCAACATTCTCACATCACAAGGGATACCAAAACGCATAAGAATCCACAACCGAGTAATTCTAGCCTTGTATTTCTTTCTGAGAATCTTTTGGGAGAGTGATGGGAAATACTTTCTCAGGTGTTGGTACTTTGGGTCCATGATGAGATGAAAGAAGAGTAAATAGAAAGGAAAAATTAAGATAGTAAATTGCAGAATCCTAGAATTCCTTCTTCTTTTAGAGGAAAAGAAGAATTTTTTAATGAAAAAGAAGAGGATTTGCGATTTAGAGAGAAAATAACAAATTAAGAGAGAAAAAGTGAACTCGGAGAAATAAGCTCCTATGCACAGTAAACGTATATGTAAACAATGATTAAACCACTGTATATGACACGTATAGAAACCACGTGGGAGAGACAGTGTGAATCAAACTGATTTAAGATTTAAACTAGGCCCAAATGTTCTAAGTGAAAATGATCAGGTTGTTTCGGGCCTTGACACATTTGGAACGAGTTAAATAACAAACATAAAATTGAAAACCAATTTGTATAAATCTTAAACCCAATTTAAAGCCCACTATAGATAAAGTTAATTATGAACAACAAATCTAATTTAACGACAACAAGGATCTTCCTGAATGATCCAGCAACTCAAATAATTTTGTTTTAATCAAAACCTTATTGAACAATGCATACACCCATATGTTATTCTTAATACTCAACATCTATCAATGGATTCGTCATCATTGCTACCAAGGGTTTAGAATGTGTCTAACCTTGAAATCAATACGATTTACGTCTTTCAACGTAGACCATATCAACGAACAAAGACACTAGATGTTACTACTTAAGAACATCTACAATCCCCACAATTCTACTCATACAATATATAATTTCCTCATATAACAAAACCTTAGGTAACCAAAAGATTCACTGATACACTTAAATACAATGTTCGTAACGAAATATTCCAATTTTGATATTCATGCATTCTAGACTTTACACAGTCTCAACAGACCAAAAGTCTAACATTTATCTCTCTCAAGATTCAATACCATGATTCCCAACTTATATCATATTCCTCAAATAAATAGAACTTTTAAGAAAAGTTATTGACACTTATGTGCTCCATCGAATCCACACATAATCATTACTTAGGTTTGAATCAATTACGAAAAATTTGGCATATCTATGTCAAACTTTAAAATCAATAAATCAAGCCTTATATTTCTTATTGTTTTTCACGAGACAAAAGGCTATTAAATCCTCGTATCTACACGAATTTCTCATCGTTTATACGAATTATATATGCTTATAGATCCAAATATTATACGAATCTCTCATAAGCATTCTACTTATAAACTCATTCCATATAATTATTATTCCCTCATAACTATTAATACTTTCCTTCTATGTAATTATTGTACTCATATAACCATTAGTATTTTCATTCTATGGCATTTCCATGTTACATCCTTCTAGACTGTATAAATCAATGTGAAGGTTCATTTTGATGATGACAATGAAAATTCAGCTTCACAACCATCTCAAAAATATATTTTTAAAGTGGTGCTACACTCCCTAGGTTAACCGAACCTAGGCTCTGATACCAAAAATTCTGTAACGCCCCTATATGGGGGTTAACAGTTTTTAATGAGATAAAATAAAAATAAATAATAAAAGTAAAACCTTAAAAATAAAATTTGCCCGGGACTTAAATGAAAACTCTCAACTCAAAAATAAAAATATAAACGATAAATAAACCACAGTTTTAAATGTAGCACCTTAAATTTAATAATATAAACTGTTGTCATCATCATTTTAACCCTCAACACATTGTAATACAGTCACAGAAAGTAACAATTGATGCTTACATTATCATGAAGAACATTCTCAACGATTGAAGCAGTCCCAATGTAATATAGCTACATCACTTCCTCAACTATATTTCTCGTAGCCACCTTACACTTAGTGAGTCCTGAAAAGATATAAACATAAGGGAATGAGCAACACTATGCTCAGTAGAGAAAGCCATTACTCACCTTTAGGTTTTTATCATTACCACATTAAAATCTGCATGGTCAGTAAGTCACATCATATTCCAGATTATGAGGTTTATTATGATCACATCTTATGGATACCGTAGTTAATCATTACCAAGTGTCATAATTACACATTTATACAAATATTACCAATCATCATTGTTCCTAGGTATCCATGTTAAATTGAGTATCACTCAACTCATCGAAACCCAAATGGGCGCACTTGATCACCCTATAAACATTCCAAGGGTGTTCCGGCGAGGGGACATCAAGCCCCGAGTCCTCACCAAATCAATTCCTGTACAGTGTGTTCTGGGACTTTCAACCCAAGGAAGCGTCATCACCTTCCCCCTATTTTACCTTTTAGGGTATTCATGCCCAAGGACGTAACCGTCGCCCTTTTCATGTCTCACAATTTCTCTATATTAAATCATTATCAATAGAGTTAGTTTTCCTAACCATGCTTCTCAATTTATAACATGTGTCAATTCATTATGTTCCTCGCCGTACAATACAAGACGAGTCCATGTCATAGTTTCATATGTGATACTCATATAATATCAGTTCAACATAGATATATATATATTGCGGCAAAACAATCAATTTTAATTCTATAAAAACCTCACAAAAGATGAGTAATAGAATCCCTACCTTTCAAGCTTATCAACAGTCTCTTAATCATGGAATCAGTTAACGTTAGCTCCATACTCCCTTGATCCTAAGGCGTGCATAAGGACAATTAAAACTAAAGCACAATATACAACTACATTCATAAAATTCATTTTAATTTAATCTTAGAATTTCAAGAAATAACCACTGCCCATAGAGGTATTACAAAGTTTAACAATATAAATTTTCTGTCTAGGGCATATACACTTAGACTTCATACATATGCTCCAAAATAGCAACAAACATATACTTAGGTTTAAGAACGCAAATTTGAATAATCCTTTAGTATAAAAGAAAATTTATAAATGAAAGACTAAATTTGTTCATAAGATTCTAACCTCGGATTATGGTTAGTTGGAAGCTTGAAATGGCTTCAAAACAGGTTCCTTTACTTCGGTATGACTGAAATTCTTGCTCAAATGGAGGTGATGGTAGCTGATTTTTATGGCTGCCTTGAAGAAGTTCTCTAAGTATTTTGCTTCAGCAAAGAAATGAGAAGAAGAGTGTGGGAACCGTGGAAGAGAAAGGAAGAAAAGATGAAGTCTTTGAAGAGAAGTGATAGAAACAATTATAGAGGAGACATGTTGAAGCATGTCACGGAGGAAATAAAGAAAATGAGGGTCAAGAGTAGTTGGAAAAGATATCCTTATGTCTCATCTAAAGACTTTAACACACATAATGCCAATATGACATTTTTGAGATTTATTAGAAGTTCTAAGGCTTTTTAGTAATCATACTAAATAAATATAGGAGAATTTTAGAAAATTTAAAAATAGATAAAAATAAATATTATAAAATAAATTTAAATAAAGCAATTTTTTTTTATACACTAAAAATTAATTTAATTACCTCAATACCCGTTAGGAGAATAACGGGTGTCACATACCTGCAACTATTTTTTCAACACCAATAGTAGGACCACATAAACGACCTTGAGCGAGGACACCTGGAATAATACCTCAAGCTCCAATACCTCCAGAACGTCTTCCAGCAGAGACAGTACCCATTAAACCTAGACTACCTCCTCCATAGACAAGGTTTATCTTTTTCTTAGCCAAGACATAGCCTAAATGAAATGCAGTTTCTATGTAATCAATGCCTTTTTCTGATTTAGAACCATAAAACACATAGATATTGTTGAACTTTAAAGATGACTGGGATGAGGAATCCATGATAATCACTAAGACTAAGGCCTTTTTTTTTTTTTTTACTGACTCTATCTTACAAATTCGCTCTGAGAAAAACTTAAGAACTAAAAGGATTTTATAGACACCTAAAGAGAACGTTGGGTAAAATTAAATAGAGACAGTTGTGATGACAGACAAGGACAGATAAATGTGACACACCTGCAGAATTTTTTGACAACTTGTACCCGATAACACTATTTACCTTTTGACAAACAAGACTTTACTGTACAACTTTTGACAAATGGGACTAAATTTTAAAATTCGAAGTAAAGCTTATCTTACACGACACACAAGATACCTACCGAAGAAAATTATGCATCTGACAAAAGAAGAAAAGTCAAGATATTATTATTATAAGATAAACGGTACAATCACAAATATTAAAGTATAAATCACACAAAAATAAAAATCTTTTTGTTGATGAAATTTTATTCGAGACTGAGTTGAAGAAAAACTTTTGTTCATCAAAATGCGTTTCTAGAAATTCCGTTACTTAGCCGTTTTGATGATTTTTCATTAAAACCATGATCATATCTCGAATAAATTTTCATTTTTTTTTTCATTTTTTTATGATGATTTTTTTTAGAACAAACACACAAAGAAACAAAGAAAAATACTTTACAGACCTTGTTCTGAAGTAGAAGGATCTTGAGTTTGTTTTCCATCTAACATTCTCCCAAACTGAGCAGTTGGGTCTTTTAGCGTCAGATTCCCAAGACGTTCTTTTTATACATGAAATTGAGGCCAGAGTTGTTTCATAGGCCCCTAAACGTATCCACTTGGATGGGACTCAAGAGAAACTCGGAGATCTTCTAAGTTTTCATTCCTAAGACCATTTTTATAGAACTGAATTTTATCTTCCCTATTTCTAGATATGAAACCAGGTGAGGGACATTTTTCAGAACAAGTTTGACTAGAACATTTATGACATTTTGACTCCATACGACGAGCTCTTCTTTTTTTAGCACACAGACTTGTACCCATACCAGGCAAACCTACATTATTTACATCACTTGAACGAACAAGACCTTCTATGTACATCTTAATATCATTAGAAAGCTTAAAACGTGAAAGTATCCAAAGATGAGTGACCCTAGTTTTGTACTTCTTTTTTATTTCTCTTTGAGAAAGTGAAGGGAAATATTTCTTTAAGTGCTCATATTTCAGATCCATGATTGAGGAATTGAGATTCTTGAGAGTGAATTGAAAGCTTTAAGAGAGAGTTTGAGAGAGAATTGTGAAGATTTTTGTGGAAGTAGAAGAAAAGGAGATTGAAGATTTTCTGGAAAAAGTGTTTGAAAGATTGAAGAACTTTGAAAGAGTTTTGAAGAATTTCTTGGAATTTTAGTGAGAAGACAGAGAGAATTCGAGAGAGAGAACAAGAAATTTAGAAAGAGAAAGAACAAAGATTTTTGAGGTTAGATGCACAGTAATAGATTTTATAGACAAGGGGTGGATCTCTGTTTAGACACGGGGAAGACTGTACAGACGCATGCGGGAATAATGGGCTGAACTAAAATGGGCTAAAGAAAGGTAACCTAACAGATTACTCAAAAATGAAAATATTTTTGTGTTTTTGAGTTTTTTAATTTTTTTATTTTTTTTACGAAGATCTAAAATTCAAAAAAATTCATTGAAAATTATTTCATTAAAATGCATTTCTAGAGGCCGTTGATACAAAAATACAAACTAATCGTGCTGATTATGACCTCCATAATTTCTGCTATTTTAATGAAATTTTGAAATTATTTTCTGATTTTTAGGAAAAAACAAAGAAAATAAAGATACAACAAACAAATACAAAAACATAAATACAATACAAACATTAATCTATAACTATGATTTCAGTTTCTGGTTCGGAGTCAGAATCGTCAATGTTGATGACTGTTGGAAGAGTTGCTCTAAACCTTCCCAAAAGATAACACTCCCAAAAAGTTAAATTGCCAGCAGCTGCAAAAAATCTTTGCTGAAATTCTTCTTCATCCATGAGGTCATCCATAGTGTCACCCATCACCTCATCCTCAGGTTCTTCTTCAAAAACTTCATTTTCACATTTAGCTTCAAAACTTGAATTTTTTGCTTCAAGAGATTGGTCAGAAACATTCATAGGATGGTTATCAACTTTGGGTGGAACATTCGAATAAAAAGAATTAGCCAAATCAGCCAAAGGATCAACAAATGTTCCAGAAGTACTGCTCTCAACAAAGTTCACTTCACACTTTCCAGAGAGTGATTGTGCCATGTTAAAAACGTTGAATTTTGAAGTCATATTCCCAAAAGAAAATTTTAGTATTTCATTTCTACAATTAATCAAAGCGTTAGAAGTTGCAAGAAATAGATGACCTAAAATGACAGGAATTTGAACATTTGAATTTGTGGCAGGTTGTGTATCCAAAACAATGAAATCTACTGGGTAGTAAAATTTATCAATTTGAACTAACACATCCTCGACAACACCTCTTGGAATTTTTACAGATCGATCAGCTAGTTGAAGTGTAACAGAAGTTGGCTTTAGTTCACCTAAACCTAATTGCTGATAAACAGAATAAGGTAAGAGGTTGACACTAGCACCAAGGTCTAACAAAGCATGTTCAATTTGAGTATTTCCGATGATGCAAGAAATTGTGGGACAACCATGATCTTTGTATTTCAATGATGAATCATGTTGAATGATGGAACTAACATTATCAGCTAAAAATGCAGTTTTAGTCACATTATGCTTTCTTTTAATTGTACAACAATCTTTCAAAAATTTAGCATAAGATGAGACTTGTTTGATTGTATCTAAAAATGGAATGTTAATTTTGACTTGTTTGAGCAGTTCAAAAATTTCAGCATTTTTGTCAAACTTCTCTTTTGAAAGTAAAGCTTGAGGAAATGGAATCTTCGGAACAAATTTCTCTCTTGAAACACTCTTTTCTTTTTCAGAATTTTCCTCATTACAATTAATTTTATCACCACTTTTCAAAGTTGAATTAACTTTCTGATCTTTTAAAAGATTAGTCTTATCAACAGTTTTTCCACTTCGAAGAGTTGTAACAAAATTAATAGTTTCTTGTTGTGACTGTGAACTAGAAGAGGCAATTTCATTTGTAGATGGATAATGCATAGGTTGAGCAGGAAATTTGCCTTTTTCTTGAATGCGAAGAGAAGAAGTGAGTTTAGAAATGGATTCTTTAATTTCATGAATGTCTTGAGAAGTGCGAGTGTTATGAACTTCCTATTTTTGAATGAATGATTTTTGAGCTTGAATGAAAGTTTGCAAAGTATCTTCAAGAGTTTTGACTCGAGATTGGAGATTTTCAGAAAAATTTTGTGGAGGCCTTTGAAAATTTTGAGAATTTGATGGAAATGGTGGACGGCCTTGAGAATTTTATGGTGGAAGTGGTGGTGGTGGTTGATATTACTGTTGTGATTGATAATTTCTCCAACTGAAATTGGGATGGTTTTTCCATTGTGAATTGTATGTGTCAGAATGTGGTGATGGAAATGGCTTTCTAGGTGGGTCCAATTGATTTGTGTAATTCACCTGTTCATGGGACTCTTCCTTAAAAATTAGACATTCATAAGTTGAGTGTCCTAGAGTTTGGCAAACACTACACAAAATTTCAATTTTGGGTTCTTGGACATTCCTTCATTCCATGGCTTCAATCTTTTTAGCCAAACATGCAATTCTAACACTTAGATCATTTTCTTGACTAAGTTGATGGGCACCTCTTTGAGCATTAGCAAGATTAGATCTAATTGAGCCATCAAAATTATTATGTTGCCAGTATTGAGAGTTATCAGCCAAATTATCAAGGAAATCTAATGCTTCATCAGGTTCTTTATCAAGGAATTCTCTATTATACATTGTTTCAACAAATTGACGGGTTTCAGGAGTTAAGCCTTCATAAAAAAAACTAATGTAACGCCATTTTTCAAAACCATGATGTGGGCAAGAATTCAACGAATCTTTAAATCGTTCCCAGCTTTGGAAATAAACTTCTTTTGCATTTTGGGAAAAATTTTGAATTTGTTTTTTCAAAGCATTAGTCTTATGTGTTAGAAAGAATTTTTTTAGAAACTCAGTTTGCATTTCTTACCATGTACCTATTGACCTAGGTTTTAAAGAAGTAAGCCAAGTTTTAGCTTTGTCTTTTAAAGAAAAAGGAAAAAGCTTAAGCTTAACAATTTCATTTGAAACTTCCTGGTTAGTGAAGGTAGCACAAACATCTTCAAACTCTCTAAGGTGTAGATATAGATTTTCAGATTCTAAGCCATGAAAATTGGGAAGCAAGTTGATCATCCCAGGTTTAAACCTAAAGTGATGAGCATTGAGAGGAAAAACCAAACATGATGGAGTGGATTCACGGGGTGGTTGCAAATAATCTCTCATGGAGCGAACAACAGGATTGATGATTTGTTGATTAACAATATTTTCATTATGAATACTTTCATCATCAGCCATTTTTGGTGAATTTGAAGACACAACAGAGACGAAAAGTGGTTCTAAACTTTTCCTAACTAACCTACGACTATTAGACTCACGAAACCAAACCGGTATACAAATTATTTAAATATTTACAAAATTTTATAGACAAATACTAAGCTTTTCTCCACTCAGGGAGAGTAGAGTAGTGAATAAAAAGTATCTGCCATATTGATTTTGTGAAGTTTACGAATTATATTTTTCAAGAATGTCCCCAGGAAAGATTGGTGGTGCTAAGGCTCCTTAAGAACCAATCTCCTTGACAGAACAACGTTCCAGGAATGACTAGTGTTGGAAAAATCTCCAAAAGTGAACCGGTTATGGGAAAGAATTCCGAACCAGTACCAGTCCCCAAACAAAACTTTCTCAAAAAATACTTTTCACAAAAACACAATTTATTTATTAAGTATTATGAAAAACCTAATCTAAAATTTTATGAAGTTTTATTTCTAAGGTAAAAACCTAAAACTAGCAAAATAAATATTTTACAGAAGAAATGAGAGAAAATATTTTTTTTGTTTTTTTTTATGATTTTTGATTTTATATATTTTTTAATTTTTTGAATATTAAAATAGTGACGTGAATAGTAACTACTACAAATAGTAACTTACAAAAAATGCATGTAGATTTCTACGTGAACAGTACTTATTACCTGCAAAACAGAAGATATTAACAAAAGAAAAGAAATAAAACAAAAGAAAAAAAAGTTAGTAATATATAAAAGAAAAATAAAAAGAAAAAGAAAATATATTACACAATATTATACTGCACTGAAAACAATGTCGTTCCCCGACAACGGTGTCAAAAACTTGATCTTACTTCTATTTACGCATTCTAAATAACCCCAAGTATAAGGTTGTCTCAAGTAATATTTACTCGGTGAATCCGAGGTCGAACCCACAGGGAATGATTTATTCAGTTCCAGTACATATATTATATTAACTTTTTCTTTTTTATTTAAGCTGAAAAATTTAAGGATTAATATTTATTATTCACAGAATATATTTACAATATTTACATATTTTTACAACATTTTTCATATTTAAATTTTGATAATTTGGACCTTTAATAACAAGAAATGCAAATAATAACTTAAGCAGAGTAACAACAATAATAACGACAATTTAAAGAAATAAAACAACAATAATAACAGGACTGAGGTTCAAATGTTCTGTTCTGACAATTATCTTCAATATATTTTAGTTTCTCTTTTTATTTATTAGTTGGTTTAAGTATACACTATGCCATCCTATGTCGACAATAAATCAAGATTTACCAAGCATTTACTGTGCCATTTCATATCTATAATGTAGCAAAAACACAACTTAATAAATAAGCAGCATTTCAACATAACTTAACTAAAATAACAACCAAGATAGTAAGTTAAGCATTTGCCGAGCCATTCTCTGTCTACGAGTAATCAAGGCCTTCCCAAGCATTATCCGTGCCAGTCTATGTCGTCAATAAATCAGAACCGTAATTTTGGCAGAGTTCTAGCTAAGAAAATATTGAAATTCTAAGTTTTCTAAGAAAATATTTTGGCATTACAACAGCTTAGAAAACTAAGAAAAACCAAAAATATTTAAGATAATTTTGCCAGAATTTCCCCTCTCCCCTTAGCTAAAAAGAAATTTAGAAAGACATAATTAATAAAGTACTACTGATACTATTGAGCATATTTTTTACAACAAAAACTAGAAAATATTTTACAAGCAACTAAACTATAACTACTATAGCAGCATTTTTATACTGCAAGAGGGGTGCCGAGACCCGAAGGATAGCTCGGTATTTATAGGCATGAAAGGGTAACTATTCTTCAATCATTTCTACTATTCAAGCGTTGAAAATTTCCCCCTTCTTTTCTGTGCATTGGCCTTTCTCAGAGTGTGAGAATCTCGCTGAGATCCTCTATGGCGCTACGGGTGGAAGTATTAAAATAGGTTGATCGTGGCCATTGAAGACGCAATCCAACGGATTCCAGATGAACACAAAAATGGACCCAGGTGGGGCCGAGATTCGAGGCTGTCAGATTGGTCTTTGTCAGCTAATCGAACAGCTAGGAAGACGAATGCACATGGAGTCGACCGCACGAGATCCAACGCAACTTGAGATGCTCCTCTGACGTGTCTGCAGCGTGTCGGCGCATGTGTGCACGCACCAATCAGAAAATGACACGTGGAGAGTACTGCGAGATTCTGCTAACGCACCGGATGACGCGATAACACGCGTCCCTCTGTTCGACGGCTGAGATCGTCCTGTCAGTTGATCCGACGGTCAGAAAAGTGCCACGTGTCCACCAAGATGAATTTCGAATTTTCTTTATCTTTTTGATGCATTTGATGTCCAATTTTGTTAATTTTGCATCGTTTTGCTCCGTTTTTCCTCCAGATGTCAAATCTAAAATTTACAGACATACTAAAAGTAATTATTTTACAAACATAATATTTACATTAACATTAAAAATATTTATCTTACATTAAAACACACAAAATTAAATAAGAACTCATAAAATTTTCAGTCTCTTACGGTTTGACACAGATATAATTTTTATGACTTGGAAATATTTTTAGAAATTACTAAAAATATAATAAGACATATTTACAAACTTAAAACACACTATTAAGCACACTAAAACTCAAAATAAAATAACCGCATTACTTTTACGGTTTTAACTATTTATAAACTAAACACACATTTAACACACCGAAATGACTCTAAAAATTACTAAAAATATTATTAAACATAAAAACATACTAAAAATACATTTTTAAACGTATTTACACACTAAGACATTAAAACACTATTTATCATTGAATTGCTATAATTGAGAAGTTTTATGAGAAATATTAATGCAAAATCCTTGATTTTATTGTTAAGAAAAGTGCACTTTCTAAGTCTCATCAGTGATTATACTATTTTTATTTTTGGGTGATTTACATAAGTGTCTCATTATAGGAACTTGAATACAAAATTGTTCACAAACTATTATAATTATAAAACTATCTACTATGTTACATATGAAGACCATTATAGCCTTAACTTGTAACAAGAAATAATTAACTTCTATATAATAGATCATTATATATATATGATTATAATTTCTTTCATCATTAAAGCTATCATTTTTGTTAAATGGGGCTTGGGTAAAACTCATTCTTAAAGCTATTTAAAGAGAGAGGTATTTACTTTTGTAAACCCTTTTAAACCTCTTTTAAAATGCTTTCACCATAAAACACATCTTATAAATCATTTCATCAAACATTAACTTTCTTAAAACTTTGAAAACACTATATCAAATAGTGAAAAATATTTCCTTTGAACAGCAGAAACATATTATAATGGTATTCATACCCAACTATTGCATCTGTTCACCGCAGCGCCGAGCTCTTCAATCAATCTTACTGATATTCTGTAGAACTATCTATAGCATGAAGGAACTTACAATGAGTTTACACTTAGTAAGTCCAAAAAAAGTCACAAAACATGAAAACATCTTTCATAAAATTTTTCTCGTAACACTTTTCTCGAAAAGCATTTTTCATAAACGTTTCTCATAAGACCTTCTTTTTTGTAACATTCTTCATAAAATGTTTATCATAAAACATAGCCTTTAAACTTTTCTCGTAGAACATTTCTTATTTTTTTTTTTCCACAAAACATTCTTTATAAAACTTTACTTGAAAGGAATACAAGCAATAACATAATGCGTGATTCCATTTATATTCAATGATCTTTCAATTATAAGCATTCTATTATTATTAATATCTTAAATTTCTTATCATTGTTCATATATTTACTTATCTTGTGAATTTTTTAGTGTTCGTACTGTACGCCCCAAAATGTTTCTTTTTAAACGGCAGACGTATGTAGTATAGAAAGGTTGTTGTATCTACAGGGAGATGAAAATTTATACCTCGGTAAATTGTTAAAAAAACCATTCAAAAAGGCAAGTAGTTTTTGAAAACAAAGTTTAAAATGAAATAAATATTTTTGTGATTTTTTAAATTTAAAAATTAAAGCATAAAATTAAAACGGTGAAGGCTTGAAAATCCTTTATATACTTCACAACTGGTATGAAATTTTAAACTCTAATTAATAATGATCTAAAGTATTTGATTTATTATATCTTTTTTCATTAATTGCAAGCACATTTTACTAATTTTATAAGTCAACCAAGAGCGACAATATGGCCAGCCATAATGCAGTAAGGGTTTTCCTATAAAAACTAGCAAAATAATCATTGGTGCACTAATTATGAAAACTATAACTGTGTCACTCAATTATAATTAACATAATTTTAAGATAAAAAAGATAACAACAAATCAAAACTAATATATGTAAGTGGAATAAATTTTTACATTAATTTCGACAACACTTCGTGTTATGAAATATTTAAAATTGACAATATAACAAGTCATATTACAGTAAAAGACATTCCATAAAATTAAGCATTATTTCATTGTTATCAATATTAATTATGCAACACAATTAAATTACATAAGGAAAGCATGACTCACTTTATGTAAAAATTGGCAGCATAACATCACTAACAACAATTATTAAAATCTTGAAAATATAATTTATTCTACAAAAATATAATCATTAAAAGCAGATATAGAATTAAAATCCATACAAAAATATTATGCGTATAAAATTATCTCTTTGTCTCATTAGATTATGTACTTTAATTTAGATATTATTTTATTATTTTTACCTAAAAGGGATACTATTAAATCTAACTTAGTAGAAAAGACAAGGAGGAGAAAGAAGGCGCGAAGGGTGCCTTTGAACGAGGGGAGAAGGGGATTTATATAGGTAGTAAAAATCACTATTTATTAAATATGTTATTATTTTTTATTAATATTTTATTTTATTTATTATTTTACTATTTTATTATTATCAGCAGCCGCCTTCCCCTGTAGATTCACGAGAATCACGCTTATTGATTTTAATATTTTTTTTTCTTTTCTTTCGTGCTGATCCGCATTCCTTGATGTGCATTTTGGGCTTTGAGTTCTGGTGTGACGTGGTTGCTGATCGTATCCAAAAGACATAATCTGGATTGTTAATATTGCGATCCAACGGCTCCTAGACGCTCCTGAAAATGGGCCTAGGTCAGACCAGTGGGACCGAGATTTGAAGCCGTTCGTTTAGTCTTGGTGATCAGATCCAACGGATGAAAGGACGAAAACAGTGAACACTATCGCACACGATTGGACAGCTTTGAGATTCTCTCCTGTAGCGCCTCACGTTTGTCGGTGCGTGTGTACACGCGCCAATTGCAGTTCGACATGTGGAAAAAGGATCTGACTCAACTGACGCAATCTCGGACGGTTTAGATTGCTTTGGCAGTAAATCCTACGGCTCATGATTTGCCATGTGTCCTCCATGTCTAAATTCAAATTTTTATAGAGTTTCTTGATCGATTTTATTAATTTTTGCACCGTTTTGCTCTATTTTTTCTTCAGATTCTAAATCTAAAATTCACAAATATTCTAAATTAATTATTTTACAAACATAATATTTACAAAAGTATTAAAAATATTTATTTTACATTAAAACATATAAAAATAATTACAAACTCCTAAAATTTCTAGTCCTTTTAATTTGGCACAGATATAATTCTTAAGACTTCAAAATATTTTTAAGAATTACTAAAAATATAATAAAAAATATTTACAAACTTAAAACATACTATCAAACACATTAAAACTCAAAATAACCACACGTTGTTTTTACGGTTTTGATCATTTACAAACTAAACATATATGTAACACACCGAAACAACTCTAAAAATTACTGAAAATATTATTAAACATAAAAACATGCTAAAAACACATTTACATACTAAGACACAAAAATACTTATTAACACACAAATGCTATTAATTAGAGGATTTAATGATAAATAAAAGCATAAATAAATGATTGAGCCTTATAAAATATACACTTTTACAGTCTAATTACGTACCAATATTATCAATCATAAGAATATAAATATAATACTTCCATTGTGGAAGACATAAGACCATCGAATACTAAGGTCATAGCTTTAACATAACTTGTGTATCTCACATCAAAAAGGCTCGTAGGACACTTACTTATCATCTTTGCTTTACATTCTTGTTAACTTTAATGACCATATCAAATGCTAATATACTGGATGCTATAAATTAGCGTTGAAACATTAAACATAGCATGTGGAAACATATTGCAATTCATATATAACTTGAACTTTAATACATTATGCATAACAAATGCAAACATACTTTAAAAAAAACTTGCATATCATTTGCAAACACATTTGCAACATATATAAAGCATTTAAAAAATCATTTTCTTCACGTCATAAGTGAAGTTTAAGATTTACTTGGATAAGGCTCTAGCGTTCCCATTTTATTTTCTTTTTCCTTCTATTAGTCGGCTTTTGTGTCATGTTCAAATGACACCCGACTATTAGCTTACCTTTCTTAGTATCAACCTACTCGATTGATAACAAAACTTAAACATTAATTGTTCATTCCTTTTTATATAAATTTGTATCCTATCAGTTTACTTTTCCTCTACTTTGTATCTCATTAGTTTACCTATTCCTTTACTTAACTTTGTAACCCACTAGGTTACCTTTCCCTTTACTTAACTTTATAACCCACTGAGTTACCTTTTTTTTACTTAAATTTAACGTTCCTTAGTTAAATTTTTCCATCTTAATTGATGCTTTCTTTACTTATCATGATATGGAACATTTTTCGTCTAAAAACATTTTACTAACTCAGAGTGTTTCGCTCCATTTTAGCTGTTTCTTAAAAATGACGATTTTACCGTTATAGGTTTTCCGTAAGCTTTGTAACTTTACTTAACTTTTCATTTTTACTTTATCATTCTGTTACTTACAAGGTATGAAAAAATTTCTATTCAGGGGCATTTTCTTAACTCGAGCGTTTTGGGTCCCCTTTGGCCTTTTACAAAAAATGACCATTTTGCCCTTGACGGGTTTTATAAAACTTTCAGAACCCGTTCTAAAACATATCTTACATTTCCTTAATTCTTGTAATGTTTTAGAAAACAAAATAACAATTTTCATTTCTTTAAAATCATTTTTTTATCAAAACTTTACAATTTTGATCTGTAATGCAAAAATCTTGACATTTTTGCCCTTAACATTTTTCTTTCATTCTTTGCTTGATAAAAACTCTTAATCCTTTCAAACTTACAACTTTTTAGTTTTTCATAATAATTAAGACTTCCTTCAACTCCTTAGCCTAATTAAAACCATTTCATAAAATTTTATTTTTTTACAAAATTTTGTGCTTAAAATCTTATAAAATTCCTAACTTACAAACTGTACTTTGCCTTAATAGTTGCAACGAGTTCTACAACTTTTATGTTTCAACTTTTGCAACC
This sequence comes from Artocarpus heterophyllus, assembly GCA_025403435.1. Taxonomy (NCBI): domain Eukaryota; kingdom Viridiplantae; phylum Streptophyta; class Magnoliopsida; order Rosales; family Moraceae; genus Artocarpus; species Artocarpus heterophyllus. Next base: position 32,148,004 of record CM046343.1, read on the forward strand.
CTTCTTTATTATTCCTTGACATAACTATTGAGATGTTACCTCGAACGTATTGCCGGGTAGACAAAACGCGTCCCCAAGAGTCGAACCCTTTTCCTCTTCTTGAATAAGAGGGTTTTAGGGCCTATCCCAGTACCAATCCATCCAATTGGTTGGATGTTTTAAAACTTTTTTTTTGTTTAATGTGTAGTACTCGCAGAAGTAATCAATTCCACCAAAGCTTTGAAATCTTGCGTGGCACTTCCACTTGGACCAGAGCCTTCCCAAACAGCCTCTTTCAACGCAAGAAATCTCTCTTTTATCTTCTTCCCTTCTTCTCGACCTAGAACGAGGTCCAACGCCTTAACTAATCCACTCTTGGTGATAATGCCACCTTCAACTCCAACTCCAATCCCCCACACATTCTCAACCATTCTGGCGTTCATGAAATTGTCCGCCCAAAATGGCCTGCAGATCATCGGCACTCCGTTCACAATGCTCTCGCTTATTGAGTTATAACCACAATGCGTCACGTGAACACCCGTCGAATCATGTCCCAAAATTTGAACTTGGTTGGTCCATGCCACAATCTTTCCTTGCTGTTTATTATAATCATTATTAATTGTATTGATCCTCTCCACAAACCCATTTGGCAAGAAGCTTTGCAAATCTTTAGGAAGTGACCACAGGAACGGAACTCTGCTTTCTTCTAAAGCCTCGGCCGTTGCAATAATCTCCTCCTCCGACAGCAAACCTAACGTTCCGAAGCTTATATACGCCACGGATTTAGGCCTCTGCTTGTCCAGCCAAGACAAACAGCCCGTCGGATCAGAATCGGACTGCGGCACAGGTGGAGGAGGAATGGAAATGGTTAGAAAACCGACGTTAAGAAGAGTCTTAAACTTGGACTCTAAGTCGAGGTTGAGATCATTAGGGTTTAGTTTCCGAAACGAGCTCAGCACCACGGCGGCCGCTCGTGGTAACACTTGTCCCAAATCGCAAAACTGGTTTAGCAAAAGCGAATCTCCAAGGTCGTCATCGATGATCGTTTCTTGAGGCTGGTGATCTGAAAAACGCGTGGCGGAGAGCCCGGGGACAAAATCTAGGGACAAGGAAAAGCTCTCGTCCATGGAGCCTGCGAAGCAGTATAGCTAAATCAGCTAAATTTTTCAACACTATGAAAACGTAAGGATGTATAGTTATACATTTGAATTATTAAATAAAAAAAAATAGTTTTGTCTTAAAACTGCGCCCATTCACACTACCCTGCGACTTTACTGCACGGAAACGTTCACGAATGAGGGCAACGTGGACCAAAGCGGAGAGAGCGCACGGCGAGGCCGGCCAGATGGCGATCCACGGAACTCTGAGCTCTTCGGCGATTTCGGCCAAGACGGTACTCAAGAGAGCGTCCGTGAGCAAACAGGTAATATTTCTCCCGGTTTCCGCCTCGGCCACAGCCATGGCCTTCCTAAAGTTTTCGGGCAAAGATTTAAGGAACAGTTCGGGTGCCTCCGCTTGATCTGTTCTCGACACGACGTGACCCAATGGGATGCCGTCTTCGATGCCGTAGAGCTTTACGTTGGCGAGCCTGCCGAGACCAAATTGGTCATGATGATCTCCACCGTGTCTGGGGAGCAGTTTGGCGTTGGAGTTTGAAGTGTTGAAGAATGAAAACTGGATGTCCGGAGCAGCCTGAGCTAATCGGCACACGAGCGTAAGTGCGGCCATAGGGTGGCTGCTGAATGGGAAGGGAAGGACAGCGACATGGCCCTTTTCCATTTTTCTTTTTTCTTTTTTCAATTTTCAATTATTGTTATGCTGAGAAAGTGTATACTATTTGCTAAGATTCTAGATTTGAATTATGAAGAAAATATAAATTTAAAGCGTACCTGTGTATTGTTTCGTTTATAGACCATGACACAGCTTTATATTGATTTTATGTGGGAGTGTGTGGGGGGTTTGAGTGGCTAGGTAGAACAAATGGCTATGAGTGTGTGGGTGTTAATGCTTGCTCTGAATGCTGCTTAGGTAGCACATGTGGCAGTGGGTGGAGAAGGACCGTCAGCCATAACCAAATCAGTACGGTCATTATTATTATTTTTTTGAAGGGATTTCCTATACCACTCCTCAATCATGAAAGCTTCGTAAATCTCTCTTCAAATTACATTTTTTACTTAGTTTAAATCTTTAATCCTCCAATCTTTAATCCATATTAGAACGTGTTCTAGATTAAGGACTTCAATCAAACTGCTTAATTTGCTTTTGGGTATACCTTCCGGTTGGCCTTTTGAATCAAGCGTCACTTCCATTCTCAAACTTCTCTTCTTTATCCGATAAACTTTTTTCATCAAAGTAGCTCTCCCCTCAAAATCTACTTTAAGATCGAATTCGATGCGCCTTCAGGGCTTACTAACTTGTTTTGCCTTGTTATATTAAGAGGAAGATGGCATGCACTCTTCATACTCTTCATCATAGTAGTCATTATCACTCTCTTGAAACATTTTTACCTAATTTAAACTAAATCCTCATGCAAAGACAAACGCATAAATTGACATAAATCCAAACTTAAAAACTAAAAACATTAATTGCTAAAAGAAATATTCACTTAATAACATATTTTCTTTCTTTTCCATCATCACTTAATAACATATTAATTGCTATTAGTAATATGATATTGTCAAACACATTTTAATTAGTGAAACATGCCTTAACAAATTTTAATGAGGCTTCTAGTTTGATAGGTGAAAAAAAAAGCTGCCTAACTTTTAATCAAAAAGTTTATCCATTAACCAACAAAGGGAAGATGTGATACCTTTCCTACTCTATATATCAACATCTAGCTTAGACCCATGTTATAAAAATAAGATAACTAACTTAGGAAAAATTAAATTACCTTTTCTTTTTAGAGAGAACTAAATCACCTTTTAGAAATTCGATGACTTTTAGAAAAAGACATTTGACAATAAATACTAAAGAGAGATATCCCAATGACCACCATTTCAAGAAGATTAATACATTACCAAAAAAATAAATCGATTTTCTAGTATACCATTCCAAAATTAATCACAAAATCATAAAATCTCATAATTAAAACTAACAAAATCATAAAATCAAATTTTACAAATTATATAACCAAAATCACAACATCACATAATAACATATTGCACAAAATCACATATTCATTTCTTACAAAATCATAAAATCACAAAATCTTATAATTACATAAACACAACATCCCAAAACCACATATAATCATGTATTAAACAAAATTCATATTCAATTACCACATTGATGAGACTGTAAAAGTGTATATTTTATAAGGTTTAAATCATTTATTTATGCTTTTATTTCTCATTAAATCCTCTAATTAATAGCATTTTTGTGTTAATAGGTATTTTTGTGTCTTAATGTAAAAATGTGTTTAAAAGTATGTTTTTAGTATGTTTTTATGTTTAATAATTTTTTTGGTAATTTTAGAATCGTTTCAAAGTGTGCTTTATAAGTGTTTAGTTTGTAAATAATTAAAACCATAAAAATAATGTTGTGTAATTTTATTTTGAGTCTTAAAATATTTGTAAATAAGTTTTGAGTTTGTAAATATGTTCTATTATGTGTTTAGTAATTTTTAAAAATAATCTTGAGTCTTAAATAGCATATTTGTTAATGTTTAGTTAATTTTAAAAGTTTTATCTATTTTTAGTAATTTTACTGTGTTTTATTGTAAAATAAATATTATAAATTATTATGAAAATTATATTTATAAAAAATTAATTTTGGTTTGTTTATGATTTTTTAGATTTGAAATCTAAAGTAAAAATAAAACAAAATGACACTAAAATGGATAAAATGAGATATCAAATGCATCAAAAAGATAAACAAAATTCAAATTCATGTAGAAGCAAACACGTGGCGGAATTGCCCTTGGATGCGCCGCCCAGATGATCCAGACCGTTCAACTTGGTGCCAGCTGTCGCGACGTCAGCTTCTGAGTCAGGAATACGTCAGCCGCGTCGGCAGCGCCTTAGGAGAGCTGTCCAATCTGGTGAAGTGCGTCCCACGTATGAGCTTCTTCTCAGCTATTGCATCGGATTACCGGTCATTTGGGACAGCAACGCACAGTATAATTCGGTCTTCTTGCGTCCTTGACTGCTGTAGACTGACTTCATCTGCAGCATTCATTAAGTCAAGGTACTTGCAATCTATGCTTTTCGTACTTTCTGTACGTGCGAAGCACTGGATAACACAGCAGAAAATCTCAACAACGGATTTCCGCGTGAAAAGAAAAAAAATATATTAAAATCAATAGGCATGATTCTCGTGAATCTACAGGGAAGGCGGCTGAATTAGAAAAAATAAAAATAAAAATAAAATATTAATAAATAAATAATAAAAAATTATTGACATGACGCTCGTGAATCTACAGGAGAAGGCGGCTGAATTAGAAAAAAATAAAAATAAAAATAATAAAATACTAATAAAAATATTAATAAAAAATTAATAAATAAATAATAAAATTTTATTAAATACTGAAAATTTATAAACAGGGGAAGATTTCTCCCACTAAAGACACCAACGGGGCCTTGGCCCCAGACTTCCTTCCCTCTTTTTTTATTTTTCTTTTCTTCAATACCCCATAATAAAATAATATTTAAATTAGTATAAAGAGTATGATAAAACACAAAAATAATTTTTTATGTATAGTATTTTGATATAGATTTTATCTCTATAATCGTATTGTAATGCTTATATTTTTGTGAAATAAATTATATTTATATCTTTTTAGTAATTATTGTTAATGTTGTTATGTTGTCAATTTTTACATAAACTCAGTCATACTTTTTTTTATGTAATTTAATTATGTTACATAATTAATATTAACAATACTAAAATCATGCTCGTTTATTAAATTGAGTTTCTACTGCATTATAGACACAGACTAGCACAGTAAATGTTTAGTAATTCTTGATTTATTATAAACAAATATGACATAGTATATTCTTAAACTATTTAATAAGTCGAGGTGCTGTTGGAATTAATGTAATAACTTATTCCATAAAAATATAATAATTTTGATTTGTTATTATCTTTTCTATCTTAAAATTATGTTAATTATAATTGTAGTGACAACAATTATAATTTTCATAATTGGTGCACCTAATCATTAGTGAGAGATGATTGTTTTGTTACTTTTATAAGAAGACCCTTATTGCATTATGGCTTGTTATATTGTCGCTCTCGATTGACTTATAAAAATAGTAAAAGTGCTTGTAATTAACGATAAAAGATACAATAAATCAAATGCCTTAGATAATTAATTAAATACAGTTAAAATTCTATACTAGTTGCGAAACATACAAGAGATTCTCAAAGCTTCACCGTTTTAATTTTATGCTTTAAATTTTGAATAAAAAAATCACAAAAATATTTCTTTTATTTTAAATTTTGTTTTCAAAAACCACTTGCCTTTTTGAATGTTTATTTTTAACAATCTTTTGAGTTGCAAAATTTTTACCTTTCTGCAGATACGATAACTTTTTATACTACAAACGTTCGCCGTTTAAGAAGAAACATTTTTGGGCAATTCAAACACACATAATTACAATCATATACAATTAACCACATAATTATACCTTATATAATCACATGTTTTTAGAATTACATAATCACACTTTAGACGAACAAAATTATTAAGAAAAAATTTAAAAAAACCACAACTCACATTTAACCACCACAAGAGTGGGGTGATTACAAACGATGATGCAGTAGTAGTGGATGGCAACGGCAGCAGTGGCAACGAGGCTATCGATGGGAAAGAGAGAGAGAAAGAGAAAGAGAGATAAGGTACGAGAGGGAAATAAAGGGAGGAAAAGAGAGGGTAAGGCTGGGCGGTTCTAGGCCGGCCAAGGGCGGTGGACGGTGGCTATAGCAGTAGGGCTGCCAACAGAGGGGATAGAGAAAGAGAAAAAGAGAGGAGGTACGAGAGGGCGATGAGAGGGTGACGGTAATAAGGGCGACGGCGACAACGAGGGCTTCGATGATGAGGGCGACAAGCTTCAACGGTAACAAGGGCGAGAGAGTTTGAGAGAGAGAGAGTTTGATGTGGCAGGCACGCAAGATATTTCAATATCGTGTTGAATGTATACACGGCAATATTTCACGACAGTATCATAAAAAATTGGTCTAAAAACACCAATTTCAAAAGTTTTTCTCCTTTATCCAGAATGGCTAACCCATATGTTAAGCATCCAATGGCCCAAAGTTTTTACTTTTAACTATTTTTTATCATAAATATAACTATAAATAGATATCCTTTAGCTTAAAAAAGATAAAAAACAAAATAAAGAATACATTGAAATAAATTCACAAAAATTTGTTTACAAATGCTCATTTTTTCCTTTTTTTTCATTGGTTCCTCAATATATATCCATTCCACATCTTTGCAAAGCAAGTGCGAAACATCAACTTCAAAATCATCAATCTCTTTAACTGGTGGCAATTCCTTTGTGAATGAGGGGATGTTCGTGCAATCCTCGACAACTTCTTCACTGTCAATAACTACCCTTGGCTTCATCAGGACGATTAGGGACAATTCTAAATCTTAGGGATCCATTGTATAAAAAACTTAGATTGCTTGTGATGCCATAATGAAAGGATCATTTTTGTATCCCAATCTTCTAAAGTCAACCATCGTAATGCCTATTGGAAAAATAGTACGCAACGAAATTTTAGAAATTTTATATCAGATTATTTTTCAAAACACAAGTTTGACATGCTATATGCATAAATTAACCAGATCTTACTAACCTTTGAATGCCGAAGAGCTCCTGCAATCTGTGAAGAGAAGTAACGTTCCAGAAGAGCCTCAACCAACTGGTTTTCTTTGCTATTCTCTATCCATGATCAGAGTGAGTGTGCGCTCACACGTACAGCTCTTCCACCAGGTGACTCTCCTTCTAACTAATTGAGAGAACCCAAAGCAAGTGTTCGTGATTTATGGACAAAAGCTCTTAGGGAGTTTTCAGATTCTCACCAACAGAGTATCACTCTTAATCTCTCAATTGATCTTAATAACTCTTAAGACTTACTCCCTATTTATAGAGGTTGAGTTTAGGGTCAGTTCTTATCATATTAGGACTCAAAAATTTAAATCAGAATCAAATTTGGATCAATATCTGATAAGATCCACGTAAAAATACGTGATCTTATCTTTTCACTCATCGACAGGCCGATCAGTATGATCGGTAGGCCGAACAGGATGATCGGCAGGCCAAACTTGAGGATCGGCATGCCGAACTATAGATTAATATCTCAGCAAATCTTTTATTTTTCACCCGAGATTCTACAAGATAAAGTCTCAGTTTTAATTCAAATAACCTAATAGAAAAGTTATCTGATCAAAACAACTTTATCTAGATAATCTCTAAGAAAATAAATGAATTCCTAATAATTCTACAAGTTTATCTCGATCTAATTATTCAAAATTAAATCAATCGATAAACAGACAAGAATTATCCGATCCTTATAATTCAACAAGTTTATCTTGAATTAATTTTTTATCACAAAATTAATTCAACCGATAAACAGACATAAATTATTTGATTTTTCTAAATTTTAACCAATCTGATAAATCTGACATAAGTCACAAATTATTGAAAAGCACGCCGTATCGTTACAGGATGTTGTGAGCTAGCAAAGGGGACCAAATGGACCTATATAGTTCAAGCCCCGATAATTATGAAACCCAATATCCCAGAGATATATTTCATAATTATCAACTCTAACGCTACTTCACTAAAAGCTTGGAGCTGCACTCTCGAACTACATAGAATTACGAAGCCCGTATAGCTAAGTCTCCATGACATATCATAGCGTATCATATCCCCATACGATTATCCATAATCGGCTTAAGGACAAGTTCTGTCTTACCTTCTTGATTATTTTTATCTTACGTTCTATTATCTCACCATCGAAAAACTTACCATCCAAAGACAGTATAACATTCGGTTACACCTATGTATCCAAATGGTTGAGCGCTCTAGTTTTTCAATTACAGGATAACACATATAAGAGGATATCACTACTCCTAAAGAGGAGCTATGGATTCCATATCTATAAATAACAAGTCTACGCTATCAAGAGTCATGCCTCCAACGTACCGGCATGCATACCACTATTAAGATGTGGGTGTCACCCTTCGGTACATCAAAAGACATAAGTCCAGACAACGGGCCTACTATTCATCTTAGGATTAAGGTACAATATAAATGATTGTCTAAAGTGAATCGATTTGTCGAGACAGAGTTATTAATCTAAATCAATTCACTTTATGTCCCGATCCAACACATCGTCACCTATGACAACGTGCTAATGTTTCTATTCATGGAGTCCACCTCCGATGGTCAAGATAAACCATTTTCCAAAAGGGATATAGACAACATAACAATCTTTACATGAATAAAGTGCCCAACTTTATTCCCTCGATTGCGGATCTTATATTTTAGACCATCACCTTAAGAATCGTGTCTTCCGCATAATCTGTCCATCATATGCCCAATTCTTAAAGGTTTAGACCGATAGTCTCTGACTTTTGTTTGCTTATCATACATTCAACAAATATGAAGGTAAAGAGGACAAGATTTGGTATATAAACAATAAATAGATTCTTCATTGATAAAAATGTCTCCAAAAACTTATTACATTTTCACTCCTTAGGGCATACATGTCTAACCATCTCCCATTTGCACTAAGTGAGTAAATATGACAAATCTTGCATCCGTATAGCTTCCACATACTTCTCAAAGACTCTCCCAGTAAGTGTCTTCGTAAATAGATCAGTTAAATTTTCCTCTGACGTGATCTTGCACACCATGACATGCCCGCCCTCAATGAAGTCCTTTATCACATGATCCTTCTAATCAATATGCTTACTCTTCTTCTGAAATCTTGGTTCTTTAGCATTAACTACCGCCACATTGGTATCACAGTATAGTGATACCGCCTTATCCATACCAGGAACTACCTCAAGATCCCCAAGGAACTTGCGGAGCCACACTGCTTCTTTCAAAGCATCACTAGCTGCCACAAACTCGGCCTTCATCGTTGAATTCGAAGTGCAATCTTGCTTGGCACTTCTCCAACTGATGGCACCACTGCCTAGAGTAAACACAAAACCTGAAGTCGATTTCCTAGAATCCATATAGGATTGAAAATCCGAGTCAGTATATCCTAGAGGAGTCAAGTCCTCACCTGAATATACAAGCATATACCCTCAAGTCCTTCTCAGGTACTTGAAAATATGCTTTACCGCAACCCAATGGTTTGGTCCTGGATCCGTCTGAAATTGACTTACAATCCCGACTGCATAACTAATATCCGATCGTGTACAAAGCATGGTGGTACACGCCCCAAAATGATGTTTATTCTTCTTTGTAATAATAAACGGCAGATGTATATAGTATAGAAAGATTGTCGTATCCACAGGGAGGTGAAAATTTGTAACTCGAGAGATTGATAAAAATAAACGGTCAAAGAGGCAAGCAATTTTTAAACGCAAAGAAATATTTTTGTGGTTTTTACTAATAATATAGGTCAACCTAAATCGACAATATAGCAAGCCATAATGCAGTAAGGGTTTTCTTATAAAAACTAGCAAAATAATCATCTGTCACTAATGATTTGGTGCACTAATTATGAAAATTATAACCGCTGTCACTCAATTATAATTAACATAATTTTAAGATAGAAAAGATAATACAAATCAAAATTAATATATTTTTATGGAATAAATTATTGCGTTAATTTTGGCATCACCTCTACTTATTAATTGGTTTAAGAATACACTATGCCATCCTCTGTCTACAATAAATCAAGAATTACCAAGCATTTACTGTGCCAGTCTATGTCTATAATACAGCAAAAACTCAACTTAATAAATGAGCATGACTTTAGTATTATTAATATTAATTATGCAACACAATTAAATTACATAAAGAAAGCATGACTGAATTTATGTAAAAATTGACAGCATAACAACAGTAACAATAATTATTAAAAACATAAAGATATAATTTATTCTACAAAAATATAAGCATTACAACACAGATTTAGAGTTAAAACTCATACCAGAGTACTACGTATACAAGATCATCTCTCTGCCTCACCAAACTATCTACACTAAATTAAACACACATATATATATATATTTTTACCTAAGGGGTAAAAGAGGAAAAAAAGAAAAAATGAGAGAAGTGGAGAGGAGGCCCGAAGGCCTTGAGGGATGTCTGGGGGGGGGGGAAGAGGAGAGCCCCCTTTTATAGTGAAAGAAATTTACTGTTTATTATTATTATTATTTTTTATTTCTTTTTCTTTTCTTTTCTTCGGCAGGCCAACTTGTACTGAGATTCACGTGAAGAAATTCTCTTCGCTTTTGTGCTGATCCGCGTTCTTTGATATGCATTTCTTAGTTTAGGATCTAGTGCTTCGCGGCTCACGGTGGAACTAAAACGGCACGATCTGCACCATTAATTGCACGATCGAACGGCTACAAGAGATGGCATAATTGAGCCCAGGTGGGACCAGTGGGACAACAATTTTGGACCGCCAGATTGGTCTCGGTCATCGCATCGAACGGCTGGAAGAACAGCTACACGTGGACTCACCCACACGCGAGCAGACACGGCCTGCGACTCCCCTCTGACGCGTTTGCAGCTTGTCGACGCGTGAATCACACGCGCCAATCGTTCTTCGACACGTGGACTGTACCCTGAGATTCCGCTGACGCACCGGATGACGCGTTGACACACGTCTCTTCCTCGGAAGGTTGAGATTGATTTGGCAGGTGATCGAACGGTTAGAAACTCGCCACGTGTCCCATTTAATATAAATTCGAATTTCCTTTATCTTTTTGATGCATTTGATGTCCGATTTTGTCCGTTTTGGTGTCGTTTTGCTCCGTTTTTCCTCCAGATTTCAAATCTAAAAATCACAAACACACTAATATTAATTATTTTACAAACATAATATTTACAAAAATATTTATTTTACATTGAAACACATAGAAATAAATAAAAACTCTTAAAATTTCCAGTCTCCTATGGTTTGACACAGATATAGTTTTTATGACTTGAAAATATTTTTAGAAATTACTAAAAATATAATAAAACATATTTACAAACTTAAAACACGCTATCAAACACTCTAAAACTCAAAATAAAATAACCGCATTACTTTTACGGCTTTGACTATTTACAGACTAGACACTTATTTAACACACCAAAATGATTCTAAAAATTACTAAAAATTCTATTAAACATAAAAACACTCTAAAAACACATTTTTAAACATATTTACACACTAAGACACAAAAATACTTATTAACACAAAATTGCTATTAATTAGAGAATTTAATGAGAAATAAAAGCGTAAATAAATGATTTAAGCCTTAGAAAATGTACACTTTTACAGTCTCATCACACCCCCCAACCAGCTTATTGCTAGTCTCTAGCAATTAAAGCGATATAATTTTAAAATGATAAATTGAATAATCATAAAATGGAAATCATTTAACTATAATTTGACTTATCTAACTAGATAAACTAACAAAACCAGAATTTTATTTGAACAATTTATATGCTATTTAACAAAATATATATATGCCAAACTTAGTGCAAAAATAGATAATGTATAATTATGAAGTTTCATCCAACACTAAGAATAAAATTATTATGATATTTTGCTTCAAATCACTCATGCAGACAACAACACTTCAAATTTATTTACGAGAATAATTAAAAAGTAGAAATATAAAATACAAATATTTACAAACTTTACAACTATGGATAGTGCAATGTTTGGCTCCCTTAAGCTTTCTCCATAACCCATTTAATAAGTTTTGGGTTAGTAACTCCCAAACCAATTGGTCTAAGGTACTAGGTGTTGAAGCACCCCTTAGAACTTACTTACTCGAACTAAAGAGGCTACGAAACCAAACTTATCCAACTTTATTTATTACACACTGTATTTTACAATTTTCTCTTTTTTTTTATTTGCCTTTTTTTTTCTTTTTTTTCTTTTTTTTTCTTTTTGAAATATTGCTGCCTTTAATTGTTCATCTTCACAAAATAACAAAACTCAAATATTCAAAGCTTGGACTTACCACCACAATTAAGCATTATAGTGAGTGTGCGAAAAGAATGGCTTACAAACACTTTGAAAAATAAACACATAAAAATGTTAAATAAAACTAAAGTTTTGAAAGTGTATAAAATTAAATAATTCAAAGAATAGAAAAATAATATTACATTAATATGAAATTCAAAAATCAAAACAAAATAATAACACATTAATTACTAAGAAACTAATATTTACAAAATTTTTAATTTTTATTATTTTTTTTTAATTTTATGACCCACACAAAAAAAAAATAACACACAAAAAATGTATAAGAATCTGGAGCAAAATAAAAAATTTGGGCAAAATCGAAAAATTTTTGGCACAACATTGAAGCACAAATCTCATATGCACAACTTTGAAGTACAATCCTCTCATGTATAACTTTTAAGCACAACCCTCTCCCCCCAACCTAAAATATATATTATCCTAAAAGAATAAAAATAGTGACAGCAGCAAAAAATATTACCTGAATCAGCACAGCTGCAGAGATGATCTATAGCAAACCAAACTAAAAACTAACAAAAAACACACATTTTTTTGTTGAAATTTATTTGAAAATCCAAATCAATTGCATTTACAAAATCAAACTTATTGGAATGCGTCTCAAGAGAAAACAATTTAACTCTTTAACTCAGCCATTCTGAACAAATTTAATTAATAGCCTTCATTTTAAATTTTCAAAGCAAATCTCACTTTTTATTTTTATTTTTTAATTTTTTTTTTGGAAAATCAAAATAGCACACAACAACGCAAAAGAATATATTACAAAGAAGGGAAGGTAAAGATATTACTTGAAAAGTGTTTTCCCATCGCTTGATGCTCAAAATCAGCAAATCTTTCTTTCAGCTCCTGTTCCTAGTGGACAATCGTCAAAGAGCGGCTTCCTCCCATAGTAAGTGTCAAAAGACACCACGTATGGGTCTTGTGTGAATATGCCCTCAAGCTTGGCAATATTTGAAACATTTAAACACATGCAACTTAGACACATTTTATATTCTTGGTAGGTCCTTAAAAACAATGCTAGAGATAGTGGAGGAGGTGTTGGCCACATAGGATCTTGGTAAAAATAGTCTTTGATGAACTCTTGTGGCAACTGAGGTTGAGAATCTAAGACTAATGATGATGATTGTTCCTGTTCTGTAGCTAAGTCTTCATTGTCTTTCTTACATTCCTCTCCTAAAAGTTGTTCCTCAAAATATGTGGGTTCTAAAGTTTTTTCAATGATTTCTTCCGCACCTAAAGAATTAAGATGATATTCAAACCTATCTAGTTATATTCTTGCCATGGTTTCCATATATTTGTCTACAGTTTCTTCCAATGTTTCTAAGGTTTCTTCCATATTCACCCTATTTGGGTCACTATATATTTCTTGCAGTTCAAAATTTGACTCCAAAATTTCGGGTTGATTTTCAGGCCAAGGTTCCAAAAAATTTGAATTGTTCTCCCAAATTAGATTGTTCGTAGAACTATTCAATCTCCAATAGTCATATTTGGCCATATCTTCTAGCATGTAATAGGCTTCGTCAACAGATAATTGGTAAAACGTGGTGGTACCATCTCCTCTCTCTATCCAATTTCTTGTTTCAGGACTTAACCTATTTATGAAAATTTCTAAAAGATAATCCTTAGAAAAACCATGGTGAGGATATTGATCTAGCATGTCCTTAATTCTCCACCAAGCATTATAAAATGGTTCTAAGTATTGTTGGGAAAAACTTAAAATGAAATGTTGATGAATTTCCCAGAACATTTTATTTTATTTTATTTTATTTTATTTTTTTAATTTTTAGAAAAATTTTCAAGCTGAATAATGCTCAATTAATTGAATTCCCAGATCATTGGGGGGTCACAGTGGACACGCTTAGAATTCCCAACTTTCTTAGGCAATGGTGTTAGCCTTATGGTCGTGGGATTGAATCCTAACGGTGGCCTTTTTGACAGAATCCAACAAATTTTACAACTACCCAAACTTGCAAAACAAAAGACGGGATGCAAAGCTTTTCTTTATCCAAAAAGAATAAAGTAGTGAGTGAAAAGCATCCGTCCCTTTTTTTTTAAATTTTTTTTAAATTTAATTTTTATTAATAAACACACAAATTAAAAATACAGATAATTAAAATAATATTTACAAAAGATAGGGATAGATTACTTACCTGTTTTCCCGTTTAATTCAACAATCTGACAAAGAAACGGCACCTCCCCGGCAACGGCGCCAGATTTTTGGTACACGCCCCAAAATGATGTTTATTCTTCTTTGTAATAATAAACGGCGGACGTATATAGTATAGAAAAATTTTCGTATCCACAGGGAGGTGAAAATTTGTAACTCGAGAGATTGATAAAAATAAACGGTCAAAGAGGCAAGCAATTTTTGAACGCAAAGAAATATTTTTGTGGTTTTTATTTTATTTAATTCAAAATTTAAAGCGTAAAATTAAAACGGTGAAGCTTTGAGAATCCCTTGTGTGTTTCGCAACTGATATGAAATTTTAACTCTAAATAATAATTATCTGAAGCATTTGATTTATTATATCTTTTCTCATTAATTGCAAGCACTTTTTACTAATAATATAGGTCAACCTAAATCGACAATATAGCAAGCCATAATGCAGTAAGGGTTTTCTTATAAAAACTAGCAAAATAATCATCTGTCACTAATGATTTGGTGCACTAATTATGAAAATTATAACTGCTGTCACTCAATTATAATTAACATAATTTTAAGATAGAAAAGATAATACAAATCAAAATTAATATATTTTTATGGAATAAATTATTGCGTTAATTTTGGCAGCACCTCTACTTATTAATTGGTTTAAGAATACACTATGCCATCCTCTATCTACAATAAATCAAGAATTACCAAGCATTTACTGTGCCAGTCTATGTCTATAATGCAACAGAAACTCAACTTAATAAATGAGCATGACTTTAGTATTATTAATATTAATTATGCAACACAATTAAATTACATAAAGAAAGCATGACTGAATTTATGTAAAAATTGACAGCATAACAACAGTAACAATAATTATTAAAAACATAAAGATATAATTTATTCTACAAAAATATAAGCATTACAACACAGATTTAGAGTTAAAACTCATACCAGAGTACTACGTATACAAGATCATCTCTCTGCCTCACCAAACTCTCTACACTAAATTAAACATATATATATATATATATATATATATATATTTTTTGAAAAAATGAGAGAAGTGGAGAGGAGGCCCGAAGGCCTTGAGGGATGTCTGAGGGGGGGGGGGGGGGGTGGGGAGAGCCCCCCTTTTATAGTGAAAGAAATTTACTGTTTATTATTATTATTATTTTTTATTTCTTTTTCTTTTCTTTTCTTCGGCAGGCCAACTTGCACTGAGATTCACGTGAAGAAATTCTCTAATTCCTGAAGCATCCGCATAAACCTCATACGGCTCATCACTGCTAGGAATAATCAACACTGGAGCTGAAGTCAACCGGTTCTTCAATTCCTGAAAAGCAAGCTCACAATCTTCATCCCACTCAAACCTGACATTTTTCTTGATCAATCTCGTCAATGGAGCTGCAATCTTCGAAAAGTCCTTTACAAATTTCCTGTAATATCCAGCAAGACCTAAGAAGCTGCGAATCTCCGCGACATTCCTTGGTCGTTCCCACTCCAATATAGCTTCAATCTTGGACGGATCCACTGAAATACCATGCTCCGAGATGACATGACCCAGAAATTTGACCTCAGTCAACCAGAACTCACTTTTCCCTCTTAGCATACAACTGGTGCTCCCGTAGAGTCTGAAGCACGATCCGAAGATGCTGCTCATGCTCCTCCCAAGTCTTAGAATACACAAGAATATCATCGATGAACACGATCACAAACTGATCCAGATACGGCCTAAATACCCTATTCATCAGATCCATAAAAGCTGCCAGAGCATTCGTCAACCCGAAAGACATAACCAGAAACTCGAAGTGCCCATACCGAGTCCTAAAAGCTGTCTTGGGAATATCCTCTTCCTTGATCCTGAGCTGATGATAACCTGAACGCAAGTCAATCTTCGAGAAGTATCGCGAACCTCCCAACTAATCAAATAGCTCATCAATCCTAGGCAAGGGATACTTGTTCTTCACCGTAACACGATTCAGCTGCCGATAATCCACACATAACCTGAGAGTCCCATCGTGCTTCTTGGCAAACAAAACTGGTGCTCCCCATGGAGATGTGCTATTCCGAATATATCCTTTATCAGCAAGCTCCTGAAGTTGCTTCCTCAATTCCTTCATTTCTGCCGGCGCCATCCGATAAGGTGCCATAGAAATTGGTGATGTCCCTGGAAACAACTCGATACCGAACTCAATCTCCCGATGCGGTGGTAATCCTGGCAACTCGTCGGGGAAGACATCCTCGAACTCATCAACCACCAGAATCACTACACTACTACTCGAAACATAGGGCTCGCAATCCAGGTTGGCAAGAAAAGCACAACAACCTAGATTCCTTCGCCCTCCTAGACACGACTTTATAAGGCGCTCACTCATTAGCCAATCACCACCACCCTGGTAAGTGATTACCGTCCCCCTATCAGACACTAGGGTCACTTTTCTAAGTTGGCAGTCCATGACTGCACTATACCTGGACAACCAGTCCATCCCTAAAATCACATCATAGGAACTCATGGGGAGTATAATCAAATCACTTTTCAAAATCTCATCCCCAATCTTTATTTTACAGGATTTACACACACAATTTACACACACCCGCCCCAAGGGAGAAGTTATGACTAGGGGTTCATTAAACTCTTCTATCTCTAATCCCAAGGCATGTACAAAAGAACTCGAAATGAGAGAATGAGAGGCACCGGTATCAAATAAAACGCGAGCTAAAGATCTGGAAACCAAAATCATACCATCGACAACCGCGTTACCAGTCTGAGAATCTGACCCTCCAGATGCCATTGCATGAACCTGTACTGGCGCCTTTCCTTTTCCTCTACCGACATTACTGGGTCCTGGATTACTCGGTCGATGCTGCTGAGATGGAGACGACTGCACACTACCTGTACTCGGAGCTCTATACTGAGGAACACTGTGCTGAAAATACTGCGGCTGCTGCCCCCGTGCCGGATATAAGAATTGCTGAGGAAAATACTGCGGATACTGCAACTGCGGGTACTGCGGAGGCGGAGGTAGGGTCTGAGGCTGAGGCTGAGATGAACGACTGGCATCCTCCCCGGTCTGCGATCCAAGACGAGCACTCCTGATCGGGCAATTCCTCTTGATGTGTCCGGGCTGCTGACAAAAATGACAATGAAAGCTGTAGGGGTTGCTGCGCCCGCTGCCAGACGAACTGCTACTGCCACTGGTCGCACCGCCTTGCTTGCCTTTCCCCGGAGCTAGACGACTACTAATGCTCTTCCTGCCACTCCTCTACGATCCTCCTGAAGCCTTGGCTCGATCCTCACAATACTGCACGTAATCATTCTCCACGGAGATCGCCGACGACACAAGCTCTCCGAAACTCCTAAGCCGTAGAGCAACCAACTGCCGCCGAATAGGAGCCTTGAGTCCCTCCTGAAACTTGATGCATTTCTCACGCTCCGATGCCACAGCTGATGGAGCAAATCTAGCCAACTCGTTAAACTTTGCCTCATACTCCCGAACTGACATATCACCCTGCTGCAATCTATAAAACTCAGCTGCCTTCTGGTCTCTATATCCCTGCGGAAAATACCGATCATAGAACAGCTCCTCGAACTTGTCCCAATTGATATCGCCACCGCGCTCCAGACGCTTAGTTTTTTCCACCAGGTGTTGGCGCCACCCTCGAGCTTATACGCCGCGAATTCCACACGATACTCCTCAGGTACACCGAGAGTATCCAGATGCTTCAAGATCGAATCCAACCAATATTCAGCTAACTGCGGGTCCCCATTGCCATCAAAAGTCAGAATAGACGCCCGTCGGAATTCCTTAAAGAAAGCATGCCGACTACCAACACTGGAGTCTTCCGGTCTAGCCCTGGCTGCCATCTGCCGGAAAGCCGAAAACATAGACCTCATCATGCTCTCATCATTTCTGAACTCGGCGTCAGCAGTCGAACGACGTCTAGGTGCCATTCTCTCACTTCTGAAAACAAAATTGGACTGTCAGAGGTATTTCATTGTCAAACCTATATGTGCACAATTCCCAAGGTTCATAATCTTGAGCTCTGATACCATTCTGTCACGCCCCGGAGTACAGGAGGTGACGTGGCAGAATATTTAGATTAATTAAAAGCGAATTTAATTAAAAATTGAGAGTTTGAGAATCAAATTAAATAAAAATTAAGAAGATTTTTCACCACATTTTATAAAAGAATTTATAAATATTAAGCAGGTAATAAAAATTAAATAAAAACCGCGAATATGGGTTTCACAACCCACAACTTGTGCACACACATGGATCTGACAATATCACAAATACAATTACAGTCCAAGTACAAATATGGTTAAGTCTTACATGCCTTGATTAAATAAATACAGAATATAAATAAACTCTCCTATTGCTCCTGAGTTCGGTCCGAAGAATCTTCTCCAAACCTAAAGGGGAAACCACATAGAAGGGGGTAAATTTAAAACAATAAAACGTGAGCGAAAGGCTCAGTAGGACTATGTTTTATAAAATAATTTAATGCAAAGAAACATAGTATCGTTAGAAGCTATTCAAAGGAAACTTAAATAAATAAATAAATAAATAATTTGAATAGAACCGTTCTGTCACAGAACAGTCCACTCGTCAAATCAAAACACCAATTTACTTTTACCTAGGCAAACCATGAAATCACCACCGTAGTGGCCCAGCTGGGTTTCGGGACCTGCCCCCAAGGTCGATCGCTACACGACCCGATCTCTGATATGGCATCATGCCCATGTGTTTATTATCATTATCATTCAAAACCCAATTACCGAGTGTTGTCAATTACATTTATTATGAAATTCATTTCATAATCACGGTATATTAAAATATAACCGATAAAACCATTTTCAAACAACCGTTGAAAACATTTTGATAGAAATCCCTTTTAAAGCCAAATCATTTCAAAACCAGGCTACCAAAGAAATAGGATAGAAGTCCTACCTCAATACTCGTGCCGGTACCCCACACCGTAATCCCGGTCCGCTATACGTTAGCTCCACGGAACCACGAACGATCCTAGATACAAACTAAGTCGATCAATATCTAGTTCGAAACATTCTATGTTACTAAATCATTTCATGATGTCCTAGTGTGCCATTTGTACCTTTAAAATCATCCTATAAGGTTGGGGTTTAAATCAGGGTTCAAAATAGTGAAAACGGGTAAAAATCACAAAATTTTCCATGCCTCGGTCGGCCTGCCGGACGCCCTGCTTCGGCCTGCCGAACTGCACAGTTCGGCCTGCCGGAAACAAGGTTCGGCCCACCGAACATTTCTCCAGATTCGGCCTGCCGGTCGGAAGAACACCGGCCTGCCGATCATCACTTCGGCCTGCCGAACATGAACTTCGGCCTGCCGAACTGGGAAAACCCAGAAATCCCAGCCACGGGTTTCTCGATCCCCAAAATCCAAATCTTGTTTCCAACCTGTTTTTCTCAAATCCCAGGCATGAAAAATAATCATAGTTGATAGAAAAACATTCTAGAACATGTTTGGAATCATTTAAACAAGATTTTAACTCGAAATCCTCAAAAATCTGAAAATGAGAAAATGAGGGGAAAAATGAAAAATCTTGAATTCAATCCGTTTTTCTTCAATCCAAGCTTAGATTCTAGTTGTTCTAAGTTCATTTAACTCAAACACAAGGTTTTCTAAGCTTAAACAAACTTAGATTTCAAAAACACACAAAATTGAAAGTTTTGTAAAAAGTTTAGAATTTTCGAATCTAACCTCGAATCGAAGCTTCAATCCGCGTTCTCGGTTGCCGAATCACGTCCCCGAGCCTCCTCCTTGCTATCCCGAAGCTTGGATTCGAATCGGTTTCAAAATTTGTGAAGAAATTAGAGAGAGAGAGAGGCTGCCGAGAAAGAGAGAGGGAAGAGAGAGAGGGAGATGCGTAAGAGAGTGAGGAGAGAGAGAGGAAAAAGGAAATAAATAGAGAAAATCGGTGGGCGGTTTTACTGTACAAAAACCATGTGCCGTCCACGGTTTTGCAAAACAGAGTATTTTTAACATTTTACAAATTGTTGTGTTTTAAAACTCAAAGCATTATTTTAAAACAATAAGAAATCTTTTGAACACATCAATTTAACAAAACAACCAAAAATTCAAAAATCCAACCAAATAGTCTAATAAATGTTAAAACGTTAATTATGGCACACTAATTCATCATTTACAGTACATTAACATTAAATAAATTTCGGGGCGTTACAATAGGTCTTCGTAACACTGAGACCATATCATAACTTTAACTTTGAACTCCCCTTTGCATTAGGAGTTGATACAACACCTTTCCTACTTCTAGTGAATCATTTACCAGTCCAGTTATTTTTGTTATCATACAATGCGTGTCAGAATACGTACATACTAAGTACAAAACATATACACTTTTTTAATTGCATAATACACACAGGTATATTCACATAAGTATACTATACCCTTAAACCTACTATTTCATACTGTAAGCAGGTTTCGAACTTACTTATTTTTTTCCTGCTATAAAGACCGCATCGAGCTTCTTTGTTATTCATCTAGTTACCTATTTGGCCAATTATATCGTTATTAGCCAAATCATCACTGTATAGCTATACATCGATACGGTATATTTATTGATTACTAATTCAGATTACTTAAAGTTCGATCATCTTTTTGTTTCTTTCTATCTTATAGCTTCTAAGAAAAGGAGAAATTTTTTTATTAAAGTCATTTTTCTCTATCTAGAATGCTTTGAGGTCCACACTGATCATTTTATGAAAAATGACATTTTTGCACTCAATGGGCCGTTTTGAATTCCTAGGCCTGTTTTGACTAATTCAACACGAAACGTCGCTTATTAGTGTAGAAGCAAATGTTCAAGGCATCGGATCACTTATTTACAATAAAAGGCCAAGTTTAACAAAACTTTACGATTTTATCCCTTATTTGAGAATTTTGACAATTTTGCCCCCCGACCAAAAATAATTTTTTTAAACCATTAGTCTCCATTTTTCAAGAGGATCAAATTTTCTCAAAGTACCTTACCCAAACTCCTTTTGTAAAAAGATGTTTTTGTCCCTAAATTTTTTTTTCCAATTTTAACAAATTTTGTAAAATTCATAACTCACGAACAAAGGCGATTTTTGACACACCGTCCGCAATTTTTAAGAGTTTCATCGAAATCTACAACTTTGTGTTTTAATTTTTTTTGAAATTCCCACTGTATAAGGGAGTTTTGGCCTTTTTTCAATTCTGTCGAGAATAAGAATTTTTTTGCAATTTAGTCCTTGGGGCAATTTTTGTAAAAATCTACTTCAAAACAACATTCCAACCACTGTTTATACAGATTCATGACCTTCTCAACAATTTTCATGTTAAATCACAACTCTTTTTAAACCAACTTCAAAGTTTACAAAATTATCCTCTTTTTACACCAAACGTCAATTTTCACCTTTAAACACCCATTTCAACAACACAACCATATCATAAACTATATACTTAAGGAATCAAACCACAATCTTGCTTGAATGATCATATGCCTTTTGACAAAAATGAAAACAAAAAAAAAAACCATTTAAACTTTAAAGTTAAGAAATTGAACTTACCAAAGGAAAATAAGTGATCCTAGGCTTTCCAAGCACTTCTTTGCAACATTCCTAGCCATGTTTCACATGAAAGAATCTTGGGTCAAATTGCCCCCCTTAAATCAAGAAAAACCATAAGAAAACTTAAGAAAAGTTTGGATTTTACCTTGAAAAGTTTATGAAGTATTGGGCTTGATTTTGAAACTTGCTTGTAAGTGAGGTCTTAGACAAAGTTGGCTTGAAAAAATTTTTGGAAAGGAAAGAACTTATGGCTGCCGAATATGGTGGGAGAGAATGAAGAAAAATGTGATGCTTAAGTCTTTAATTAAGACTTATCCATTGCTTTTTTTTTTTAATGGTGAGTTGGTAATCAAGTGGGTGTTGGGTGGCTAATTGTGATTGGGCCACATTTCATGATGTGGTGGCCCAATCCTAATTCATTAGGTGTCCACTTGGTGGGACCTACCACTAATACAGTATAATTTTTTACTACACAGTATTTTTCTTATACTATTGGGTTAGAATTGGCAAAAATTGTATGCTTAGACAGTATAAAATACCCTACTTAGTCTTTGGTTCACTTTTGGACCCCAAACACAGCATTTTTTGTATATGTGTTTTTACCTTAGCAGTGTACTTACACTACATGGAACCCCCTTTTATACTGTTTTAGGGTTTCAGCATGCTTTTCTATCTTATCTATGCTTTAATCATCCATTAATTTATGTCATAATACTATAATTAATTGTGATATAAAATTCATTTTATAGATATTATTTACAAATTTTTGAGCATTTAAGTTCACAAAATCTGTATTTGGTAATATCAACATCATATCAAATTTATAGTGAAATTTTCTATTAACATTGTTTATTTTATATTATCATAATTTTTACAAAAACACAATTTATAAGGGTAAATTCATTAATTAAATCCAATTAAATATTGGATTTTACTAATGAATCTCCCTTGGTCATTACAACCTACCCTCTTTAAAAATTTTTGTCCCCAAAAATTAAGACAATTTAGGGTAGATTTTTCCCATCTCATCTTCTCGCTCCTAGGTTGCTTCCTCCACTTGTTGATTTCGCCATAAAACTTTGACGAGTGGTATCGTTTTGTTCCTTTATTCCTTTTCTACTCGAGCCAAAATTTGAACTAGTTTCTCTTTATAGGACAGATTCTCTTGCACCTCAATAGGTTCATGTTGAAGTATATGCGATGGATCAGGTACATATCTCTTTAGCATGGATACATGCAATATATTTTGTACTGATGCCATTTCAGGGGGCAGGGCTAATTTGTAAGCCACATTGCCCACCCTTTCTAGAATTTCAAATGGTCCAATATACCTTAGGCTGAGTTTCCCTTTTTCCCAAACCTTACTACCCCTTTCATGGGCGTCGCCTTCAAAAAGACCAAATTTTCTACATTGAAATTCCAGAGGTCTCCGTCGTCGATCAGCATAACTCTTTTGACAACTATGAGCCGTTTCCATTCATTGACGAATCAATTTTACATCCTTCTTTGTTCTTTGTATGAAATTCATGGTCGATAACACCTTTTCTCTGGTTTCATACCAATGCAGAGGTGATTTACATCTTCTTCCATAAAGAGCTTCATATAGGGCCATACCTATGGAAGTTTGATAGCTATTGTTGTACGTAAATTCAATCAGTGGAAGCTTTTTATCCCATCCTCCTTTGAAGTCTAGCAGATAGGTTCTCAGCATATCCTCTAGAGTCTGAATAGTTTTTTCAAACTGACGATCCATTTAAGGGTGGAAAGCTATACTAAAAGTCAACTTTGTTCCTATTGCTTGGTGAACGCTCCTCCTTGGAGGTGAATTGACCATCACGATTGGAAATGATGGATTTTGGGACTCCATGGTATCTAACTATTTAAGCAATGTACAATTCAGCTAGCCGTTCTATAGAGCTGCTAAGTTTAATGGGCAAAAAGTGCACAGATTTGGTCAATCTATCCACAATTACCCATATAGCATTGTGTCCTCCTACAGTTTTAGGTAGTCCGGTCACTAGATCTATAGTTATCTGGTCCCATTTCCACTCCAAAATTTTGATCTTCTACAACTCGCTTGTTGGTTGTTGATGTTCAGCCTTCACCTTTTTGACAAGTGAGGCATTTGCTAATGAACCGTGTGACATCGTTCTTTATTCCATGCCACCAGTAATACTCTTTTAGGTCTTTGTACATTTTGGTAGCTTCTAGATGAACAGCATACGGTGCCTCATGAGCTTCTTCTAATATCTATCACTTTAACCCTTCATCGTTGGGAACGCATAACCTACCTCTATAGTAAAGAATACCATCTTCCAAGATGCTAAACCCTGCTTCCTTGTTCTTACGGGTCTCATTCTTATACTTGAGTAGTAAGGAATTTGCTTCTTGTCGTTCCTTCAAGTTTTCCAGGATGATTGGTTGGAATGAAAAATTAGCTAATCTTTCGATAATCATCTCTATTCCTGCTTCTATCAAGTCTTTTTGAAGAGGTCTTGACATCAATCGCATCGTTGCAAAAGAAGACATCGCTTTATGACTAAGCGCGTCAGCTACTCAGTTAGCTTTTTTAAGATGATATAAGATTTTACAATTGTAATCCTTGACTAGTTCGAGCCATTTGCATTGTCTCATATTGAGTTCCTTTTGTGTGAAAATATACTTTAGACTCTAATGATCAGTATAAATCTCACATTTAGCTCCATACAAGTAGTAGTGCCAGATCTTCAATGCAAACACTACTGCTGCTAATTCCAGCTCATGCATTGGGTAGTTCCTTTCATGATTCTTTAGTTGTCGAGATGCATACATGATCACCTTTTCATTTTGCATGAGTACGGCTCCCAAGCCTGTTTTTGATGTATCGCTGTAGATTACGAAATTACCTAGGTTTGGGTCCGGTATGGTTAGTACCAGTGCACTTGTGAGTCGTCTCTTTAACTCTTGAAAACTCTCTTCACATTTCTTATTCCATTCATATTTTGTTGCCTTCCATGTAAGGGCTATGAGCTATGCTGCAAGTCTAAAGAATCCTTCCACAAAACATCGATAATAGCCTACTAAACCGAGGAAACTTTTGATCTTGGTAACACTTCTCAGTGTAGGCTATTTGTTTACCGCTTCTACTTTGAAAGGATCAATAGAAACTCCATCTTACGATATCACATGTCCTAAAAAATGAACTTTTTCTAGCCAAAATTTGCATTTTGGGAACTTGGTGTACAATTGATGCTTCCTTAGTAACTACAGCGCAGTCCTCAAATGCTCCTCATGTTCTTCTGGAGTTCTCGAGTAAATCAAGATATCATCAATGAAAATGATGACAAATTTGTTGAGGTAGTCTTTGAAAATTTGATTCATTAAGTCCATAAAGGTTGCCAGAGCATTAGTCAACCCAAATGGCATAACGCAGAACTCATAATGCCCATATCAGGTTCAAAATGCTGTCTTTGGCACATCCTTTTCCTTAACTCGAAGCTGGTGATATCCAAAGTGTAGATCAATCTTTGAAAATATTGCTGCTCCTTTTAGTTGATCAAATAAGTCATCGATTCTAGGAAGTGGATACTTATTCTTAATCGTAACTTTGTTCAATTCCTGGTAGTCAATACACATCCGTAAAGTTCTATCTTTCTTCTTCACGAATAGAGTGGGTGCTCCCTATAGGGAATGGCTTGGCCAAATAAACCCTTTGTCCAGCAATTCTTACAACTACACTTAAAGTTCCTTAAGTTCTCTTAGAGCCATACGATATGGTACCTTTGAAATCAGAGCTGTACTAGGTGTCAACTCGATCTCGAATGAAATTTCTCATTCCAGTGGTAATCTGGGTAGTTAATCCAGAAACACGTCAATGAACTCTTTCATTATATGAACATTCTTTGGTACTAACTGAGCTTCTTGGTCTTTAATTACCAAATTCACCAAATAGCCCGTGCATCCACCATTCAACAATTTCCTTGCTTTCAATGTCGTTATCAATGCCTTTGGAGTGTTAGGAATCTTTCCCGAATACACAAACTTCTCTCCTCCAGAAGGTTGAAACGTGACTTTGTGATGTTGGCAATTGATCTTGGCAGCATATTTTCCCAGGAAATCCATTCCTAAGATAACATCATAATCTTGAATATTGATTATTATTAAATCAATAAACAATTCCTTACTGCAAATGATGATTGTTACATGACGTAACCAATGATCAGAACTTGATACCTCCTCAGAGGGAAGTGTAGTCCTAAGGGTCTGTTCAATCCTATCCCCTTCATGTCCTATTTTTTTTTTCAAATTTAAGTGATACAAACGAATGTGTTGCTCCAGAATGAAATAAAACATAAGCATTAGTTTTGGCAACTGAAAGCTGACCTATTACCACTGTTGAGGTTCCAGCATCATCCTCTTTCTTAGCATAGGTGTAGATCCGTTTACTAGGCTATGGAGCTTCCAATCGACCCTGAAAAATACTTGGACCTTCAATTTGTGCTTGGACCGCATGAAGCTAAGTTCCTTGTGGCCTTTGCTGATTCTGGAGATTGGAGAAGCAGTTCCTGCCATAGTGTCATTCTTTACTGCAGATATAACATTTGTTAGTGCTAGCTTTACACTCCCGGTGTGTCTTTTCCCACACTGCCCACATAGTGGTTTACCATTCCTTCCATCATTTGCCCTTTTTTAAGGTTGTCCTCTCTGGCTCCCTTAGTTACTTGTATTCCACTTCCTTTTGTTATTATTATTACGGTTACATCTAGTTTGACTGCTCTAAGTTTATCCTTAGCTTGTGTTACTTCCTTGCCCTTTTGCCTGTGAAGCCTAAATCTATTTGCCAAGGCCTTTTCCTCCCTTTGGGCTTTAAAAATCTTCACCCTTTCTTCCTTCTCATAAGAGATCCTAAATTTAGCTCTGGATGCCTGTTCAATACAGTCTTCCACATCTTTGGGGGCTTGTCCTCCGCTGTCAACTATGAGGGCAATATCAGTTCAAAACATCCTCATTAGCCTTCTTATTCTTTTTTTATCAGTAGGCACTAGTTCAGGACAAAGACCTACCAATTGATTAAATCTCCTCACAGCATCAGCCACTGACAAATTCCTTTATCGAAAGTTATTAAACTCCTCTTGTTGTGCTGCCATAGTTTCCACATTAAAATAAGCTCTTCCGAACTCTTCAACAAACTCAGACTAGGTCATCGCAGCTACGTTTCTCCTGCGTTCAATAGATTCCCACCATCTCCTGGCGTCTTTGGTGAGAGAAAATGAAGCACATAAAACTTTCTCAAGATCACTAAGTCCCATAAATTTCAGAACTATTTCTATGCCGATGAGCCAATCATTGGCCTTCAGAGGATCTATAAAACCATTAAATTCTGGGACCTTCATTTGCCAGAATCTCTCATAGAATTCGTAACAAGAATAATAGGAGTTATCGGGGCCACTGGTTCTGACTGCGGTACTGGCGGTGCCAAGGGTGGAGAAGCTGCATGTGTTGGGGGTAGGGGGTTTTGATGAGCCAGCTGCCTTCACAACCTTTGCATCTCCCGCTCCTGAGCTTGGAGCCTCTACTGTAGTTCCACAATCAGAGTCATCAAGTCTGGGTTTGCTGGTCCTCCAGGTACTTCTGCTATTGATTACGGTTTAAGGTCCTATCGTAAAGTTATAATATTACATTAATGCTCATATTACTGACTTAACAACAACTATCAAAATTTTCTCAAGTCACATAAATTCACATAAATCCATGTAAATATAAACAATAGCATAAACTCATCATTTCATTAATTTATTCTTTTCTCTTACATCTTTCATTGTCAAAACTTTACATGGGTGGTTAACATACATGCTTAATAAACTTTCCTACATAAACTTTTTATCATTTCCTGGAGCAGTCATCTCTTCTGGCTAACATGAACATTACTACCGAGAAGGACACCACTTTACCAGAAGTACACTTATATACAAAATAAAATAAGTCAAAACTATGCTAGCCACACGGTTATATACACTAATAGTATCAAAAAGTCATCAAGTGTCTATTTTCTTCCTAATCTGAGTCAACCTCCGACATGTCACTATTTTTCGGGTCCATTTTAGGGTCTTCTTCCTCCTTCGTACTAGAATCGGTGGACTCATCATCACTAGCAATAATGGGCTCAGGGGGTTTAGGGACATGATTAGGCTCTTCCTTAAGCTTTTTTTCCTCGTCATCATCATTATCATCCATCTCTGTGTAGGGATCTTCTAATGGTGCTATCATGTTTTGTTCTGCATGTAATACTTCTATGATGAAATCATTTAAACTAGGAAAATCTCGAGGGTATTGGATCTGATGTCATACTCCATCTAAAAGGTCCCACCATATTAAGTCGTATACCCATCGTAACGGTATCTCGGGTGGAATTAGGGGTATCATCGTTTGGCGAAATCTCATAAGATAGTGACCTACCGATTTGCCTACATATCGTCCCCAAATTGGCTCCACACGTAGATAAAGCTGGTGTCACCAGTCTGCCCACAAAAATGGGTTAACTTGAACTTTCATATTGTCGGCGGGTGGTAACGGTGTGAATTCTACTAAAATCTGTTCTCTAAAACCTTGCCAATCCCTTTGTTGTTTCTTGGGACCAACTCTAAGCCACCATGTAAGTGCTTCTCCTTGCAGTCGTCCCAAGGCTAGTAGGACTTGTAGATGGGATGGAGTGTGACAAGTTGCAAAAATCATTTCCATAGCATGGAACCACTCAGTCAGTATCATCAGCTGTTGACGACTATAATAACGTAGGGGTATCATCTCCTAAAAAGCTATGCTAGCCCTCGAATCTGCTTCCAAGTGACGATCGTTATGCGTTGTCGCCATTAACTACATTTATCTTAGTTAACATTATATTCCCACATATGATAATGTTCTAATATTCTTATACTTAAAATTAAATTATCTTACTTGAGCTGTGACAGAGGAGCATGTGACAATGTGCAGTGGGATGGCAGGATACCCGCTCTAATGCCAACTGTCACAACCCGCCTTATTATTGGCCGTGCTTTAACATTTTTCTTACTTACGTATTTATGAAAAATTTGAAAATACTTTCTTTTTTAAAACAACAAAAATAGATCACACATACATACTTAAACTATTTTTTGTAATTATTTATATACATAAACGAACTTTCTTTTTTATAAAGTTATATGCTTAATATATCTAAAAGAGATTTTGTTTTACTTAATTATACTATATCTTTTATACAACAAGTTCCATAATAACTTAGTATCTATAGCAACAAAAACATAACCATGGTGGTATCCACACCCTGATCTATACATCCCTCATATTCCACCGTCAGCTCATCAGTACCATCATTCTGACTTCTTAGTGCAAATTCCTACAGCATGAAATAACTAGATGAGCTTATGCTTAGTAAGTCCAAACATAGCCCACGTGCATCATATGCTAATATGTATGACCATTTATGCTTTCTTATAAACATTCTTTATTCTTGTCACATCTTGCCTTTAACTAGGGCTCAAGTGCTCGTAACATATGTGCACATAGATCTTCGTAACACCGAGACCATATCATAACTTTAACTTTGAACTCCTCTTTGCATCAGGAGCTGGTACGACACCTTCCTTACTTCTGGTAATTCATTTACCAATCCAGTTATTTTGGTTATCATACCATGCATGTCAGAATACGTACATTCTAAGTGCAAAACATATACACTTTTTCAATTGCATAATAGACACAGGTATATTTACATAAGTATACTATACCCTTAAACCTACTATTTCATACAGCAAGAGGGTTTGGAACTTACTTTCTTTTTGCTGCTATAAAGACCATCTTCGGGTTTCTTTGTTATTCATCTAGTAACCTGTTTGGCCAATTATATCGTTATTAGCCAAATCATCACTGTATAGTTATACATCGGCACGGTGTACTTATCGATTACTAATTCAGATTACCATTCTGATTACTTAAAGTTCGATCATCCTTTTGTTTCCTTCTATCTTATAGCTTCTAACAAAACAAATTTTTTTTTTTATTAAAGTCATTTTTCTTTATCTAGAACGCTTTGGGGTCTGTACTAATCATTTTATGAAAAATGACATTTTTGCCCTCGATCGGCCACTTTGAATTCCTAGGCCTGTTTTGACTAATTCAACATGAAATGTCGCTTCTTAGTGTAGAAACAAATGTTCAAGGTATCGGACCACTTATTTATAATAAAAGCCCAAGTTTAACAAAACTGTGCAATTTTATCCCTCATTTGAGAATTTTGACGATTTTGCCCACGGGACCAAAAATAATCTTTTTAAACCATTAGTCTCTATTTTTGAAGAGGATCAAATTTTCTCAAAGTACCTTACCCAAACTCCTTTTGTAAAAATATGTTTTTGCCCCTAAAATTTTTTTCCAATTTTAACAAATTTTGTAAAATTCATAACTCACAAATGAAGGCGATTTTCGACGAACCATTCACGATTCTTAACAGTTTTGTTGAGATCTGTAATTTTTGTGTTTTAACTTTTTTGAAATTCCCACTATACAAGGGAGTTTTTGGCCTTTTTTTAATTCTGTCGAGAATAAGAATTGTTTTGCAATTTAGTCCCTAGGATAATTTTTGCAAAAATCTACTTTAAAACAGCATCCCAACCACTATTTAAACAGATTCATGACCTTCTCAACAATTTTCTTGCTAAATCACAACTTTTTTAAAAACCAACTTCAAAGTTTACAAAATTATCCTCTTTTTACACCAAACACCAATTTTCAGTTTTAAACCCCAATTTTAACAACGCAACCATATCATAAACCATATACTCAAGGAATCAAACCACAATCTTGCTTGAATGATTATATGCCTTTTGAAAAAAATCAAAACCTAAACAAAACCATTTAAACTTTAAAGTTGAGAAATTGAACTTACCAAAGGAAAATAAGTGATCCTAGGCTTTCCAAGGGCTTCTTTACAACATTCCTTGGCATGTTTCAAATGAGAGAATCTTGGGTCAAATTGCCCCCCTTAAATCAAGAAAAACCTTAAGAAAACTTGAGAAAAGTTTGGATTTTACCTTGAAAAGTTTGTGAAGTCTTGGGCTTGATTTTGAAACTTGCTTGTAAGTGAGGTCTTAGACAAAGTTGGCTTGAAAAATTTTTGGAGAGGAAAGAACTTATGGCTGCCGAATATAGTGGGAGAGAATGAAGAAAAATGTGATGCGTAAGTCTTTAATTAAGACTTATCCATTGCTTCTTTTTTTTAATGGTGAGTCACCCCTTGGTAATCAAGTGGGTGTTGGGTAGCTAATTGTGATTAGGGTGTTGGAAACACGGTACGCAGCAGAATTTAAAAAAAATTTTCATCAGAGTTATTTCCAAAACACAAGTTTGACATGCTATATGTATAAATTAGACAAATCTTACTAACCTTTGTGTGTGAAGAACCTCCGCAACCTGTGTAGAGAAGTAACGTTCCAGAAGAGCCTCAACCAACTGGTCTTCTTTGCTATTCTCTATCCACAACCGGAGTGAGTGTGGGCTCGCACGTACAGCTCTTCCACCGGTGACTCTCCTTCCAACCAATAGAGAGAACCCAAAGCTAGTGTTCGTGATTTGTGAACAAAAGCTCTAAGGGAGTTTTCAGATGCTCACTTGAAGAGTATCACTCTTAATCTCTCAATTGATCTAAGTAAATCATGAGACTCACTCCCTTTACGTAGCTATTGGTCCTGGGGTTAGTCCTTATCAGATTAGGTCTCAAAAACTCGAAACAGAATCAAGTTCGGATCAATATCTGATAAGATCCGCGTGAAAATGCGTAATCTTATCGCTCGCTGATCGGCAGGCTGAATAGGCCCCATCGGCAGGCCGAACACGTCATTCGATAGGCCAAACTCACGCAAAAAAATCTCCGCGAATCTTTTATTTTTCACCCGAGATTCTAAAGGATAAAGTCTCAGTTTTGATTCAAATAACCCAATAGAGAAGTTATCTGATCAAAACAAACTTTATCAAGATAATCTCTAAGAAAATAAATCAATTCACAATAATTCTACAAGTTTATCTTGATCTAATTTATCCAAAATTAAATCAACCGATAAACAGACAAGAATTATCCGATCCCAATAATTCAACAAGTTCATCTTAAATTAATTTTATTACAAAATTAATTCAACCGATAAACAGACATGAATTATTTGATTCTTACAAATTTTAAACCAATCCGATAAATTCGACATAAGTCACCAATTATTGAAAAAGCACGATGTGTCGTTGCAAGATTTTGTGAGCTAGCAAAGGGGACCAAAATAGACCTATAAAGTTCAAGCTCATGATAATTATGAAACCCAATATCCCAGATATACATTTCACAATTATCAACTCCAACGCTACTCCACTAAAAGCTTGGAGCTGCACTCTCAAACTTTATAGAATTACGAAGCTCGTACAGCTAAGTCTCCATGACATATCATAGTGTATCGTATCCCCATATGATAATCCATAATCAGCTTAAGGACAAATTCTATCTTACCTTCCTGATTATTTTTATCTTACGTTCCATTGTCTCACCATTAGAAAACTTACCATCCAAAGATAGTATACCATTCGGTTACACCTATGTATCCAAATGGTTGAGCGTTTCAGTTTTTCAATTACAGGACAACGCATATAAGAGGATATCATTACTCCTAAAGAGGAGCTATGGATTCCATATATATGAATAACAAGTCTACGCTATCAAGAGTCATGCCTCCAACGTACCGGCATGCATACCACTATTGAGATGTGGGTGTCACCCATTGGTACATCAAAAGACACAAGTCGAGACAACGGGCTCATTATTCATCTCAGGATTAAGATACAATACAAATGATTGTCTAAAGTGAATCGATTTGCCAAGACAGAATTATTAATCCAAATCAATTCACTTTATGTCCCGGTCCAACACATTGTCACCTATGACAACATGCCAATGTTTCTATTCACGGAGTCCAACTCCGATGGTCAAGACAAACCATCTTCCATAAGAGATATAGACAACATAACAATCTTTACATAAATAAAGTGTCCAACTTTATTCCCTCGATTGCGGATCATATGTTTTAGACCGTCACCTTAAGAATCGTGTCTTCCGCATAATCATCCCATCATATGCCCAATTCTTAAGGTTTAGACCGACAGTCTCATACTACTGTTTGCTTATCATACATTCAACAAATATAAACGTAAAGAGGACAAGATTTGGTATATATAAATGAATAAATTCTTTATTGATAAAAATGTCTCCAAAAACGTATTACATTTTTACTCCTTAGGGTATACATGTCTAACATAGGGCACATTTTATGATGTGGTGGCCCAATCCCAATTAATTAGGTGTCCACTTGGTGGGACCCAGCACTTAACACAGTATAATTTTTCACCGTATAGTATTTTTCTTATACTGTTGGGGAAGAGTTGGCGAAAATTGTATGCTTAGACAGTATAAAATACCTTACTTAGTCTTTAGTTCACTTTTCGACCCCAAACACAGCATTTCTTATATCTATGTTTTTACCTTAGCAGTGTACTTATACTGCGTGGAACCCCTTTTACATTGTTTTAGGGTTTCAGCATGCTTTTCTATCTTTATCTATGCCTTAATCATCCATTAATTTATATCACAATACTATAATTAATTGTAGTATAAAATTTATTTTATGGATATTATTTACAAATTTCCTAGCATTTAAGCTCACAAAATCTGTATTTGGTAATATCCAACATCGTATCAAATTTACAGTAAAATTTCCTATTAATATTGTTTATTATATATTATCATAATTTTTACAAAAACATGATTTATAAGGGTAAATTCATTAATTAAATCTAATTAAATATTGGATTTTACTAATGAATCTTCCTTGGTCATTACATTGGCACCCCAGTTGCTTCCACATTGGACAAGTACTTGAAGCAAAATTCAATCGATTCTTTAGCTATGTAACTTTCTACGATACATCTTTCCAGCTTATTTTAGTTCTTTACATAGCCCTTCCAAACCTTCATATACCCTTCAAATAGGTACATCCATCTCAAATATAGCAACCTGCGTAACTTAACTTCACTCGCTAAGTGCACCGTTACATAAATCATGATGTTAAAAAATAACAGTGGCAAAAACTTCACAAGCATGCATAAGGTTTGCACCAACTCTATTTCTAGTGAATCTAGTATAAGTGGATCAATTACCTTGGAGCATATTGAATTAAAGAACGAGCACAACTTGGTAATTGCAAATCTCACATCCTTTGTTAGAATTTCTCGCAACGCAAGTAGTAGTAATTGTTACATCAACATATGACAATCATGTATTTTCATGCCAATAAGTTTCAAATCTTTCATCGACACCAATTTTAAAGTTTGAAGAATAGCCGTCTGACACTTTCAATGAAGTAAGCCATTCACAAAACTTTCTCTTATCTGCTCTTGATAACGTGTGCTTTGTCAGAGGTAAGTAAGTGCGGTTCCCTCTTTTCTTTGGAAAAAAATTAGGCCTGATCTCCATTTCCATGAGATCCAATTATGCTTTTCACCATCCGCAGTCTTACTTGGAATGTCAAGCAATGTGCCGACTACTGATTCACAAATGTTTTTCTCAATATGCATAATATCCAAGCAATGACGAACAAAAAATGTCTTTTAATATAGAAAATTGAAAAAGATTGATCTCTTTTTCCATAGCCATCTATCGGTAGCTCGTCCTTACCTCGCTTTCTTTTCCCAAATACCACTTTCACATCTATTACCATTTCAAATATTTGTTTACCCGTCAAAGGACGGGGAGGGTCTCTTTCTTCGATGTTGCCATCAAAGGCTTTCTTTTGTTTGCGGTGATGATGATTTCTTTGCAACCATCTTCTATGACCAAGAAAAACGGTTTTCTTGCTATTCTTCAATTGTTTGTGAGACATATTCTTCATACAAATAGGACAACCAATAGAACTCTTTACCAAATAACCAAATAAACTGCCATATGCAGGGAAGTCATTAATTGTCCATATCAACATTGCATGGAATGTGAATGTCTCTTCTTGGTAAGCATCTTTAACTTCGATTCCATTTTCCCACAAGTTTTTTAGGTCATCGATTAACGATGTCAAGTATACATCAATGTCATTCCCTGGTTGATAAGGACCCAAAATCAATAAAGACAACAATAAAAACTTTCGCTCCATGCATATTTTTGGAGGGAGATTATAGTTAACAAGTATTATGGGCCAAGTGCGATGCCTATTACTCATTTTACCATGTGAGTTCATTCGATCTATTGACAAAGTGAAATGTATATGTCTTGGATCCGCACTAAACTCGAGATGGTCGGCTTCAAAAGTCTTCTATTGTGGTGAACCCGTTGGATGTCAGCATACCATCATCGACCTGTTTGTTATAATGCCATGTCAAATTCTTGGCATGTTCTACATTTCTGAATAAATGCCTCAAATATGGTACCGGTGGAATGTACCATAACACCTTCGTTGGCACTCCATTCTTACAATCTTTTGGCTCCTTTTTTTTTTCTTGCACCTTGACTATTGACAAACTGAACAATAATTCTTATCCTCATACTCATTCCTGTAAAGAACACAGTCATTTTCACTCATGAATTTTCTCATACTCTATTCCCAAAGTGCTCAAAGTCTTATTAGCCTCATATATACTAGTTGATAATTTATTACCCTCTTGTAGAAGCCTTCCTAAAAATTCTAAAGGCTTCGTGAAACTAGAATTTGACCAACCCACCTGATGCCTTCAAATTCCATAATCCAAGTAAAGTGGACAATTTGGTGAAATTGGTACATCACTCATACACGAGTGTCTTGGCATCATTCATCATTGTCTCAAATAAATCCAGACGGTGTAAGAAGTGTTCTTGCAAATCATTGACCATGTCAACCATATTGTCGTGATCATCCATATTATCTTCCACAATAACTTCCTTTTCTTTACTTACTAAAGTTATATTAAACTTAGACTCGCCATGAAAATGCCACGTTGGTAACTACTTATAATTCTAATTTGAAATAAATGTCCTTTAATAGCTGGAATTGAATGAGAATTTTATCACCATGGGCATGAGTTTTGACAAAATCCAAGAACTCTTCCACATAATTCATATATTCTCTAGACAATTGAAAATCCTATATCCATTTCCTATCCATTTCGCAAGTTCTAAATCAAAATAATAAATAGCAATTCAATTTAAAACAATTTCATAAATTACACATACCCATCATATTCTAATCATAAATCATATGCATGAAACAAATTAATCATATCCATCCATAATACAAGAAACACGGATCAATAAACAACAAAATCAACACCATTTTAGCGATATATCTAATAAAAACTTACAATTAGGAAGGAGATTAAGGAGGATGGAGGCAGAGGGACGGCTACAGTAGTTTCTGAAGGTTTTAGATGTGTATTTGAAAGCTAGATTTGTGATTCATGTTTAATTATCGAGCTGGGAAAAGGGCTTTTAAGTCATCTTCTACGAAGGTTTTTTCCAAAAATCGTCGTGGAAAGTTCAACCTTTGACGATGTTTTTTTAAAAAATGGAAAGTTACTACTTACCACGACGATTTTTGGAGGAAAATATCGTGGTAGATGTCATCCCCCACCACGATGGTTTTCGTCTTCTCTGGCGTAACTTCCCTTGTTTTTTTCCTCACCATGACATTTTTTTAAAAAAAGGTCATTAAATGAGGGTCGTATAATCTCAAATTTCTAGTAGTGGGAATTCATTGCGTACTACATAGTAGTATGAACTAGACACCAAAATGAAAGACCCAATGGTACAAGAGACAAACCTCTTGTTTGAGATCATATCCATTAGAAAATTCTAATAATGCTCAAATGGAAGAGCATTCGAGGCCCAACATCAAGAAATTTCCTCGGAATGCTGAGAGCGAGCATGGATAAAGCTCTCATTGACATAACTCTAGCCTTAAGGCTACCAACAGTCCCTTCAACAGTCGATGGTTATTGTCAATCACTCTGGGGGCAAACCTCTAAGGCACTGAGGCCAACTACAACTCCTCTCGAAACCAAATCTAGAGGAACCAAAATTCTGTGATGACAAAAATTGAACAGACTTAACAGACTCATAGGAGGTGGGGAAATGATCCCTTTTTTTCCAACCTGAACATAAAAACAGGAATAAAACCAAATATAGATTACAAACAAAACTAAAGACAAAGAGATAACAATCAAACAAGGTGGATTCCACAGCAGCCGTCAGCCCTTCTGACGATCCGTACCACCACCAACAGACCAAGACAACCCGATTGCTAAACCCGGAACAACAAAGTCATTCTCCAACGGAGTTGGTATTAGGCCGCCTCTCCTCTCTGTCACATTTTGCTCCGACCATATCCCACTCCTCCCCGATGAGCCTTTCCTTCCACCATGGTGAGGCTTTCTCTCCGCCACAGTCCCCTTAGCCCCAGCTAGATCCGGCTGCGAATAGCACTCCCTAGTTATGTTAGCTTCGGGTATTGTTTGGTCTTGAAAGTTGCAATAAAAAATAACCCCAAATATAAGGTTGTCATAAATAATAAAACTTGGTGAATCCGAAATCAATCCCACAAGGAATAGGTGTAACGTACCCCCACGGGACGTCACAGTTACAGTCTCATAAAATCTATTATTTGTGGTAAAGCTTAATTTTTATAGAATTTAAATAATCAAAGTAATATGAAAATAGCTTGAAAATTTTTTTTATAAGGCTTTTTAATCAAACCAAATAACTTCATCTAAAAATAAAAACATAGTTGGAACATTAAAAAAAAATATGACATAACAAAATATCTTTAACTTGTGAAATCTCATAAAATAAATGAAAAACTAAAATCTGCAGAATTATAAATAATTAAATAAAATTTTAATCATCATTAACTCAGGATGCGCTACTCCGATATTTTATTTCTGCCACCACGCACACACCCGCACAAAGCTCCTCCATCCTCATACCTAACTCTTGTCCCTAGCTGCAATATGAGAAACATCTAGTAAGCATAATGCTTAGTAAGTACGCCCTAACTCTTATAATACATTTTCATTAAATAATAATGTTTAATAAAATAAATTCATCATTAAATAAATATATATTTTAAAATAATACATATAGTAATACTTCAAAATATCATATAGTAGGGCCCTGGCGTTGTACTGTCATAGCGCACTAGCCACGAAAAGAGTGAGGGGGCGACTCTCAAACTAATCGTAACAAAGATAAAGCGACCGCTCACTAGTCGGTCTGCTCACCGGATCCCATCATCACCATCAATCCGTCAAGTGTACAACACCTTTTTAAAACATCAAAATAATATAGATATAACATATATATATATATATAGGTTTTCATAAAAATGTTTCTATAAAATAGAATAATAAGATAAAAATAACATTATCTTTCATTGTTTTCCATCAATTTCCTCATTATTAGAAATCCTCATCTTAAAACATTTTCATAACATCATCAACATCAATCTTTTTAATTTTGAACAATCACATTATAGGTGAGAGATGTACTTACTTGATTTCTAGACTTATTCAATCTTAAACGGTAGGTGACATGACGACTCGAGTCATCGGTGTGCTTGCTTCTTTGAAGAGTTCATGCCAAACATTCATATTAGCCATAAGTCACTAACAATACTACTAGCAATATATAAACATCTCACACTATCATTAAACATCACCTTATCATGTAATAATATCAAGAAGCACAAAATCACAATTTATAACCCTAGGGCATAATTCCCAAAAGTAGGCAGAATGACCTTTTTTCACTTAAAAATTCATAATAATTTCATCTTAACTCCAAATCAGTTAAATCTAGTGGCATTAGAAACTAGACTAAAAAAAAAAAAGAATTTGATATATGACATGCATATTTTGACAATAATTTACATTAAGAAAAAGTTCTGAAAATTTAGTCTAAATTTTAGGTCTGTGTAAAACTGCACAGCTTTCAGGGTCAAATCTGAAAAATCATAAGTATTTAATGAAAACTCCGATTCAAACGATTTAAAAGCCAAACAAAAGCTCAAGATGTCTAGTATTTGCAAAAAATATAAGAAAAATATAAGTAGAGTAATACATAATCAAAATTTATTGAAAGACGATGGCTATTAAGTGTTTGTATAAAAAGTAGGCATAAGGCAATAAAAAAAATTCAATACCAATCCATAACCTAATAAAACCTAAATTAAAATTGTAAACACATTATGAACATGTTGCTAATTGATAATAAAATATACCCATAAAGATCTACATAACAAAAATATGAAAATCTATGATATCTCCAATCTAGGGTTTAATGAGAGGTTGGTCAAAATAACCAAATCATCAACTCTTTTCATTCACCAATTGACATGAAATACAGTTGTATAAGAATCCATATTATGATAATAATACTTCTAATATTAACACAATAAACCAAAACATCAAACAAACACGTCAAATAATTGATACACTTACCAAGATGAATGAGATTAGGAATATTAGAAATCTTGATAAAGCCAAAGAAAAGCAAGCATGAAGCCAATCAATGAGGAAGGAATGAAGTGTGAGTCTAGGGTTACTAACAAGAGGTCTTTATATAGATTTTACATGGACTACTTATGAAATCTGATAAACCCCCCCCCCCCCCCCCCCACCCCCCCCCCTTTTTTTCCACCTGATATCCATTTTTTTTCACTTTTTTTTCTTTTTTTTTTCCTCGTGATATCCAAAGACTTGCCGCAAAGCCCAATATTTGGCCCAAGGCCTTCATAAATTAAATGTCTGCATTACATTCATATATACGTATAACTAATATATTTTACATGCAATTTAACATATATATTATTATATATTATATAAAAACAATTCAAATAATTAATTTCTTCTTATTATACTTTATTCAATTAAAACAAAACAAAATACATCATATCATTATCATATCATAGATAACTATAATCCCCATATAATTGGCATGAATCTTTCCTAGCATATTAAACCCTTCGTTGTTGTCATCTGTAATATGACTAAGTAGCACGTTAGTAATGATATTATTGTCGTTAATTATAGCGTTAGACTCTCTATTTGCCATTAAATAGAAAACTTAGGTGTTATAATCCCTCCTACGCTATAAAATTTTTGTCCTCGAAACTTAAAACAATTCAGGATGCCTAGCTTTCATATCATCCTCTCATTCCCATGTCGCCTCATATACTCTATGGTTGTGCCATAACACCTTCTCCAATGCGATCTTTTGTTCCTCAGCTTTTGGACTTCTCTATCCAATATCTCTGTAGGTTTCTCCTCATAAATCAAGCCTTCTCGAACTTGTATTGTTTGTGGTTTGATCACATGTTCAGGTTCTGCTATATACTTCTTTAACATTGAGACATGGAAAACATTGTGAATGGTCGACATCTCCTCAGGCAAGTCCAACTCATAAGCCACATTGCCAACTCGCTTGGTAATCTCGTAAAGTCCTACATAACGCGGACTAAGGTTCCTTTTATTGCCGAATTTCATTACTTCCTTCATCAGGGCCATTTGATAAAAACAGAGTCACCCATGGTAAACTCTAGAGGCCTTCGTCGAACATCAGTGTAACTCTTCTGTCGGCTTTAAGCAGTCTTAATTCTTTAGCGAATGATCCTCACTACTTTTGTCATCTTATCTACAAAGTCTGTCTTCTTTTTCATCTCGGTTTCCATGTCTTTCTTTTCTCCTGCCTCATGCCAATAAATCGATGTCCTACACCGCCTCCTGTACAATGCCTCGTAGGGTGCCATCCCTATCGTTGCCTGATAACTGCTATTGTAAGCAAATTCTGCCAATTGTAATTTCTCGCACCAACTTCCTTTGAAGTCTAAAGCATAAGCACGGAGCATATCCTCTAATATCTGATTGGTCCTCTCAGTCCATCCATCTGTCTGAGGATAAAAAGCAGTACTAAACTGTAGTTTCGGTCCTATAGCTGCCTGAACACTTTTCTAAAAGTGTGTTGTAAATCTACTATCTCTATCCGAGATAATAGATTTGGGAACACCTTGAAGTCTCACTATCTCCTTGACATATTGCTAGGCAAGCTTCTCTAATGAATACGTCATCCTCACTGGTAGAAAATGCACCAATTTTGTCAACCTATCGACTATCACCTAAATAGCATCGAATTCGTTGGTAGTCTTAGGTAACCTATTGATGAAGTCTATAGCTATATCTTTCCATTTCCACTCAGGTATCTGAATAGACTACAGCACTCCTCATGTCTCTAGTGTTCTGCCTTGACTTGCTGACAAGTCAAGCATTTGTTCACATATTTAGCCACATCTTTCTTCATTCTGAACCACCAAAAATTGTTTCTCATGTCATTTACATCTTAGTGGAACCAAGATGCATATTATAAGGTGTAACATGAGCTTTTCCAAACACTTTCTTCCTCAAGTCATCAACGTTCGACACACATAATCGATCTCCCAAAAATCAAACACCATCGTCAGACACACAAAAACCATCGCATTTCCCCTCTTTTACCTCCGATTTGATCCTTAGAAGACTGAGATCTCGATCTTATTTCTCTCAAATGTCTTCAAACAATGTTGGAGCCAAAGTCAAAGATGATAGTCGTCCTGAAATCAACTCTATCCTGAAATCCACAATCTCTTTTTGCAATGGCTGGGATATTTT
Source organism: Artocarpus heterophyllus (assembly GCA_025403435.1). Lineage (NCBI taxonomy): Eukaryota > Viridiplantae > Streptophyta > Magnoliopsida > Rosales > Moraceae > Artocarpus > Artocarpus heterophyllus. The sequence continues at coordinate 32,189,622 of CM046343.1, forward strand.
ATGTATTGACGTCAATGTCGCACAAGATTTTCTACTTAGTGCATCAACCACCTTGTTCCCCTTACTTGGATGATAAAGGATCTCACAGTTATAGTCTTTTACCAACTCCAACCATCCTCACTGTCTCATATTTAAGTCTTTCGATGTGAAGAAGTACTTCAAGCTCTGGTGATCGGTAAAAATCTTGCAATGGACTCTGTACAAATAGTGCCTCTATATCTTAAGTATGAAAATCACAGCAGCTAATTCCAAATCATGAGTGGGGTATTTCTTCTCATAATCTTTCAACTGTCTTGAGGCGTAGGCTATTACTTTCTCATATTACATTAACATGGCACTAAGACCCATTTTTAAAGCGTCACTATAGATCACAAACCCTTCATCGCCTTCCAAAATTGTTAGAATAGGTGTGCTCGTTAGTCTCCTTTTTAACTTTTAGAAACTTTGCTCACATTCATCACTCCATTCAAACTTTTTTCCTTTTCGAGTAAGTGCTGTTAAAGGCAGAGTCAACTTGGAAAAACCTTCCACAAACTTCCTGTAATATCCTGCTAACCCCAAGAAACTTTTTATCTCACTAACATTCTTTGGTTGATTCCAACTACCAATAGCTTCCACCTTTGTAGGATCAACCATCATACAATCTTTAGAGATCACATGGCCCAAGAATGTCACACGGTTTAACCAAAATTCACACTTCGAGAATTTGGCATAAAGCTAATGTTTCTTCAATGTTTACAACACAATCCTCAAATGCTCATTATGTTCCTCTCGAGACTTTGAGTAAATAAGGATGTCGTCGATAAATACAATCATAAATTTATCAAGGAAACACCTAAACACTCGGTTCATTAGATCCATAAATGCCACAGAAGCATTTGTCAATCCAAAAAGCATAACCATAAACTCATAGTGACCGTACCTCGTTTGAAAAGTAGACTTATGAATATCTTCTTCCTTTGTCTTCAATTGGTGGTAACCCGACCTCAAGTCGATCTTGGAGTAAATTGTCGCACCTTTCAGTTGATCAAACAAATTATCAATTCTCGGCAACAGGTACTTGTTCTTTATAGTCACCTTGTTTAGCTCTCGATACTCTATGCAAACCCTCATTGACCTGTCCTTTTTCTTGACAAATAATACTGGTGCTCCCCATGGTGAATGGCTTGGTCGAATAAATACTTTCTCAAGAAGCTCTTTCAATTGCTCATGTAATTCTTTCAACTCTGCAGGTGCCATTCGATATGGCACTTTTGAGATTGGCCTCATGCCAGGCACAAGTTCAATCCCAAATTCAATCTCCTTGTCAGGTGGTAACCTTGGCAAATCATCAGAAAACACCTCTTTGAATTCACTAACAACTAGCACATCATCAATCTTTAGCTTTTCTTCCTTCTTCTTATCAACTATGCTAGTTAGAAAGCCCATACATCCACTAGCTAACATTTTTCGAGCCTTCGATGCAGACAAAAATATCTTTGTCTTCTTCCTTGGTTCACCAACAAGCTTAAACCGTTCTTCACTTTGAGGTCTAAACTCAACTCGTCGCTTTTGGCATTCAATGGATGCATTATACTTGTCTAAGAAATCCATCCCTAGGATCACATCATAGTCGTAGATGTCGAGTACTATCAAATCAATATAAAGCTCTTTATCAATAATTTTCATCGGCACTACATGTAGCCAATGAGTAGACATCATGACTTCTCCAGATGGTAGTTACGTCAGTGAATCTCTGTCTCAATTCATCCTGGGGAAGTGGATATAAAGGAGTGCATAGCTCTAGCATCAAACAAAGCATTAACATACTGATCAATAATAAGAATCTAACCTGTGACAACAGTTGAGGTCTCTTCAGCATCTTCCTTGGTCATTGCATAAACTCTAGCATTTGTTGTATGTAGAGAGGTTTCAAGTCTTCTCTACTAAATTAGTGGCCTTTCAATAGAGGCCTGCATGTTGTTGAGTATGGCAGGAGGATTCCTCTGTTGGATGTTTTGCTGTTGAGGCTGATAAGTCTTGTTGGGGCTGTTTTTGGAGATATGGCCCTCACGACCACAATTGTAACATTGACCTGTGCCCTGACAGGCACTCTCCCAAATGCATCTTTCCACACCTAGCACATGGAGGGAACCAGGCTTGCTAGCTACCTTGGTTCTTCTATCCAAAGAAATTCTTCTGCTTGTTACTACCTTTCCAACTCTAGTTATTCTGAGGCCCATTTTGACCCTCATTATTCCCACGACTCGTATCTTCACTATGCAATTGGCTAGCCTTGTTAAGACTCATTCTTACTATTTCTAAGGTCGTACTCGGCCTGAAGTGCTACTTCGAAACAATAGTTTGCATTCTAAGGTGGGCATGCTCTGTTGTTGATATGCACTACAATTTCTAGTCAGAACATTCTGATCATTCTTTGTACCTTCTCATTCTCATCTGGAACCAAGCTTGGACAAAGACATGCTAATCGATTGAACTTGGTATAAGCTTCTTTTACTGACATGTCATCCTGACGAAGATCATTGAATTCATCGAGATACTCCTTCGTGATGTTTATATTAAAGTATTGTTTATTAAATTCCTAGTGAAATTAGTCCATGTCATCTCATTCACATTGTATTTTAGCTCCACGCTCTCCCACCAAATCCTTGCATCCATGGTAAGGCAATAGGATGCACACAACACTTTTTCATTAGCAGTCAACCCCATTAGGTTTAGAGTATTTTCTATAGTCTTGAACCATCCTTGTGCCACTAGTGGGTTAGTGGATCCCTCAAATTCCGCTAGCTTGACCTTCTTCAACTGTACCAATAGTGGTTCTTGATGGGCTATAGGTTCTGCTGGTGCAGCTACCACAGGTGGGGCAAGAGGACAAGGTTGCTTCTTGTTGTTATCTTGGGCATTTTCATTAGTGCCATTTCTATTGGCCCTCAACTCATCTATAACTCTCTGTTGATCTGCAAGTTGCTATTGAAGCTGAGCGAGCACTTTCGCTAAATTGGGTTAGGCTGCAGGCTCTTGTTGAAGCAGCTGTCTACATGCTTGTCCTCTCCTCATGCTGCCTTACTATATGTTAGTCATCAAATCAAATGTAACATCACTTATAATCTAAGATATAGTAAGAACGACTTACTTGGAGGATGCTGGTATGATTGAATGACGATGGCATGATGGAATTCTGAAACCTATCTCTGATACGATATCTATAATGCCTCCTCATGAGATGTCACAGTTATTGTCTCATAACATCTATTATTTATGGTAAAACATAATTTTTATAGAATTTATAATCAAAGTAATACGAAAATAACTTGAAATTTTTTATAAGGCTTTTTAATCAAACCAAATAACTTCATCTAAAAATAAAAACATAGTTGCAACGTTACAAAAAAAAAATTAAACATAGCAAAAGATCTTTAACTTGTAAAATCTCATAAAACAAATGAAAAACTAAAATCTACGAAATTATAAATAATTGAATAAAAGTTTAAATCATCATTAACTCAGGATGTGTCCCTCTAATATTTTGTTTCTGCCATCATGCACACACCTACACCAAGTCCCTCCATCCTCATACCTAACTCTTGTTCCTAGCTGCAATATGAGAAACATCTAGTAAGCATAATGCTTAGTAAGTACACCATAACTCTCATAAAACATTTTCATCAAATAATAATGTTTAATAAAATAAATTCATCATTAAATAAATATATATATTTTAAAATAATATATATAGTAATACTTCAAAATATCATATAGTAGGGCCCTAGCGTTGTACCGTCATAGAGCACTAGCCACAAAAAGAGTAAAGGAGCGACCTCCAAACCAAAGTGACAAAGATGAAGTGACCGCTCACCAGTCGGTCCGCTTATAGGACCCTATCATCACGATCAATCCGTCAAATATGCAACGCCTTTTTAAAACATCAAAATAATATAGATATAACATATATATAGGTTTTCATAAAAAGGTTTCCATCAAATAGAATAATGAGGTAAAAATAACATCATCTTTAATTGTTTTTCATCAATTTCCTCATTATTAGAAATCCTTATCTTAAAACGTCTTCATAAAATATCATCAACATCAATCTTTTTAATTTTGAATAATCATATTGCATGTGAAAGATGTACTTACTTGACTTTTAGACTTACTCAATCTTAAACGGTAGGTAACACGACGACTCAGGTCTTCGGTGTGCTCGCTTCTTTGAAGAGTTTATGCTAAACATTCAAATTAATCACAAGTCACTAACAATACTACTAGCGATATATAAACATCTCATACTATCATTAAGCATCACCTTATCACGTAATAATATCAAGAAGCATAAAATCACAATTTATGAACCTAGGGCATAATTCCCAAAAGTAAGCAGACTGACCTTTATTCACTTAAAAATTTATAATAATTTCATCTTAACTTCAAAGTAGCTAAATCTAGTGGCATTAGAAACTAGACTCAAAAACAAAGAATTTGATATATTACATGCATATTTTGACAATAATTTACATTAAGAAAAAGTCCTCAAAATTCAGTCTAAATTTTAGGTCTGTGCTGCATAGCTTTTAGGGACAACTTCGAAAAATGATACCTATTTAATGAAAACTCTAATTCAAGCAATTCAAAAGCCAAACGAAAGCTCAAGATGTCTAGTATTTGTGAAAAATATAAGAAAATATAAACAGAGCAATATAGAATAAAAAATTATTGAAACACGACGGCTATCGAGAGTTTGTATGAAAAGTAGGCATAAGGCATCAAAAAAATTCAATATCAATCCATAACCTAATAAAACCTCAATTAAAATTATAAACGCATAATTAAATGATGCTAATTGAGAATAAAATATACCCATAAAGATCTACATAATAAAAGTATGAAAATCCATGATATCTTTAATCTAGGGTTTGATGAGAGGTTGGTCAAAATAACCAAATCATCAACTCTTTTCATTCACCAATTGATATGAAATACATATTGTAAAAGAATCCATATGATGATAATAATAATTCTAATACTAATATAATAAACCAAAATATCAAACAAACATGTTAAATAATTAATACACTTTTCAAGATGAATAAAATTAGGAAGATAAGAAATCTTGATAAAGCCAAAAAAAACTAAGCATGAAGTCGATCAATGAGGAAGGAATGAAGTGTGAGTCTAGAGTTACTAACAAGAGGTCTTTATATAACTTTTATATGTACTACTTATGAAATCTAATAAAACCCTCTTTTTTTTCCACGTGATATCCCTTTTTTTTTCTTTTTTTTTTCTTTTTCTACTCCTATTTGGCAAAAGACTTGCCGCAAAGCCCAACTTTTGCCCCAAGGCCTTCATAAATTAAATGTCTGCATTACATTCATATATATGTATAACTAATAAATTTTATCTGCGATTTAACATATATATTCTTATATATATATATATTAAATAAAAACAATTCAATTAATTCATTAATTTCTTCTTATTATACTTTATTCAATTAAAACAAAACTAAATACATCATCACATTATTATATAATAGATAACTATAATCCTTACATAATTGGCATGAACCTTTCCTAACACATCGAACCCTTGGTCGCTGTCACCTGTAATATGATTAAGTAGCACGTTAGTAATGATATTATTGTTGTCAATTATAGCGTTAAACTCTCTATTTGCTATTAAATAGAAAACTTGTGTGTACAATAGGTGATTGCTAAGTCCAATATATTTATTAAACTATTTATTTACAATATTTACACAGTTTTATAGCATTTTTCTATTTTAAGATTTTTGTGATTTTAGAATTTTAATAATAAGAAATACAACTAATTTTAAATGAAACTTTAATAATAAGTGAGATTAATGTAAAAGAGGAAAAACAATAATTATAACAATGCTAAGAATTAAAAGTTCAATACTGGCAATTAACTTAACTATATTTTTGTTTTTCTAAATCTTTATTAAATGGCTTAAGAATACACTATGTACATCCTCTGTCAACAATAAATCAAGCATTACCAAGCATTCAATGTACCAGCTCATACTATAATGCAGCAAAAACTCAACTTAATAAACAAGCATGATTTTAACATTATTTAACTAAAATAACAGACAAAATAATAAGTTAAGCATTTACTGTGCCATTTCTTTTTCCTATCTATGACTAATCAAAGTCCTTCTAAATATTATATGTGCTAGTCTATATAGACACTAAATTAAAACCTAATGTTGCAAGAATTCTAGCTAAGAAAAAACTAAAATTCTAAGTCTTCTAAGAAAATAATTTTTGTATCATAACTGCTTAAAAAACTAAGAAAAAATAAATACATTTAAGATAATTTTGCCAAAATTTCCTCTTTTTTCCTTAACCGAAGAGAGAAATTAAAAAAAACATATTTAAAATAAAAAAACTCAAAATATTATTGGACATATTTTACACTACTTAGAAATTATTTTACAAAAACATAAACTAAAAACTAATATTGAAAACTAGAACAAAATAAGTATTAAAAAACTTAAGTAGTACTATTTTATTTTTGAAGAATGGTGCTGAACCAAGCTGTGAAACCCAATATTTATAGGGCTAAAAAAAGCACTATTATATGTTTTTTATAATTTTTTTACTATTATTTTCAGATGAAATTTGAGCAAATTGCTCAACTTGTGCATTATTTATTTATTTATTTTTGTTCTTTCTTTTCTCTGCCTAAAAGACATTCTTCACAAATATGAGTTTGTGATTCTTTATTTTGCAAAGGTTGCATGGACACAAACAGAGCATTCTGGGGCATTAGATGCGTTGGTCTACGGCTGAGATTTAAGGCACAACGCGGGACAATGTGGGGCCATAGTTGAGGCGAACGGGCACCATTGGATTTAGGCTTGGACAAACAACATCTACTTCAAGGGCTTATCTTGAGCTTGCCCATAATAGATCTCAAGCAACCCTGGGGTAAGACAGACACGTGGCCCCAAGGTTGAAATTATTTTTTTTTTCTTTTTCTCCTTTCTTTTCTTCCTTCATGTGGATCTTGTCTTTCTTTTCTTTTCTTTTCTTTCTTTCTTTTTTTTTACATGTCTTGTCTTCACAATAACTAGTTAGCTAATTTTTTTTTTATTTTTTTTTGAAATGATGACCCTAGTTGAAGGTGCTGCAACATTTGTCCAATTTTACCTGTTTTGACACCGTTTTGCTCCGTTTTTCTTCAAAAATTCAAATCTAAAAATAATAAGCATATTGAAATTAATTAAACTTAATATTTACAATAATTTAAAAATATATTTTACATTAAAACACACAAATGTTAGGCATAGTGCCCTAAGGAGTAAAATGTTATAATATTTTTTGGAGCCATTTTATCACTAAAGAATTTATTTATTATTCACATACTAAATGTTGTCCTCTTTATATTCATTTCTAGTGAATGTATGATAAGCAAATAAAAGTCTGAGACTGTCGATAAACCTTTAAGAATTGTGCATATAATGGACAAATTATGCAAAAGACATGAATATTAAAGGCGATGGTCTAAATCATAAGATCCATAATCGAGGGAATAAAGTTGGGCATTTTATTCATGCTAAGATTATTATGTTGTCTATATTTCTAACTAGAGATGGCTTGTCTTGGTCATTAGAGTAGGACTCCGTGAGTAGAAACATTGGTGTATTATCATAGGTGATGATGTATTGGATCAGGACAAAAAGTTAAATTAATTTGGTTAATAATTCTGTTTGTTCAAATCAATTCACTTTAAACAATCATATACGTTATGTCTTAATTTTAAAATGACTAATGGGCCCGTATTCTTGACTTATGTCTTTTGATATACCAAATGGTGATATTCTAACTTGATGATGGTATGCATACAGATACATTAGAGACATAACTCTTGATTCATGTTGACTCATTATTCATAGATATGGAATCCATAGCTCTTTTGTAGAGTTAATAATATTCTCTTATATGCATTATCCTGTAATTGGAAGACTGAAGTGTTCAACCATTTAGATACATAGGTGTAATTGAATGGTACACTATCTATGGATAGTAAGTATTCCAATGGTAAGATAATGGAATGTAAGATAAAAATAATCAGGAAAGTAAAACAAAATTTGTCCTTAAGCCGATTATGAATATCCTATGGGGATGTGACACGTTATGATATGTTATGGACTACTAGCTTATTAGAGCTTTGTAATTTTATATAGTTCGAAAGTGTAGCTCTGAGCTTTTAGTGGAGTAGCGTTAAAATTGACAATTATAAATTATGTATCTAGGATATTGTATTTTATAATTATAGGAGCTTGAACTATATATGCCCATCGGGTCCCCTTTAATAGCTCATAATAAATCTTATAACGATACGACATGTTTTTCCTACATATTAGTGACTTATATTAAATTATTAGATTAGTTGAAATTCAATAAGATTGGATTCAATAATTCATGTTAGTTTTTTGGTTGAATAAAGTTTAATTCAAGATAAACATGTTGAATTATTTGGACAATATTTTATTTTCTATAGGATTATCTGTATATGACTGTTTTAATCAGATAACTACTCTATGAGGTTAATTGAATTAAAACTGAGGCTCTATCTAAGATTCCCAAATGGAAATAAGATATTATGAGGATTCCAAGTTATCATACAGTTGGCAGGCCGATGAGAAACTTCGGCAAGCCGATGGAATAAATTTGGCATGCCGATTTGCTAATCTCCCAAATTAGCTTGCCAAACATGCAATAATCAGTATACGCGTTTTTGACATGTTTTTTATCAGAAGTTGATCTAGACTCGAATTTTGAGGTATGATCTGATAAGGTTTAACCCCAAATTCGACAACTATAAATAGAGGTGAGTTTTCTATGTTATTTAGATCACTTCAGAAGCAAGAAGTGAGTACTCTAGTGTGAGAAACTCTGAAACTCCCAAAGAGCTATTGTTCAACATCAAAGACCTTAACTCTTGGTCTTCTCGAGTGGTTGAAAAGAGAGTCATTGAAGAAAAAGCTGTACGACATGTGACCACCGGCACTCCAATCGTGGATAGAGAGTAGCAAAGAAGACCAGTGTAACACCCGAGATTTTTAATACATTAAAAATGCATTAAGTTAAGGATTAAGTAAGATAAAAAGTACAGTTTAATGAAAAATACTATATAATAAGATGAAAAATTATACAGTATTAGAGCAATGCAATATAAGAATTGAATTGTGTGGAATTGAATTGTGTGGACCACAATTTCTTTTTATACTTTTATAAAAGATAAGGAAAGGAAAAAAAAGGACAAAAATCAAAAAAATCGGGTCCCTTTCTCCCTCTACTTTCTCTCTCTAGAATTCTCTCTCTCTCCTCAAATCTCGTTCGAGATTCTGGCGTCCGTTTTCAACACCTCCCGCACCAATGGAAAGCTCTCGACGAGCTGAGTCCAACGAGGTGCCGTGCTGCCCAAAACGCCATCGGAGGAGGCCACACGCGCTGCCCAAAGTGGCGGCGAAACCCATTTCTTTCGACGAGATATCTTCACCGTCTGACGTCCGATCGACGTGATTCTTGTTCCTACACGACCACCGTGATGAGAGGAACAAAACCCACCCTTGGTGGCAGCTCAACAACGGCTGGAAAGGCTTCACCGGAGCTGCCTGTCTCTACCGTGTCGCCGCCACTCAGAGCCGCCGATCACGACAGCGGTGAGGTACACCGCTGCCACCGTTCGACTCAGACGACGACGGGGAGTGAAACCCCTCGCCTAATTTCACGCCACAGCCGCGGCTGGTTGAAGTTCCACCTCCGCCGTCGTGCACCACCGCGACAGCCACCGATCATGACGTTCCCAGCCGCATTTCTTCAAATTGAGTGAGGGGAAATGCTCATAGGAGGATGGGTAGCAACTCCCCCAAGCCAATTTTGGGCTATAGTTGCCGGACGACCGAAATCGTAGCCGTCGGTTTTGGCCGTGAAACCCATCCTCGATTTGAGCAGATGGAGGCCAAATTGGGTGAAATTGACCCCACCAATCAACTCAGGAGGGTCGAATTAGGGGGGGTAGGCTCAAGCTCAGCCCCCAACGGAGCCAACCGCCGCCGGTCAACGGCGGTCAACCACCGGTCAAAGGCCAAATTGGGATTTTGTGATCCGGACCTCCGATCAAAGATCCGAGACCACCTCCCGACTCGTTTCGATGCTCTGAAAGCAATGGTGACCTCCGTTTGAGCAAATTCCACTCCAGTGAAAATCGTTCGGTACCGACTGTACGCGGATCGAGGCAATTCAAACAGCAGTATCGGAGTCCAAAATTACCGTTTCAAGAATGTATGATCTCCAGAAAGCATTCCTAGATATTTATGGTCACTTGAGGAGCACTGCAGAGGATGCTTCACATATTGTAGATGCAGCGAGATACAACTGGATCTGCTTAGCTTGGAGTTCAAGTAAGTAGGAATCTCGCTTACAGTATGAACTGTTTTAGAATAAATTGTTTTAGATGCTTTCATAAAAAGTTATGAAATGCATGATTAGTGATTGTTACACTATTTTATGTAAGAATGAGTTTTATAACGTTACAAGGTGACGAAAAACCCGTTAAGGGTAAAATCGTCATTATGAAGGAAACGGCTAGAACGGAGTCGAACACTCCGATTTAGCATAACATTATTAGACGGAAAATGTTTCGTAATACGTTAAGTAATGTAATGGTCATGTGAGACCAGAGATTTAATAAGAGATGTTTTAAGTAAACGAGAGGTAAACCGATGGGCTACGAAGTTAAAAGGAATGAATAGTTAATGTTTGTGTTTTATTATCAATCAAGTGGATTGATAAAAAGAAAGTTAATTAATGAGTCGTCTGTCGTATGATCAGGACACAAAAGCCGACCAATGGAAGGAAAAGGAACGAGAAAGGAACGTAATATAGAACGCTAGGGCATAGTCCAGGTAAGTTCAGAGTTCACCTACAGCATGAAGTAAATAGTTTTTAATGCATCCATATGCATTTGTAAATGAGTTTGCAATGGTTATGCAAGTTGTTTTTAAAGTATATTTGCATTTCTTATGCAAAAAAGTTCTAAAGTACAAAATAAGGTTTGCAATGAATTTGCAACCGTTATGTTTGAAGCCTATTTGCATATTGATGTGCATGAACGTTATGAACTATGATTGGTGTGTATATTATACATGTGACATGACTTAAAGTATTATATGGATATAATATGAAATAGTTGCTATTCAAAGAAGAAAAATGTATAGCAACTCCATGATATGAAAGTATGAACGACAAATGGATGTATGATATGAATGACATGAGTATGAATAATAGGTGAAAGCATGAAATGTGAAAGTATGATATGAACGACATGAATATGAGTAATATATGAAAGCATGAAATGTGGAAGTATGGTATGAATGACATGTATATCTATGATATGTTTATAAATATGATATGCAAGTATAATACTTATACGAGCAAATAATATGGATAAGAATGTTATGATTAATGCTTGTTATCTATAGTGTAACAAGATATAGTATATAAGTACAATACCATGTAGTGCATAACGGATATGCACAATAGGTCCATAAGAAATCCATTAAGGATATAATCTTCAAGTTGCCTATAGGAAACTAGAAAAAATACTATAAGACACCCTAGGTTCGATTAGAAATCGTGAGAACGATTTAGATAATCAAGTAAAATTTAGAAATTTCTCGTGACCGACAGCGAGGTCACAAGAGCAGAGCCAAGACAGAGACTTTATGAATACGAAAAAAAAAAGAAGATAAAAGCTAGTTTTTCCTTTTATTGCACCCCCAGGAAAAGCTAGACATGTTCAAGAGAGACATAGAAAGTTAAGCGCTGTTATGACCCTTAGAAGTTTTCAGACAGGTACGTAAACATATTTTAAATCAACATTGTCACTAGTCTAGAACGACTAGATGATAAAAGGGCTATAGACTGAACAATAAAAAGATGAACTTACTGACCAGTTTTTACGTACCAAATTATGATCTAGATGCAGATATGCAATACAGATACGAAATAGGATTAGTATAAATCCTGCATTTCGACAATGCATAATGTGTTATAATGTAAGTTATAAGTTTTATGAAGCATTGCTATGTAATATATTGCATTTGTATGCAATATATTTTAGGATAAAAGTTATGATATGCAATATGCGATTGCGTAATATATTGCATTTGTATGCAATATGTTTTAGGATAAAAGTTATGATATGCAATATGTGATTGCGTAAAATATTGCATTTGTATGCAATATATTTTATGATAAGAGTTATGATATGCAATATGTGATTGCGCAATATATTGCATTTGTATGCAATATGTTTTAGGATAAAACTTATGATATGCAATATGTGATTGCGTAATATATTGCATATGTATGCAATATGTTTTAGGATAAAAGTTATGATATGCAATATGTGATTGCGTAAAATATTGCATTTGTATGCAATATTATTTAGGATAAGAGTTATGATATGCAATATGTGATTGCGTAATATATTGCATTTGTATGCAATATGTTTTAGGATAAAACTTATGATATGCAATATGTGATTGCGTAAAATATTGCATTTGTATGCAATATTATTTAGGATAAGAGTTATGATATGCAATATGTGATTGCGTAATATATTGCATTTGTATGCAATATGTTTTAGGATAAAACTTATGATATGCAATATGTGATTACGTAATATATTGCATTTGTATGCAATATGTTTTAGGATAAAAGTTATGATATGTAATATATGATTGCGTAAAATGTTGCATTTGTTATGCAATAAGTTTCAGAATAAAAGTTATGATTCGCAAAATGTGATTGCGTTATATGATGCATTTGTTATGCAATAAGTTTCAGAATAAAAGTTATGATTCGCAAAATATGATTGCGTTATATGATGCATTTGTTATGCAATATGTTGCATTTGTTATGCAATAAGTTTCAGAATAAAAGTTATGATTCGCAAAATGTGATTGCGTTATATGATGCATTTGTTATGCAATAAGTTGCATTTGTTATGCAATAAGTTTTAGAGTACAAATTACGATTATCAAAATGTGTTTGCATTTTAAGTTGCATTTGTTATGCAATAGATTTTATAGTACAAGCAATGATTTACAAGTGTATTTGCATATGATGTGGTTGCATTTGATGTGCTCACTAAGGTTAATAAGAAGGTAACGTAAAGTTGAAAAGAAAGTGTCGTACCAGCCTCCTCGTTGTGAGGTAATAAAAGTATAGTTAAAGTTTGACCTCCCAGATATGAGGTACACGACCTCGAAGTTTGATGGTCTTAAGTCTTCCACAAGGGAAGCATCACGTTTATGATCTCATGATTAAAGATGTTGGTGCGAACACTAAAAGTTATAAGATAAAGAAAGTTAAGGAACAAAAGGTGGAAAGTTAAAGTGTAAGATAAGAAAATAAAAGGAACAAGGATAGAAAGTCAAAGTAAGAAAGAATGGTCATAAGATGCTCATAATCGAAAGTTCATAATTGAGCACAAATTAAAACATGCATTGTGATTGTATTTGATTTGTTTATTGTGAAACATTTATATGTTATGAAAAACATTCTGAGGAATGTTTTGTATTAAATGTTTATGAAAACATGAATGACGTTATGAAGAGCAATCTGAGGATTATTTTATGTTAGATATTTTGTGAAAAACGTTTATAAGAAACGTTATAGCAATTGCTTTAGGAAAACATTTATGGGAAACGTTCTAGAAAGGTTTTTTTTTAAAGCATGTTTAAATGCTTTGTGAGATTTTGTTTGAACTTACTGAGCGAAAGCTCATAAAAAGTTTCTTCATGCTGTAGGTAGTTTTATGGATGACCAATAGGACCCGTTAAAAGAGCTGGGTGCTGCGGAGGACAGATGCGAAGATTTGGGTATGGATACCATCACTGTTTGCTTCCGCTATGTAAAGAAAAAGTTTTTCATTGTTTAATGTTGTGTTTTCAAAATTTAAAGAAAATCAGAGTTTTAAGGAATGTATTCAAAGTTTTAAGATACAGTTTACGAACTGTTGTATGTAATTATAAAGTGAAGTTTTAAGCTATGATTTAATAATGGTCTCTTATTAAGTTTTAAGAAACGATTTGAAATGATTTTAAGAACAAGTGTTGAGCGATGTCTCAACTTGATTAGCGATAGAGGTCGCATCAGTTTTAAAGAACGTTTAAAGAAAAAAAAATTTATTTCAGTATTTTTCTTACTAAGTAAGTAAGATTACTGTTTACGAAACGATGTTTAAGTAAGTAAAGTGACTGCCCGAATAGGCGGGTCGTCACAACCAGTTAGTTGTGGCTCTTTTGGAAGTTTTTTTTCTTCAAGGATTGCTGTTGCTTTCAGTATACAAAAGAGGTTAGTAAGATCTATCATTAATTTATGTATTTAGTATATCAAACTTGTGTTTTGAAAAAAACTCTGATTTTAAATTTTTTAAAATTTTGCTGCATAATATTTTCCAACAACAAAAACATACTAAAAATAATTATGAACTTTTAAATTCCAGGCCCTTTTGGTTTAACACAGATATAATTTTTAAGACTTAAAATATTTTTAGAAATTACTAAAAATATTATAAAACATATTTACAAACTTAAAACACACTATAAAACATAATAAGACTCAAATAAAATTATCACTCATTATTTTACGATTTTAATTAATTTCAAATTATACAAATATTTACGTACAAAAATGATTCTAAAAATTACCAAATATAGTATTAAACATAAAACATATTAAAAACTTAAAATTAAACATATTTTTACACAAAGACACTAAATTACTATTTAACACGCGCGTGCTTTAATTAAAGAGTTTAATGATAAATATAAATGTAAAATGATTGATTTTAACTTGAAGAAATGTGCATTTTCTAAGTCTCATCACACTACAACCAGCTTATTGTTAGTCCCAAGCAATTAAAAAGATAAAACTTTAAAAACAAACGAAAGGCTTGACTTTTCAGAAGCTGGTGACTCCTTGCAGATGTTCCTCAGTGATTATCTCAGATTCATGCCTCAAAATAAAAATACAAATATTAATCAAGTTTATGATTCATTTCAAGAGCATGTCTAATATTTAAGATGGATGTTTTCTTGTGTGTGTACTTTTTTATCACTAATCAATGCATACTAACCAAATAAATTTACATTAATATAAACTAATTTATTTTAATGAAATCTCATAAGTTTGTTTTTCATCCCTTTCTCCACTAATATAGTATAACACTTTATTAAAGATCATTAGGACTTCACTCAACTTGTAATGTAAGACTAGGGGTAAAAGATAGGATGAAGGATAAATTTGAAACTAAGTTCACCCATATGACACTTACAAAATTCCTGAACCTTTAAAAATGTACAATCTAATTCTCGAATAACAAACCCGAACTTGAAACAAACTTTTCCTTTGTCATCCACTTTTTATCAACTTTTTTTAAAACTCTTTCTTTATATATATACATATATTCATTTTTTAAAGTTTCCTCTTTTTATTTTTTTATTTTTTTCTTTTCTTTTTTTCTTTTTTTAAATAGAAATACAAGATAACTAAAAATTACAAAATAAACATAATAAACTTACAGAGTAACATAACAGACTTTCAGAACAGATGGACAAACTTTCTTAATAAACAGAAATTCTTAATTCTACCCAACCTCCTATAATATTAGCATAACTCCAATAACATTCAGAATGATCAATGCCTTATGAGTGAAAGAAAAAAGAAAGGATTATGAATATATTAAAAGGCTAGGCTAAAATTTGTGGTTGACAAAGAAAAATAGAAATATTAGGCTCATCGTGGTGACTAGGGATATAAAATATAAACATGTTAGCTTGAAGGCTCAAACGATTTATAAATGGCCTAAATTATATTCTTAACTTAGGGGGTGTTTGGCAGTGGTGGGAACCACTCAGTTCCCACTACAATCTCAGTTATAAATAGTATAAAGCTCTCACATGCTACAGTAACAATAAAAAAATATGCTACAGTATAAAACTCTCACATGCTATAGTAAAAGTGGTTCCCACCACCCTTCCAAACACCCTATTAGTGTTACCTAGGATTTCACCTTAAGAGGGATTCAAACAAATTATAAGATTTTATAAAAATAAACCAGATTTATATTAACATAAACAGTCTCTAAATTAGTATAACAAATGAAAGTTAGAAATTAAGTGCTCAAATTTGAGAAAAATCACAACTAGATATGAGGCAGACAAAAGAAATTACATAGACTTAAACAATATTTTAATTTTATTACAAGGCATGAAAATGATATAACATTTGATTTCGTCATTGGATAGGAAGCAAATCACCAAAAAATAAAAATATTTACATATATTACAAAATATTTTTTAGATTTTGAAATTTTTCATTTTTTAGATTTTTCAATGTTTAGATTTTTTTTTATACGCAAAAAACAAACACAAAAACACGTTTTAAATTTCCCATCCTCTCCAATTTATCCGTACATACTTCTCTCATTCCTACCAAACATACCCTTAGACACGGCTTATGACTAATTACGTATTTCTTAAAAGCAAGAGAAATCAAGGGTGAGCTTAAAAGAAGACGTTGCTTTAAGGTTCCTAGAAGTGGCTTAAATACTCCTTTCCGGAATGGGCTGCTGAGACATGTTGCTCAAGATGTTGTCAGGGATGGGCTGCGGAGACATGCTGCTCAAGATGTTGTCAAGTGGGCAAAGGTAATTAACTTTTGGCCTCATGTTTAATTCAGCTTACGTCTTCTGTTCTAATAACTGTTTCTTAATTCATCTTTGTTGTCGTTGAAGGCATATATTTGTCGATGGATGCAGGATGGCCTGGAAAGAAGAGGCATCGAGGAGTCAAAATATCTTATTGAGGTGGAAGAGGTGGCAAGAGCAGGTAAAAATACAAACAATTCTCACAACATTTTAGTAAAAGGATATTTGGTTCAAGAAAAAAACATTAAAATTTAAGTACGTTTGAAAATATAATTAGAATGACATATTGTAACATATAAAAGTTTAATATTATAGTTTATTTTTATTTTATGTTATAATATATAAAAATTTTATATTATAATAATTAAAACTATAAAGCTGAGATAAAGTTGTCAAACGAAGCTTTTATTGGCTATTTATATTTTTTTGCTCATTTCAGTAAAAGTTGTTGTATACTTGTATATGATACTTCTGAGTAAGACTTTATGTTGATGTGACACTGGCCGAAAAACTTTCGAAGAAGTATCATGAAAAGTGAGAAAAATGTGTAGATCCGGTAATTGAGGAGCTAATCTATTGACCGATGTTTTTATTAGCCTCATTTTTAAAAAATAAATAAATAAGTGAGAATTCATGTGTGTTTTTGTAAAAGTAAACTAATAATTTGTGTTAGGGAATGTTTGTTTTATATATTTTTTAATTTATAAGATTTAAATTTAAATTTAGATATTAAGAATTTTTTAAATACGTATTTATTTTTTAAAAAATTTGAATCATTTGAGTATCAAGAATCTAAGTTTTTAGAGTTCTTATTCCCTTTAAACTTTTGATACTCGGATATTTTTGCTACAATAAAAGTTAAAATTCTCTCTCTTATATTTGAGAAAAGAAAATCATAACTTCTTTATTTGATATTCAATTAAGATGATTCTTCTTTCATTGTATTCCTAATGAAAGGAGGAATAAATCAAAATCTATATTGCATATTTTTTAAGATCATTAGCATTAAGATTTTATTAGATTTATTAATAAATCAAAAACTATATTTACTACCTCTTCAAATACAAATTTTAATTTTATTTCATACTTAGATTAAAATTTAAATGCACATCCAAACGTCAATTGGAATAACAATTCAAATCACATTAACTCCAATTAAATCACTAATTCAAATCCATTTACCAAACAGACCCTTAGAGACTTTCACTGGGTGTTTGAAATGGTGCTTTTTTAGTTATAAATAGTGTAAAGCTCTCACTATAATGTAAAGCTTTCACATATTATATCGACAATAAAAAAATCACTACAATATAAAATTTTTATATGTTACAATAAAAATAATACTAACTAATAGTTTTTATTGCCTTTTCAAACACCATATCAATTGGATCCACTTTAAGCACTTTTTTATTTGATTTATTTAGTTATTTGTATTTTTTTTGGGTTAAAATATCCACTTTAATCTGCGGTTGCGATCATCAAAAACGTCACCATCACAAGGCTTGGAAAATGATGTCTTTGTCATGGTGACAAAGTTGTTGTTGAAATAGTGCGTGGACATCTGTATAAAGATAAAGTACATTTACCATATGGAAAGGATGAGAATGACAAATCAAACTGAAACGTTTATAGGATTGTAGCGACAAAGGGAGAGAGTTTATAATGTTAACATTACACGCTATCAGGAATTTAGTTAGCATAAATTCTCCTCTGAGAGAGAAAAATCAAGCATATATTCTGAAAAAGCACTAAGAATTTTTGGGAAAATTAAAAAAAATCATTATAGAGAGTTAATAATTTTACCATTACAAGCTAGCAGGATTTTAGTTAGCGTAGCCTCGCCTCTGGGAGAGAAAAATCAAGCACCTCTTCTGAAAAAGCTTGGCACTGAGAATTTTTGGGATGATTAAAAAAATCATGATCTGCAAGAATTTATGTAAATTTGTCATCCTAAAATTATCCACTTAAATTATTTTAAAAGCGGGGCTTTATTTATTTTCTTTTTTTAGGTCAGTTTTTATTCCGACCTTACAAATATATAGATAACATAACCATTATCAATTAACTAATAGGGTTTTTGGATGGTGATTAAAACTGTTTTTATTGTAACACGTGAGAGCTTTATACTGTAGCAATTTTTTTTACTATAATATGTGAGAGCTTTATACTATTTATAATTGAGATAATAGTTGGGAGTGTCCTTTGCCAAACAGGCTATAACAAGTTAATAATGAAAGCCCCTTAAAACTAGCACAAGTGATTGAATGTTTGCATAAGAGGGTATAAGATCAAAGTTCAAATCTTGATGTGAACTTAGATATTGAGAAAAACAAGGTACTAACGGGAAAAAAAAAACATTCTTCTTCAATATGAATGCATAAATATATCAAAAGAATTAAAACATTATATTTCTATTCTTACTAATAAAAATGATTTTTATCAAAATTATGAATATAACTGTATTAATCATGGTTACCAAGTAGATTTACAAACTAATGAAAATAAAAACATTAATAGAGTATTTGGCAAAGTTCGTTAGAACAAACTTTTTGATAAGAGAATAGTGTAAAGCTCTCACATGTAAAAAGTTTCCATAGTGTAAAGTTCTCACATGCTTCAGTGTTGAACGAAGAAGTTGGTTTTAACCAACTTTGTCAAATACTCTATAAGAAAAATGTATTTCATAGTTTTTTTATTTGGAGATGGGGATTCGAACTCTGATGGGTAATTATTATTTTATTTAATTTGACAACTTATGAGAGCTTGATGATTTATAAAAAATCTATGGTATAAATTGTATTGTTACGCTTTAAACTATTTGTTTCTTGTATAATACACCATAAATTTTTAATTTTGACAAAATGCTCCATAAATTTTGAAATTATTGACAATTGAGATTTAATAACTAACGAGCCTTATTTTGATCACAAAATTCGTATAGGAGCTTTCTTAATGATAGACCTCGTCACTTTAAGGAAAAGAAATTGAAACTTAATACGTGAATAATAATACTTAACAAAAATTAAAAATAGTTATTGGATCTCAATTGTTAATGATTTTAAAGTTTATGATGCATTATGCCAAGATGAAAAATTCAAGATATATTATGTAAAAAAAAGATCAGGGTGCAACGATATAATTTACTTTTTAAAAAATATATCAATAACCAATAACTTAATGAAAAAAATTGATATCTTTAAAGTAAATAGAAAGAAAAAATAGTTTGGTATAGTACTTTTAGGGCGTTCGAAACCCAAAATATTACGTCATCTCTTCTTTTTCAAAAGTTTTTTTTTTTCAGCTGAAACATTTTTTTTAATGTTTTTTGAACCTTTTTTTTTCTTTCAAAACGATTTTTCCTTTTTTTCTTCCGAAACTTTTTTTTCTTTTTGTCTTTTTGGAACTTTTTTTTTAATACTTTATAATTGTTTTTAACTTGTTTAATACGCACTCGTTTGCTTCAAAATGTAAAATAATTAAATAAATAAATAATAAAAATTGGATCAGGTGCCTTGAATCTTTCGGGGGGTGGGGCGTGTAATTCTCCTCCTCTTCTTTCTCACACCTCGTCTATTCTTTCGCTTCACTTCCTCTCTCTTCTTTTCTTCAGTGAACTAAACGACGTGAAACCAAGCTAGCTTTTCTCTTTAATTCTTGTCGCAGATTTCTCCTCCAACTCCATATAAAAAACGCAGAAACCCTAGCCAAGCTTCCATTGTTTTTCTCCTTCGACCGAAGCAGAGGCAGATTCGCCGTTTCTCCTGGCAAGAGCCGCCATTCTTCGCCATATCTTGGCACCGCTTTTCCAGCGAGATAGAATCCAAAAGTTTGGTGCGATTTCTTACTCTCTCTTTCTTCCGTATTCGATTCCGAATTAGGTTTATTTGTTTGTCGATGGCGATTCCGTTTTTGATAACCGCCGATGTATTGATACTCAAACGAATCCGTCAATTTCCTCGGTGACGTTGGTTTGACGACGATTTCAGTGGTCGGTTGTTGGCCGGTCGTCCCATTTCCGACGTTTTGGATGGGACGTTCACTTGGATAGTCCATCATTTTTCTGTTTGTTTAAGGATTGGAGAAGATAATGAGCCGTGTTTAAGGATTTAATTAAGACTCAGGAGAAGATAACGAGCCGTGGAGTGTAATTTGAAGATTACTGTTAAAGAGCTCCACGTATATGGTCGTCGATAAATTCAATATCTCAATTCAGTTTTAATATTCCTTGTTATTCTTGTTTCTTGCTTTGATTGAATATATATATATATATATATATATATTATATGTTTATTATATATATATAATAACATACAATATAAATTGATAATTAATCTAATAAATAATTATATACATATATTTTAAAAATAAGGGTAATGTTATTGTCAAGATAAAATAATAGCATCTCATGTCAAACATATGCATGTACTTTCTTTTCCATTCTATTTCATCACCGTCACTATTCCACAACTAAACACTTTTAGACAAGTTTACTATTGCTAATAATAATTATGAGAAAAAATAGATACAACATTTGACATAATATTATGTACCGGAGTATAAAATAGAGTAGCATTTTTGACATATAGTGTCAACATTAGTATTGACATTATGAGAACTATTGAATTTTGCATTAGGATGTTTAAAACACTTTCGAACATATTTTACTGAGAAGGTTCATATGTCCTTCTCAGGGCCCACCATGGCACTCATTTCGCAGACAGGTTCATCGTACTGTGTCCAGAGCGCGATGATGTGGAGTAAATCTGGACACAATGGCATTTTTAATATTACAAGCAATTTGGAGGCATCCAGAGTGAAGGAGAATTTTGTTGGTTCATCTTCCTTGTCGTGTACTTCTGCTGCCAAGAAGACAAATATTTTGCATCTAGATTGTGCACGGTTAGGCCGGAAACGAGGGCACAATGTGATTGTTGCTGCAAGTCCTCCAACTGAAGAAGTTGTAGTTGCTGCAGAGCCACTAACAAAAGAGGATCTCATTGCATACCTAGCCTCTGGATGCAAGCCCAAGGAGAAATGGAGGTGAAGTTTTAATTTATGAGATATGTAATTTCTGTTTACTCTAATAAACGTCGGTAATCTCTTTGTCATCAAGATTTATGTATAACATCAACTATACTTGTACTTTTTCACTGCTTATACTACTGTAAGATGCGCTCTATCTCACATATAATATATATAGATTGCAGTTATGTCAAAATGAAACATTACTATAAACATAATGGGCCTTGAGCAGTTGCATCAATATTTTCCTTTGCAAGTGTCATACAAGTTAAGCTCATCTTTTGGTCTGTCATAATGTTTTATAACGTATTTCTATCTTTGTGGAGCATTTCTTCTCCGTATGTCCTTCAGCTGTCCTGTCTCCTTCTTTTCTTGAAATAGTAGATCATTTTGTGATTGCAGAATAGGGACTGAACATGAGAAGTTTGGTTTTGAGTTTGGCTCTTTACGACCTATGAGATATGAACAGATATCGGAGTTGCTTAATGGGATAGCAGAGAGATTTGATTGGGATAAAGTGATGGAAGGTGACTATATTATTGGGCTCAAACAGGTTAGATGCTTCTTTCTTTCTTTCTTCTTCTTCTTGGTAAATTTATTATCTTGTCGTATATAGAAGTGGTGTCGTATATATAAGTGGTCGTGTCTGCAAGTTAAATCTGAGAAATGAACTTTGCAACCACGAAAACAACTATTTCAAAACTATTGTTTTATGTTTCTGTTAAATATTTGAGTGTTTGTTTCTGTTAAATATTTGAGTGTTCATTCATATTGGCCAGGGCAAGCAAAGCATTTCACTGGAGCCAGGCGGTCAGTTTGAGCTTAGTGGTGCACCTCTTGAAACTTTGCATCAAACTTGCGCTGAAGTCAATTCCCACCTTTATCAGGTCATTTAAAACTATCCAGCTTCATAATGACGAATGTACAACTTATGTATCATGGTTTCTGGTATTAATCATTGTGGTCGGTTGTTGCCATCATCATCTTTACTCTCAAGGACAACATGTCCAAACTTTTTGGCTGTGTGCTTTCCTTTTTGGAATCCCGTGATAAAATGTTCTATAGGCGTTTTAACTTACCGTCAGTCTACACAATTTTTAAGGTTAAAGCTGTTGCAGAGGAAATGGGAATTGGATTTCTGGGGATTGGTTTCCAGCCTAAATGGGGACTTAAAGACATACCCGTGATGCCAAAGGTATACCTAATACTTATTCCACTTTAGATCAGTTATTCATGTATATGATAGATGTGCCTCCAAATGTTACGGGTTGAAGGAGGGGGAAAATTAGTTGAAAATTTTGGCTTTTCATTGAATTTGTTAATTTCAGATAAATAGACGCACGTATACACACACACACGTGTGTTTATATTTTAGGAATCCACATTAATAGAATTGCAGAAGAAAGTCTAGCATTCATGGTGCATGACCGATGCTTTCTTTAGCACGCGTCATATTATTCAGTAGCCTCTCAAAAAAATATAATGTTCCCAAAGAAATATTTTTACATACTGACAAGGATACCCAACTCAGGGAAGATATGAAATTATGAGAAACTACATGCCCAAAGTTGGCTCACTGGGACTTGACATGATGTTCAGGACATGCACCGTACAGGTAATTTGGAAATTTACACTTTTTGTTTGGGTAATTCATGTGTTAAACTCTCCAAGGTTGCTACTTTTGAAAATATTATAGTGTTGATTTAAATCTGCATCTTAGAATCTGCATGCACAGATTGTGTTTTGTATGAAAACTGATGACCATAAATGCTTACTTCTGTAGGTTAATCTAGACTTCGATTCAGAAGTAGACATGATCAGAAAATTTCGTGCTGGTCTTGCTTTGCAGCCTGTGAGGAACTTCTGTCCATTTTGTTTCCATTATGAAATTTTTGAACATTATGAAATCGGACTAGTTTTGATTAATGTAACAGATAGCAACTGCTCTGTTTGCAAATTCGCCCTTCACCGAAGGAAAGGCAAATGGTTTTCTCAGCATGAGAAGGTTTCTTTTCTTAACTTTATAGTGTTATAATATTTTTGCCGCCTGCTAAAATAAAACCTATTCTGTGTTTATTTATCTTTCTATCCTCTTGTGCAGCCAAATTTGGACAGATACTGATAAGGATCGAACTGGCATGCTTCCTTTTGTTTTTGATGACTCCTTTGGGTATTTTTTTCCTTTGCGCTCTAGTTTCTTCTGTGAAGTTTAGATTCTCTTACTAAACCAGTCAATTTTGTATAATATCTTTTGTACACAGGTTTGAGCAGTATGTTGACTTTGCACTTGATGTTCCAATGTATTTTGTTTATCGGAAAAAGAAGTATATTGACTGTACTGGAATGACCTTCCGGGTTTTCATCTATCCTTTACAGTCTTGTATTTTAATGTTTTCTCTTTTATAGCGTTCCTTTGTCCTTCTTCCATCTTAACCCATAGTATTTGTAAAGCCTGACATGGTATTCGTTGTATTTATGTAGGATTTTTTGGCTGGAAAGCTTCCTTGTATCCCTGGAGAACTGCCAACACTAAATGATTGGGAGAATCATTTGACAACAATATTCCCTGAGGTTAGTTATTAGCAATGTGGTCAATTTTATGAATTCTCTCTCCCGTTGCCTGATTTTTGCATATGTGATCCTTTTCTCAGGTCAGGCTGAAGAGATACTTGGAGATGAGGGGTGCCGATGGAGGGCCTTGGAGGAGATTATGTGCGTTGCCAGCATTTTGGGTAGTCAGCTTTACCTTCTTTATCTCACTTGCTTTTTTGGTTACCTCTATTACGCCTAGATGTAATAACCTAAAGCTTACTTATTGAAAATTATCCTCTGCTTGTGTGGATGCAAGAAACTACTAATTATTCTGCATTATGGAAATATTGTCCTTTTTTTCCCTTGAGTAGTTCAATGCAATTCTAGCTTGCATGTAGTTTGCACTGACCGAAATTCTTCCAATTTTCAGGTAGGTTTGTTATATGATGAGGTTTCACTACAAAACGTTTTGGACATGACAGCTGATTGGACCCCTGAAGAAAGACAAATGTTGAGGAATAAGGTAATGTAACTGATCCTTTCGTCTTATTGAAAAGAAATTTAGCAAATTTGTGGTATGGTGCTTGATCCTTTAGTTTAATGCAACCTTGTAAGAGTTGGTTTAAGCTTGATAATGGAGTGATGGGTACTTAGAGGTTTCAGTGGGGTGTCGAAATATAGTGTTGGACGGTTGTAGTTATGCCAGGGCTAAAATTTTAATTTCTGGACTTATTTTTGTGATATATTTCATGCCACACTGGTAAGCTACAGTATGGACAAAAGATTTAGAAGCGATGATATGAATTCTATCCTGCTAAAGATGCTCTTACGTGATCATGATTGAACTCTAATTGCAAATTGTTTTGAGCAGGTCCCAAAGACTGGTCTGAAGACACCATTCCGGGATGGATATCTCCGGCATGTTGCAGAAGATGTTTTGCAGTTGGCAAAGGTGAATTGTTGCTGCTGTTTTCGGCTTGGCCTTTTTTTCCCCTTTGTCCCTTTTCTTTAATTGGTTCGTGTGAGTAATTTTATTCTTTAGGATGGCTTGGAAAGGAGAGGTTTTAAGGAGTCAGGATTCTTGAATGCGGTGACCGAGGTTGTTAGAACAGGTATCTAAACTTAAGCTGCTTTGGTCCTATTTTCTTTTCTTTTCTTAAATTGACTAAGGCCTGTGGCTGAGGTTTACGAGTCTTGAACCAGACTTTCTATTGTCCTTTCATCTTGAAAAGCTAAGCCAGAAAAAAAAAGAAAATAGTAAATGTTGCATTGCACACTAGTCATATACGTACAAAATATGCAATTGAACTTTGTGTTCACGACTTCTAATTCTCGCAAGGTGTCACTCCCGCTGAGAAGCTGCTGGAGCTATATGATGGAAAATGGGGACAAAGTGTAGATCCTGTTTTTGAGGAGCTACTCTATTAAGGTCAATAAGATTCTTATGTGCTTCTCTAGGGTCTTTTTGTGGTTAGACATCATTGATTTTCAGGTGTAACCCTTGTTTCCATTTTGAGCTGCTTTCAATTTGTGGCTAGGCTAGAGATATATCATCTCACGGGAATAAAATGTAAAATAATTTTCAACTCTCTACTCCGAGGCTTCTCATGCAATGTTCATTGATGAATGCACGGTGATAAATTTTTAGGTACGAAATAAACCATTATTGAGTACTGAGTACCTCAACCCTCTAGATTTCAATTCAAACTTATCCATCTGTAGAAGCTTGTCATATTGGGTTGTGCCAAGAAAATAAAAATTCATGTTTCGACGGTACACTTTCTTGTACCGTTGCCATCTTAATTACTCTTTCATTCATCACTTGATTGGAATTTTAGTAGTAGTATCCCGGTTTTCATTCACCTCTATAACGACTGTTTCCTTGCCATGCCTAGGTCATGTGACCATCAATAGGTGCCATGTGCTTTTGTTCCCCAAACCAGCGATGTGGTTGCCTTCATGAGACACACATATCCATATTATGTGTCTGAATCATGTATTTGCCCATGCTTGTTTGTTTCTTGTGTGTAACTCTACAAGTATGGAAATGATTATAGGCTTTGTTGTGTTTTTTTGCAAGTTAGCCAAAGTCGAGAGGTGAAAAATGGGTATTACATGGTCTATCAGGTGAAAGACTTAATTTTTGCTGGGGCTGGGATATGTTGAATGGTTTTTGACAAGATGGTGATCAGGAGGGTGGCTTCTGTGAAGGGAACATACCAACATTATGTGGTGATAATTGGGACGTGGACAGTTCATCTTATGCCATTGACTTGTTCTCCTGTGCATTGAAAACAATGCTCTAACAACAAAATTATCAGCAGTTGTGTGGCATAACACAACCCTATCCAATTCCACCTTTTTTTTCCCACCCCTTTCCAGTTATTATTTTATTTATAGATATTGTTTAGTGTGATGAACTCTCTTGGAATCCCACTTGTAAAAAGTTGCTTATGAGAGATAGGGCTTTCTAACTAAGCTATTGGATGATTTTTTTTTTTTGGCTTGTTTGTTTCATAGGTTCGAACAGAAATTTAAATTTTTGCGAGGAAAAATACTATAGCAACATGGTTTAAATTACGATCCAAATGGGTCATTCAGCTGTGTAACCAAAGCACTTATTGTTAAAAGCAAAATTACAAGTAATTATTAGGAGCTAATCTAGGGTATAAGATCATTTTGAGAGCTGAGCATGGGATTCCAAGCAGCCCTCCCTCGTAGATGGTGAGACAAGGTGACAGGGATATATTATGCTTCCAATAATTGTGGCTTCCTTTCTCTCACCTCCTTGCTTCCTTTTGGGTTTTATATTCACATGATAATGCAATATGCCTAATTATATATTTCACCAAAGTACCTTACTTGATCTGGATTTCTCATTAATAATTGCATAATGATTCATGTGGTATAACTACCTTATCTTCATGAATCTGACCATAAAAAAAATGTCAAGTTTGAACTGTTTTTTAAATGTTACAAGATGGAATTGGTTTTAGTCTACTCTTTCTTCAATGAAAACAAATGTCTTCAGTTCACTGTATTTCTACTTTATAACTCTACCTAGGTTTTCTTTATGTTTCTGATCAAGACATAAATGTAGATACAGGGAAAATTTGCTCTGATCTAAACAGTAATTTGACACAAAGGTCTAAACCTTAAAACAGACGCGGCTGTGAAAACTTGTAGATTAACTAATTTTGTTACTAGATTATGGTTGATTATGGTATGCTATATTGTATCATAATTTTGCCCAGTTGCTGTTGCTGAAATAGAAGTTGAACTTTTCTTTGTCGTCAGATCTGATCCATACGTTTTGGGTAACTGGTCCAATCAATTATTGCTAGATCACAGGTCACAAAAAATCTTTCAAATCAAACAAACAGCTACAGAATTACTTGTGAGTTTAGCATAAGAATTGAAAGATTAGATGAGATTAATCGTAATAGTTGCCAAATTGGTTGGGATACTATTATCGGTCAAATTAGATTAAGCGATAGCAACCGAATCACATAACGTTTATTTACAAATAAATATGTGATTAGCGAAAAGATTTATGATTGGAACCCGTAACTTTCATGAAGAAATCAGATCTGAAATGCAAATATAGGCAAAAGAACAAGACTAGCAAATAAAGAAAATGTCATTTTTGGATCTTGTTGATGACACAGATTGGATCGAATTGAAGGATTTGTTGGTAATTTACTGTGGTCACAAAACAAAAGCTTGCATCTTGTTGTCACATTCCATATCCAGCTCGCTACTCTTGTTGGAGCTTTGACAAACCACCAAACAAACCCACATGAAATTATTGATTGGAACTTTATTATTTTGACATTTTCCTTCCTTGAGAAGGACAGAAAAAGTAATCAAAACTCTAAAGCTTCACATCCATCTAGCTTTGCACCTACAAAAGGCCACCCCAGTTCCATCCTTACTTGCTCTCCCCCACCTCTTCTAAGCTCCTTTAGCCTTTTTCTCTCCTTCAACCTCTCATTCATAATTTTTTAAAAAAAATAAAAGCACCCCATTTAAAGAAAATGAGAGAAATCCTCCATGTTCAAGCCGGGCAATGTGGGAACCAAATCGGAGGCAAGTTTTGGGAGGTTGTGTGTGATGAACATGGCATTGACACAAGTGGAAACTATGTTGGAGAATCCCCTCTTCAGCTTGAGAGGGTCAATGTTTACTACAATGAAGCAAGTGGAGGAAGATATGTCCCTAGAGCTGTCCTAATGGACCTTGAGCCAGGCACCATGGACAGCTTGCGCACAGGTCCTTACGGCAAAATCTTCAGGCCTGACAACTTTGTGTTCGGCCAGAATGGAGCTGGCAACAATTGGGCTAAAGGGCATTACACTGAAGGAGCTGAGTTGATTGATTCTGTTCTTGACGTTGTTAGAAAAGAGGCAGAGAATTGTGATTGCTTACAAGGTACATGCCAATTTACCGTGTTTCAATCTCTTTTTTTTTTTTAATTAATGTGGTTTTGCTAATACTTAGGTGACCTTTATCAGATATACTAGGAAGTCTAGGAATACAAGTCATGAGATCCAAAATAGGACAATACTGATATTAATGCTAGTAGTTAACATTTTTGTTTGTAATTTCTGTTGGAAAATAATACAGGGTTTACTCAGAAAATACTCTTTTTCGTGTATTTGAATATGGAAATTGAACATGTTCATATCCAAGTTAAAGCTGCACTTATGGATCAATTCAAGAGGGAGAAATGAAACATATCACGAGTACATATGCATCAAAATTCTGTGGAATCTATAATTTTAACTTATATTTGATTTCACCATGTATCATGAAAATATATTTTTTTTCAATGATCTGCATCATTCTCCTTAATAAGTAAAGTTGTGTTATCTGACTTTGGTTATTTGCCGTGTGTGAGACAGGTTTCCAGATATGCCATTCTTTAGGAGGTGGTACAGGGTCAGGAATGGGGACCTTGTTGATATCAAAGATCAGGGAAGAGTATCCTGATCGGATGATGATGACCTTCTCCGTGTTCCCCTCACCTAAGGTCTCTGACACCGTTGTCGAGCCTTACAACGCCACGCTTTCTGTCCACCAACTGGTCGAAAACGCCGACGAGTGCATGGTCCTTGACAATGAGGCCCTCTATGATATCTGCTTCCGAACTCTCAAGCTCACAAATCCTGGCTGTAAGTTTAAATCTTCTGTTTGAGCTGAAATTAAGTGATTTTTTAGAAAGTTATTTTGAATTATTATGGATCATATGCATTCTAAAAAACAGAGAAATGTAAGTTGACTCGGTTTTCCGTTTTATTCTTGACAACAAGTTGAATTTGTTTTGTCCAAATTCTACCTTACGATCTACTTTTAACCATGACAAGTTTTGTTTTGTCCAAATTCTACTTTAGACACTGTAATATTATTTGACTCGATCTTTATCATGTTTTTTTTATATTCAACAATTATGAATTAACAGTCTATATCTTTTAAATATAACATGATATTTATTCAATAAATAATGCTAACGGGCGTTTTTTTTTTCACTCTCTACACACATGAAATCCACCAATACGATAAATTATTATTTAAACAGAAAATAAAATAATAGAATAATGCTAGCACTCCCCTCATTCAACATAACACTCATTGCATCTCATTGAATTCATACGCAGTCGGCGACCTGAACCACCTGATCTCCACTACCATGAGTGGCGTGACGTGCTGCCTCCGGTTCCCAGGGCAGCTGAACTCAGACCTCCGCAAACTAGCCGTCAACCTGATCCCATTTCCCCGCCTTCACTTCTTCATGGTGGGGTTTGCACCCTTGACCTCCCGGGGCTCGCAGCAGTACCGAGCCCTAACAATTCCAGAACTGACTCAACAAATGTGGGACGCCAAGAACATGATGTGCGCTGCTGATCCCCGCCACGGCCGATACCTAACAGCCTCCGCAATGTTCCGCGGCAAGATGAGCACGAAGGAGGTGGACGAGCAGATGATCAACGTCCAGAACAAGAACTCCTCGTTCTTTGTCGAGTGGATCCCCAACAACGTCAAGTCTAGCGTGTGCGACATCCCCCCGACGGGGCTTCTGATGTCGTCGACGTTCATGGGGAACTCGACGTCCATTCAGGAGATGTTCAGGCGGGTATCCGAGCAGTTCACCGTCATGTTCAGGAGGAAGGCTTTCTTGCATTGGTACACTGGTGAAGGCATGGACGAGATGGAGTTCACCGAGGCCGAAAGCAACATGAATGATCTTGTTTCGGAATACCAACAGTACCAGGACGCTGCTGTGGCTGAGAACGAGGATGAGTATGATGAGGAACAGTTGGAGATGTGAATGTGTATATAATATATTTTCCCACATATATATATATATACGCACACGTATGTACGTTTTTTTTTTTTTTTTTTTTGGGCTATATATGGAGAGATCAAGAAGAAGTTGGACGATGAGGGGGTTGAGTTTAATTAATTAGTACCAATATTGTTGGCATTTAAATGTTAATAAGGGGGCATATATATGTCTTTTTAAATGTTCTTGTGATTTTGTTGTATGTAATGTATGGATTGATATGGATGTATGTATGTTGTGAATTTTATTGTCATTAATGATAATGTATTTATTTTCTCAATGCATTTTTAAGCTTGTACTGCAATTGTGGATTGTCTTTTAAAAAAAATATATGATTTTATCTATATATTCATCTAAAAATGTTTGCAATACCACTTAATATTAAGCATTATAATTAATAAAAAATAATCATATTTTTGGGATCGCATAGCCCCTCTATTAGTATATAGTGATAAACAATCTAGTGCCATATAACCGTTCATACAAAATCTAAAGGCTGGGAAGACCTCGCCTTCCCTCAAGCTGAAGAGATCTTGCCAGTCCCTTACATGGTGGAAATCTTTGACATTGAGGGAATGATTCTCCAACATAGGCCAGTGGGGGCAAAGGACGCTCACAGGTATAGTATTCAAGTCTCAGAGGACGCAAATTAAAAATAAAAATAAAAAGATGACAAAGGTTGATTAATCTAAAGATTTGCTTGGGACAAAAGCGCAATAAGCATTTCATACCTTATTTTTAATCCTTAGAGCTCCTTATTCCCTCGAGCATCAGTTCCCAGTTCACTTGACAATAACAAATGACCCATTTAGAAAAATCAATTCAGTCCAACTCATTCTAGTTTGAAGTGGTGATCCAAATGGGCTAAAAGAAAGAACCACTTTCCACTAGTGAATATCTCCATGCTTTCTTCTCTCCGCGTTTACAGTTAGTATCACTTGAAGCTCGTTATAAACTCGAAACAAGTTTCAGAAATGCCAGAAGAACGTAGCTACAGCAGCTTTTCTGACCTCAAATTTTCTTGGTCATGACACATGAATGAACGTTCAACTATTTGTATATGCCATGTGGGCCACTTCTTTTATTGTTTTCTCTGTTAATTTCCTGGTGACAGTCCGTACTTCCACAATTGGTGTGCCGATGCTATTCGCTAAAGCAGTGAGCTCAAATGTTCAACCACAGTGTGCTCCTCGTCCTCTTCCTCCTCCAACCAGAAAAGAGAAACATACAAAAATGAAATAAAACAGAAAAACAAAACAACTGATTGTACAGTTCTTTGCTAGACAACGATGTTAATGGTAGCCCTTCCACCACCAACGCGGGGCCCACCCCCGAGTATAACGGGGTTGGGGCTGTCGGAACTTCTCAGCTTCTGTTTCTCCTGCATTAGTTTTCATACCATATGACACGACCTTACGATTTTAAATAGCAATCATGAAATTTCGTTAATAGGATTATTCTATTTTTATCCTCGAACTATAAACAAATTCGCTTTGGTCAGTTAACTTTGAAGCGTCTCAAAACAGTCTTCTAACTATTACATTATTGTGATCAATGTTTCAATCTATCTAGTTGTTAAAATCTTAATAGAAAAAGGTATACCATAATCATATACGGTTTAGTGCGAATTAATTTTATTATTTTATATATTAAAGCATGACTTTTAACAAGGTAGTGCTCTTTTCAGTCGAGATTTTGATAGTTGGATGGACAAAATAACTCACTTAGGACAATTTCAAAGTTTGGGTACTCATTTTGGAATATTTTGAAAGTTTGAGATCAATATGAGATTTTAACCTATACTTAAGGACTAAAAATGAATTAACCTAGTTTAATTTGGCATAATTATTATGTGATTAATAGTCCTAGAACATCTAACTGACCTTGACACTGTAGCACCCTGAGCATTTTAAGTATATTAAAAATGCAATAAGTTAAGGATTATGTTAAGACAAAAATACAGTTTAAGAAAAATATTGTATAATAATATGAAAAATTATACAGATTTAGAGTAATGCAGTGCAAAAGAAGTACACTGATAAAGTTATATAGTATAAAAATTACGTTGCAAAAGTAATGCAGTATAGGAATTAGACTGTTTAAGGTTAAGCAATGCAAAAATTAGACTGTTTAAGTTAAAACAGTATAAGAAAATACTGTTTGGAGAATGTAGATGAATAAGGAATGTTGTAGCAATATAGAGAATATACCAGATGTATAAGAAAATTATTGTCAGTATAAATTTAGACTGTATAAAGTTAAGCCTTATAAGAATTACATTATGTGATGGATGAAAATAAGTATAGGAGGTTATAGAACTCATCGAAATTGTTAAAACAACGTGGACAGTTTGTCAAAATTCTGCTCGATTGAGGAGTTATGAATTTTACGAAATTTTGAGCACAAAATTTCATGAAATGAAAACGTATGAAATGTTGGAATTTGACCATGGAACTTTTGAAAGTTTTATTCCTTATAAAAAACTGAATGTTTTGGTATAAAACGGTCATTTTTGGTTTTGGGGGTAAAAATGTAAAGATTTTTGTGTTTCGGGTCAAAACCATAAAATTGTATGAAATCGGGTTTTCCCTAAGGAACATTAGGTTCCTACATTTTTATGGGCAGTAAATAACCACATGGATTATGTTTTTACAGGATTTAAAGTTTAGTCAAGGAATGCATGAAAGAAAAAAATGATTAAGGGCAAAAATGTTACGATTTTCACATTATGGGTCAAAAACTATAAAGTTTGAAAAAAATAGATTTAATTGAAAGGAAAACCATTGTTTTGTTTTCCGTAATATTATGAGACATAAAGAAATGTATGATGTTTCAAAACGGGTTCTGAAAGTTTTTAAAGACCCATCAAGGGTAAAATGGTCATTTTACGAAAATAGCCAAAATAGACTCGAAATGCCCGATGTTGAAAAATGCCCCATAGCAGGAATTTTTTCCATAACATGTAAGAAATGAAAGGAAAAGTTAAGCAAAGAGTTTAATAAGTTACGAAGTTGACGAAAAACAAGTTAAGGGTAAAATAGTTATTTTTAAGAAAACAGCTAAACTGGAGTCGAATACTCCACACTAGCAAAATGTTTTTAGACAAAAAATGTTCCGTAATACGTTAAGTAACGAAACCGACACTTGAGACGGGAAATTTAATAAAGGACGTTCAAGTAAAATAATGATAACCCGATGGGTTACTGGAGTTGAGTAAAGGGAAAAGTAACCTGGTGGGGTACAAAGTTAAGAGCAAGGTAAACCAATGGTTTATAAAGTTAACTAGAGTGAAAGGTACAGTAACCTAGGTGGGTTAAAAAGTTAAAAGCGAAGGGGTACAAAGTAAAGAGAAAGGAAAACCGATAAAGTATCAAGTTAAGTTAAAAGGAAAGAACGGTTAATGTTTAAGTTTTATTATCAATTGAGGAGATTGATAAAAAAGAAAGTTAACTAATAAGGAGGGTGTCAAATGATCAGGACACAGAAGCCTGACTAATAAAAGGAAAAGAAAGAAAACATGAACGTTAAAGATATAGACAAGTAAGTTCAAACCTCACCCTACAGCATGAAGTAAATGATTTTCAAATGCTTATATATATGTTAGCAAATGTGTTTGCAATTGTTTTGCAAGTTGTTTTTAAAGTATGTTTGCAGTTGTTATGCAAAAGGTTTTAAAGTTTAAATCAAAATTTGCAATGTGTTTGCAACTATTATATTAAAGCATGATTGCATTTGATATGCATAAAGTTTTGAAAGATTAAATAAAAGTTTGCAAGGTATTTGTAATAATTATGTTTAAAGTATGTTTTCATTTTGTTAATGCATAATGTTTTACGAATTAAGTTTTAAGTTTTACATTGCATTTGTTATGCAATAAGTTTTAGAGTACAAGCTAGGGTTTGCTAATGTGTTTGCATATGACGTGTTAGCATTTGATATGCTCACTATAGTTAACAAGAAGGTAAAGTAAAGATAAAAAGAAAGTGTCGTATCAGCCTCCTTGATGTGAGGATACACAAGTAAAGTTAAAGTTTTGACCTCCTTGATGTGAGATACATGACTTTGGTGTTCGATGGTCTCAAGTCTTCTATAAGGGAAGCATTATGTTTATGATCTCATAATTAATGATGTTGGTACGAGCACTAAAGTTTACAAGATAAGGAGAGTTAAGGAACAAATATAAAAAGTTAAAGTAAGAAAAGAATGTTCATAAGACGCTCATAATTAAAAGTTCATAATTAAGCATAAATAGAATCACGCATTATGAATTTGCTTGTATTCCTTATTATGAAGTGTTTAAGTGAAATGATTATGGAAAACATTATGAGAAATGTTTTATGTTAAATATTTATAAAAAGCATTTTTATGTTTTCAAGAAAAGGTTTAGGAATGACGTTTTAAGAAAAATGTTTAAGAAATGTTTTATGAAAAACGTTTCAAAAATGTTTAAAGGAAAACATTTATGAAAAACGTTTTAAGAACAAGGTTTTTATAGGAAAAGCTTTTAAAGCATGTGAAAATTATTTGTGAGATTTCGTTTGAACTTCATACGGATGACTATTACGACTTGTTTGAAGAGCTCGATGCTACAGAGTACAGATGCGAAGATTTGGGTATGGATACTACTACAGTATGCTTCCGCTACTCAAAGAAAAGGTTTTCTCACTATTTGATATTATGTTTTCAAAGTTCAAGAAAGTCGAAGATTTAAGAAAGTCAAAGTATTAAGAAATGTTTTTAAAATTTAAATTATATTTTAGGAAATGTTTCATATAGTTAAAGAAGACAAAATTATTTCAGTATTTTTCTTACTAAGTAAGTAAGACTAATTTTAAGTAATGATGTTTAAGAAAGTTAAGTGATTGTTCGAAAAGACAGGTCGTTACAAACACAAATCCTTTTGTTTCTAATTTTCGTTTAAGATACTCTTACCTTGATTGGTAGCCAACTGCTACTTGATTCCTTGAATGAATGCTTTCCAGTCCACAATCATCAAGGTTCCTTCCCCACTTTTCCCTATGCCCTATTTGACTATGTCGAAACACAATGTGAATATATATATATATATATATATATATATATATCGACTCCCTGTTTAATGATGCCAGAGCTGAAAGTACCATCTCTTGTTATTTGCATACACACGCATAATTTATAGAAACAAAGGAAGACGAATGATGCGGGGATTTTACTCTTATGTTCTTTGTTCTTATCTCTCTGATGATACCATGTCACACCAATTAAAATATCATAACACATCAATAAAAGGGTCATGTCATACAAAATATTTTAATTGTTGTACATGATATTATTGGGAGACATGTAAAGGAAAAAAAAAAGACGTAAACTGAATCCTAAATAAGGCATGAGGCATACCAATATGCACGAATTGAACATAAGGGGATATAATATTGTTCGTATAAGTATCAATTGATTCCAGAATTAAACAAAATTTTATTAATAAGCAATATAGCACTCGTAAATGACCAATTTCCATGTCAAACACGAGCAGCCATGAGAAAAAGGTGCAGTACATATCAAATGCAAGAATGGAAACAAAATCGTCCCCCTCTTATCGCTCTTTTCAATGCAAGCAAAAGGTCCTTTACAAAATATAATAATCGGTTACATACGCCTCTAAATTATTTCCCATGATTAATTGATGTATGGAAATAGGTCAGGTAACAACAAACCATTGCAAATTTTTGTCACAAAAAAATAATTGAAGTGGTCCCCACTACTCCCACAAAACTGACCATACCAGCCCATCCGATAATTGTTGCAAAAGGATGCTTCAAGATGACAACAAATGAACCAGTCCAAGCATACACAAGAAGATAATGACCATCTCTATCTGAAACTCTGAGCCCTGGTTTAAGATTGAATTAGAGCCCCTTATCATTTGGTCTGAATAAAGGTGCCTATATGCAATTTGGTGCTCATCTAGGGTAAAAGAGCATTTTAACAAGGAAAGAGTTTCTAGTTTTGACCTTCATTCTTTAGGGGTCAAAGTAGTTGCATTCTTTTTGCTCTCAAGGTCGGAGCCCTCTTTGAGGGCTACTTGTGCCTCATTCTCCCTTCCTAGAGCAAAAAGCGCCACAGCTTGCAGATAAGAAGCGAAATGCCAAACAGGGGAGATCACTTGGGCTTGTAATGCATCATTGAAGGCTTCTTGTGGCATTTCGCTCATGAGATAACACAAACTACGTCTTGCGTAAACCGTTGGGGAAACCATAGTACCACCATCGATAAGCTGCAGGTCAAAGAAACAAATTCTCAGACTGACGTCAGAAATTCTCCCACTGTGAAAAGTGAAAAACAGTTCAAAAATAAACCTCTTTAAGTGGTGATGGGATCCATCAGCGGAAAGAACCCAAGGTTTAAGTGAGGGATATGTATCTTTTCGTTACTTTTCAAAAGAGTTAACCTTGACTACTATGTTTGCTGTTTGACTAGAACGGAGCCTTGAGATGCACCCAAATTAACTGTTGGACTCTAAAAATCCCCGCCAGGCTTAAGTGAATAAAGATAATGTATGATTTTGAGTGAGACCCAGAATTAAGTTCAAAGTTAAATTGGGTTGCAACCAAATCAACCAGAACAAGATCCTCATGAATTCATATGAATACGTCCTACATCCTTCTCACAGATGACGTGCACTTTTGCTTTTAAGTTAACCGGTCCAGCACCTTATCCTTAAAATATGTCTAGGACTATTCATGCCTGATGATTCTCAGTCTGCACGGATTGGTTTGTCAATTTATGACACTACTTAGGATGGTCGCAACTCAAAAGAGCAGTAAAGTATACTTGACCTTGGTGTAACACTCGATTGTAGCTCTGAGATCTTTATGGCGGAAAGCCACGTCACCCTTTTTCTTTGCATTCAATGTTTCCTGCATCTGGTTGGTCCACATCTGGAATGAAAGCTATAAGTAAAGAAAAAATAAAAACAATAATTAGGCTAGGCAGGTCCTTAATATACATAAGAAATATCGTGCTTTTTAAAGGTCATTAATGTCATACTGAGGACAGAATAAAAAGGCTAAAAACATTGCTCACTAGTAGATTTCGGGCCCATCCAAAGAAATACGCAGGCTAAACTTAAGCCCAAGGTCACCAAAATTACAATGTCCCGGAATCCTCATGATTTTGCTAAATAACAATCATAAGTCAAGGCCTTCAAAGATTATGATATGTAGGCCAAACAAGAAGTAAACACCAGAATGGCGTAGGCATTATAATCTTAGGGAGTTATCCCATGATATCATATTTTAACTGGACTTTTCTGGAAAGGGATTTTGGTAAAGCAAGAACTAAATAAATTTATCATGTATTATGATCATTTAGTTGTTTGTAACATCTGATGTATTTAAACCTACCTCAGTCGCTGCACCTTCGTCGTCCCTGTATCCAAGTTGTTCTAAGATCTCATGTATGGCCGTTAAATCCATTCGTACACAAGCTTCACCAAGTGGTGATAGGGATAAAGTAGCACCACCATCCGGGATTCCCATCAAAACATGAGAAGGTACCTGCAGGAGAATTTGCCCAAAACTCATTCCAGATGTAAAAGTAGTAAAAACTATCAATACAATAACTAAATGTTGACAATCATGACAGAGAAAAATGTAAATTCGAAATGTTAAAACAATGTGGGCTGTATGGTGCGTCAAGTGATGTCCATAAGTCTATCACATGTCTGTATTCACTGATATATTTTTAAACAATGTTAAGCAAATTCTCAGATTCCTAACAGAGAATTTCGTAAGCTGGAAATCAGTAAATCTGACTACTTAAAAAGACAAAACTAACCTCAGTGTCCTTCTGAAGAGGAATTAGAGCAGCAACTAGTGATCTAGGATTAGGACGTTCTCGAGGCTCATATTGCAGGCAGCGTGAAGCTAAACGTACTAACTCTGTCCCCTCATCATCAGAAAATTGACCTTCCAAACAAGAATCTGTTAGCATCTGAAGATTCCTGTCTCGTATTAGGTCAAGTGCCTGAAACATTTGCACGTATAGAACATCAGGGTATAGATTTACATGGAAACTGGAACTTAATTCCCAAATAAAAGTTAAAAACAACAATTAAAGCAGGGCATTTAGAGAGTGCTTTGAGCAATCTAAAGCAGAGAGAAACTTATATATGTACTTAAAAGGGTATAAGAGATAAGAAACCAGGTTACGTTATTAAGTTGCACCAAAAGAAGGCTTCAAACTAAAGAGACTTACATGGCTTGGAGGAATATGTTTCCCACTGAGAAGGTCAAGTAAAAGGGTTCCAAAACTGTACATTGCACTTTCCGGGGTAACTCTTCCTGCAGAATCGTCAGTAAGATTCATATGCAACTAAGTCCTGAACAAAATAATAATGGATGAAAAACAATTATTTGCTGAGGACTATCACTCCAGAAACTTGTTTGAACTAATACAAACAAATACCGACAGGTGTTTCCCAGAAGCTTGATAAAATTATTCGAGATAACTACCTGTTCTTAAATATTCGGGAGGAGTAAATGCCAGATTCGTACTGTAACTTTTTCCATCTCTGCTGTTTTTCGTCAGACCAAAGCATGAAAGTCTAGGGTTGCCATACTGAGGTTCAATAACAGAAATAGCATCAGACTATACTTGTATAAATAAGAAAAATGTGAGAAAATGAAAATAAACTTACTTCATCAAAGACAACTCTATAAGCATTCAGATCATGATAAAGGGCACGTCCCTTACTGGTACAATATTCAAGAGCTTGTGCAAGATGTAGCGCCACTCGTAATCGCATTGCCCATTTCATAGGTTGTGTTTCCCCTGCATCGAAAAATGGTTAAATCTCTAAGATTTTGTATATCGATATTATCCAAAAAAAAAATGAAAGAAATGGGAAAGTCCCAAAGAAAATCTTAAGATTCTTCACATTTTTGGCCCATTTGGTTCCTTAGGTTTGAACAAAAATTCAAATCCTTTTGAGAGAAAATACTGTAGTAAAAAGGTTTGAATTGTGATTCAAACTGCAAATCAATTGGAGGCTTTAGTTTAAATCATATTTAGGATCTTCCAGTCACCAATTAGATCATATTGTACCCGGAAACAAACATTGAGAGAAAACTAATGATTGTGCAGGGGCATCTGATGAGTTACAGATTAATGTACTTACAATGGAATAAATGCTTTGCTAGCGTATCATTGGGCATGAACTCAGCAACGAGTAGCCTCTCATCACCTTCGCAGCAACAACCAAGTAAATTTGCCAATCGTTGGTTCCGAAGCTGCCCAAGAGCCCGTGCTTCATCCTGAAATAATAAAGCTTAAAAGATCAAAGAGCTTTGACGAACTCTCACACTCCATTGGAGTGAAGAATAACGCATAAAAAAAGTGCTTGCAGAGCATGCATACAAAGTAACCCTAGCCATAAATGAAACAAACTATAATTCCATTTCATAAGAAAGATAAAGGTGAAATTAACAAATGTAGACAGTTCCAAGAAAGAGAACATGGCAAATTTGACCAATTGAGATCAGTACAAGGCAACTTTGGGACAGGAAATAGTAACAAAAATTTGAACGACGTTTGCTCATACTAACCAAAAACTGCCGAGCATCAGGCCAAGCTGATCTATTAAATCTCTTGACAGCAATTCGTGTCTGATTTTCAAGCTTCCCTTTATAAACCACATTTGGGGCTTTTTCCCCGTGTTCAGAAACTATATTCTGCACCGCAAACCCTGACGTAGCCATCCTAAGTTGCTCAATCGTGTATTCGTGAAATGCGGGCAAGTTAAGGTTGTTCCTTTCCTCAGTTTCTACAAGCACATAAAATTCAGACATTCTAATTGCACTTCACAAAGCAATAAAAACAAACAATAACTAAAGTTAACAACTTTACTTACCAATGTCCTCGGCCTCAGGAACCGGTCCACTCTGTTCGGAATCCCTGCAACATGCCGAGAGCCTGGACCACTCACAGCCCATCCCAATCCCGGAATTCTTGATCAAGCACTAGCAATTTCCGAGCTTCAAATATTACTCGGGTTTATGAACTTCAAAGTCTCCATAAATCTTTCACCCGAAACCCAGTTTTGTCCCTCTCACTGATCAAAACCCGTCAACAATACATTACTCAAATTAACAACCGTACAACAGAAGTCTCAAAATGTATGTAAAATCCAAGTCATTTTCGCAACAATTCGTTTTTATTCAAAAAAAATTACAATAATCACCAAAATCTTTGACAAAATATGACCTTTAGAACTTCCCAAATAGTTGAAAAAAGAAACTAACACTAAACATAGGTATATTAAAAAGTACATCAAAAGAAGCAAAAAAAATTTCTCAAAACAGAAAGTCGGGTACTGAATATTCAGCATTTCGAGCAAAAATAGAAAAACCACACCTTTTGCATCCGATTCCAATTCAGAGTCAACTCAGTGCCAGTCGGCGAGCCAAGTCAAATTCAGTCCAACTCTTGCCAAAAAACCAATTTTCTGCAACTCCAAAGGGCAAAGAAGCAACTTTATTCACGAACCACACGAAACGAAACGAACTTTAAGCTCAGATCAAAGATCACAGCAAAAATGAAAAAAAAATTAATAATAATAATAAAAGAAACATCGGAGATACGAAAAAGAAAACGAGGAAGGAGCTTTGAGAACCTGAAACGACTGAGCCAAACGAATAGTCTTCCTCGATTTGGTCAAAGGCCAAGAAAGCGAGGAACTTTTCTTTGTTTTTTAGCTTTATTTTATTGCAAGAATTCAGTTTCTCTCATTGAACTTCGAACATACAAATATTATGTCTACATCTATATCAACAAATATATATATATATAATTATATATACACACAAGCATGTAGAGAACTTGTTTCAGAAACTGAACCAGAGATCCTATATAGTCTTCTTCTTCTTCTTCTTCTTCAATGGCGGTTTTTTTTTTTTTTTTTTTTGGGCGACCGGGAGTCTTTGAAACAGCTTGCTTTCAGATTTGGATGAGAAATAAGTAAAACAAAAATCAAATAATTAAATAAAATACTTTTATTTATTTTTTTATATAGTGGTGAGTGAAAGTGCTTTGTGTCTTTTTGAGTGATTTTTGTTTTTATTCTCTTATTTTCCACCGGCAGACCAAATTTTTTTCCCCTGATTTTTCACACCTAAGCCAGCAATAATCGATTTTCGATCTGTCCCCTAAAAAGAGAAGCAGACAAAGGGTTGTTTGGAGAAAAAAAAAAAGAAATAAAACACATTTATGTAATTTAAAAGCTTCTGAAAATGGAAAGTGTAAAATAAATAAAACATATTGATAAATCTCAGTTGGGATTCTTGGTATTTGACTTGAGTCTTCTTTTGGTCGTTAATTAACTAATCAAGTCATGTTGCTTTTAGCGATTTAGATTATATGTTTAATTTTTAGTATATTTAATAGTATTTAATCCATTATATTATATTGCATTGTTTAATGACTTAACTACGAAGATATAAAAAAGTCACTTGAAAGACTAAAATCATTGAAATGATGTAATATGGTATGATTAGTTAGAAATTTTTTTTGGTCGCTTAAAAAAATTATGACACTTAATGTAATGTTAAAAGTAGATAAAAAAAAATATGAGTTTTTATTTTAGGTTGTTGGACTTAGCAAAATCTACTTCACTAGTTTTGATTAATACTTTTATTGTCAAAATATTCAACATTATTCATTTTTTCATGAGCAAACTTGGAAACTCATCCAAATATCATAAAGAAATAAACACAATAAGTGAACAACGCTTTTTTTTATCTCAAAAGAAAAAATACTTCGATTGGAAACTTGGTTCGAACTAAAAATATTGTAGCAATCTAGATTTTATAGGAAGAATTATAGCAATAACATTGATTTAAACTAAATTTTTTTAGTTTGAGTCAAATTTTTAAATTGGATGTGGCAAGAAAAACAAAATAATATTAAATTTACCTAGAAAAATAAAATTTTTATATTTCTCTTGGTGAGGTCACTTCCGTTGGGAAAAAAAAAAGTAACAGATTTCTACCGGAAAGAATGATCGATGAAAATGTGGGTCTCGACAGTTTTTTATTCTTATGCTTCTATGTATATTCTGGAGAAAAAGGGGTGCGATTATTTTTTATTTTTTGGTAGAAAAAAGGTACAATTCCTTATAGCAAGGTGGAAAAATCTTTGGCAAATCAATATTGTACTTTTTTCCCTAGTTGATGATAATACTTCTTTGTATTTTCTTGAAATATTTTTATTATTTTTTTAACCTAAAGGTAAAAGGATTAGAATTGTTTAATTTTAAATAAAATTATGTGTGATTTTACTGTTAAATTATACCTATAATTATGAATATATTTTCAGTTACAACAACCACTATATAATGATTTTTTTTATTTTTCACTCCCGGATATAACAACCATTACATATTGATTTTTTTTATTTTTCACTCCCGGGTCAAAATAATAAGGGGCATCAAGCACATTAAAATTGTACAATTATCGAATAAAAGTAAAAAAAAAATAAATTCAAGTGGCAACGCTCTCTATTTTTTCTTGCAATGTACCTCAACCAGTTAACCAACAGTGAAATAAATGCTGTAAATTAAAAAAGATTGCTGAAAAGTATGCATAATAATTCCTTGTACTTTATCTTTCATTCCTAGTATTCAAGTGTTCTTAAATCAGTATTTATGTGCCCAAAAATAATATAGATCATGAAGGCCGTTATATTTATGGACTCCATCCATTCCCTTATAAAAAGTGATCCAGCAATATAAATTTACAGAGGAATTAAACATTATTAAAAATTACGATAGAATTGTCCTGTTTAACATATTTGTCAACATTAAATGAATAAAAAAGAGAATTCACACAAATCTCCTATTAATTACTAAATAGTATAGTTTTACAGCAGTTATGTTTTACATTGCGGCAAATTTGTGGAAGAAAATACTAAAGCAAAAAATTAATTAGATCAAGTTTTAAAATATCATGTTAGATGATAAAATTTTAGACTAAGTATTATTTTATGGAGTGTTTAGAACTTCAAATCTAATTCATCAATTACAACTATAAACAGTACAAAACTCTCAACAACTACAATAAAAAGTAAAATATTACTATAGTATAAAAAGCTCTTGTATGATACAGTTTTTAAACTTAAAACTTAAGTTACAACTGAAGCATTAAAACTTGATATTTTTAATACAATGAAACAATTCTGACAAAATCCAAAGCACAAGACCAAGAGACAAAATAGTTTGGTACTTGAATCATGATTTTCTAAAGAACCCGCTGTCATCTGTGATTAAAACAAAAATAGGAGAGCCAAATTGTATTAGAAATGGCATGGTGGTAACATCATAAAAAGGTCCATAAACGGATTACTTTGTGACAAGATATGATCAGCATGCTTAATGTGATTGAATGAGCAGGAAAAGTAAATGATTATGCATAATTGGCATATTAGAATGATGATTATCGGGGCTCTAAAAAGTT
Organism: Artocarpus heterophyllus; assembly: GCA_025403435.1. Classification (NCBI taxonomy): domain Eukaryota; kingdom Viridiplantae; phylum Streptophyta; class Magnoliopsida; order Rosales; family Moraceae; genus Artocarpus; species Artocarpus heterophyllus. The sequence continues at coordinate 32,233,754 of CM046343.1, forward strand.
GCTACCACCATTACTTTTAAAATTATTATACATTGTATAGGTTTACTTTTCGATGGCCAATTCCTTTCAATTTATTATTTTTTAAAGAAAAATCAATAAAATTAAATAGTGATACGGAAGCAATATAAAGATGTGAAAAACCATGTGATACAATGCATAATCCTTAGACTAGGACTTATTCTAACGGTGCTATTTAATTATGTTCAATGGGTACAAAGTATACATGAGGCCTGTAAACTACAAGCACAATGACACAACAAAGCTCATATAAAGTTTTTCGGACCAAAACTCTACAATCAATAAAAGCATTTGATCAAATGAAAGGCATGACATAACACAAAGGCCACTGCATACACACTCATATCAATTTACTTTAATATCAATAGAGTGTAAATCTCCCTGACCAAAAAAAAAAAAAAACCCCACGATTGAAGAAATAAAGAACATTTCTCACAACAATATATAATTTTTGAACTAAGAGTGAGTGCTTTGAACTCTAAATCAAAGGTTGTCCAAACTTAATGTAACACCTTAAACCTCATGGGGCTCATTTTACGAAACCCTTAGAATAGTCGAGTCTTATACTCATTACTTATACGTATTGTTATCTCTGGACACCTAATGGCTTTCAGGGATTTTTCTATCCCCCAACACGAACCCAATACCTTCTTTCTTATAAGTTTTTTAGTCAAATGTTAGACAATACGTATGAGTAACAAGTATAAGATCTGATTATGTCGGGGTTTCATAAGGTAGGCCCCATAGAGGTTGAGGCGTTACACCTTAAAAGGCTTAACCAACGAAAGCCAAATTTGTTTAATCCAAAATAGAGAAATAAAAGAATTAAAAGGAAACGAACATGAGCCGAAAGAGCTCATCAGCTCTATTTGTGAGTGAGAATACTATCCGACATCCTTATAAAATTAACAAACAAAATATAGGTTGTGAATTTACTGCTGGAACATTTCTGCAGTTACCTCAAAAATTCATTCCTTTTACTCAGCCGAGTCAATAAGAAAGACCCCACCAACTTTATGGAAATTATACGGGAAAGCAGAATCCAGTTTTGATATTTGTAATTCATTTTCTTCTGGTTTGAATGAAGTCTCAATTTTAAAATTAAAAAGAAGAAAAAAACACAAGCATTCCAAGTAGCTTACTGAACTTGGTCAAATTTTAGCATGTTTTGTTATTGTTTTTTTTCTTTTGTTATTGCTATGAAGTACTTAAAAGATAAATAAATTTGAATTGATGACAGTGAAGATTTATTGAGAATAAACTTTAGTACAAGTGGACTAATATAAAATATTTTTAGTGCCAGGATGAATCAATGGGAATTCCAAATAATGATAGCAGCTATAATTATAAGAATTCTAACGGTCAAATTCATTTTCCTTGCACTTATTAGTCAAGCAAAAGGGAATGAAAATCAATCATAACCTTGTTTTAGTTACTTTAGTCAAATAAAAAATTCCTTTTTTCTTGACAATAAAAGGTCTCTTTCCCCCACCCCACACGATTATTTTCAAGAAAAACTTTTTAGAAACATTTTTTTGTTCAGAATTTTGAGAGGGGAGATTCAAACTTCATGAGAAACGTTAGAGTCACTCTTTTTATCACTCTCTTTATCGTTTTCTAGCTTATCCTTGTAATCTTACTTTTTAATAAAAATAAAACATAACTACAAAGCTCATGTTTTAGCTTTTATTATAAATATGCCACTCTTTAATATGATGTATACCTTATTTTTTCTGAAAAGTAAAAAACAATGAAGGTATTCTTCACTTTCTTTTTAACATTTTATTATTACCTTTTTTTTTTCAGATAATTTGCAAATATGTTTTTTGTGTCATTTCGTTTTGTAATATATTAATAACTGTTTTCGAGCAAAATATATACATATGACTTGCAACCAAAACTGTTTTGCAGCATTTTCAAGCTTATATATATATATATATATATATATATATATATATATATATCTATACATATAAGCTAAACAAATACTAATTCTTTAGTTTATATATGCAAATCAAGCGTTTTATGTAACGGTCATTTACAATGCTTATCCAAAAAAACCATATATTTATTAGAAATAATTGCTATATAACATTTTATGCATACACACATATATATATATATGTGTGTGTTTTTTTTTAAAAAAAAAAACTTCTGTCCTACTTTAAAAGTAATCTTGTAATAAATTTTAAAATAAACTCTTTACTAATGGAGATATAGAGTGGCAAAGTTGTAATATAATGTAAAATAATGATTTATGATTATGCTTTATTTTTATTGAAAAGTGTAATGATATGTAGCAAGAAAAATATCTAAAGAGTGATAAAGTGAGTGACAAAAAGAGTGACCCTAGCATTTTTTCAAACTACTAGACTAAACCTGTAATTACTATGTATAGTATTATCATTTCATTACAAATCAAGCATAATATTCTTAAGAAAAATGAAATTCCATTATGCTTAAGAAAAATGAAATTCTTGTTAACGGAGGAGGCAACTATACTATATTAGTAGGGCATGATGTTTTAGCCATTCAATTAAGATTTCAACGATCTGGTATGTGATTGTACACGTTAAAATTTTACACTACACAATATATAATTGCTTTTAGTCGCAGATCATGTTGTTAAAATATTAATCCGATGGTTAAAATAGCATGTTTTATTGATAGAATAAAATTGCATTTTTGACCATAAAGATCTAAATGGAAAAAAGTTATGTTGCTTTTTGTTTTCAAATTTTCAAAAAAAAAAAAAAAAGACTTGAGAGAACAATCAATGGTAACTATCATAGGTTAGTGTGACCATAAAACTGCACCAATGTGGAAAGACACATTGAAACGTGATGCAGGTCTAGGTTGGGCTTAAATATTATTGGACCTTTTTTTTTTTTTAAGGATTCTTTTTTTTTTCAATCTTGTAAGAAATAATCAAACGAGATGCCACTTTCAGCCACTTTCACATACGACCCACCCTCCGCCATTGACCCTTATGAAGATGTGTTTAGAAAAGTGGTGGGAACCGTTAGTTAAAATCACTTTTATTGTAACATATAAGAGTTTTACATGGTAGAAATTTTTTTATTATTATTGTAGTATGTAAAAATTTTATACTATTTATAATTAAATTTATGATAAAAACTGTAGTCTTCGCCACTTAGCCGCATACCTAATAAATCCTCATTCTTAACCCAATGAGTACAAAAAAAAAAAAAAAAGGAAACTAAAAGATGAGGTGTGAAATAATTTGTGTGATTGTTCTTTACTAACTTCCAAAAGTCGGTAATCGTGCAACCGTTCTTTTTTTCCCCCTTCGAGTCAACTCCAACAATTATGCTGCAACAATATTCAATTAAGACGTGCACGCAAAAAAAATTGTATATCTTTTTCGCCAATGAAAATCAGTTCACATAATTAACTGGTAAAAAAAGGGGCTATTTTTCCATTAAAGGCAAGTCAGGATATGAAAATATCTTTTCAAGAGCTTGGTTGTTTTTGCTTTTTCCATGAGTAATGTAGAGTTATCATAAATCAAAAAGGTTAAAAAAATACATTCTGCCAAAAATAAAACAATGAGTAAAGCAAGTGTCCTTTTGTAGCCATTCTACTATGGGTTATTACATCCAAACAGTCAATTCAGATAGTAATTCAAATCATGCAACTCAAATCAAAATAATCTAAAACAACACAATTCGAATTTATTTACTAAACGAACCTTAAGAGATTTTAAACCCTTTCTTTAGTTGGAGCCAGAATTTATTGGTATTCATTTTTTATCAAAATTATAAAACACATAAAAAAACTATTAATTTAAGTATAGTCAAATCTAATTCATACACATACCTACTATATTAAAATTAAAACCACTATATTTAAAAAAAAATCTTGGAGGGCCATGGCCCCTTGCCCTGTCATTGCCTCTCTCGTTTTATGATATGTTTACTTATCTATAATAATATATAAAAGGGAGAATAAGTTTGAATGTGTTTTGTACTTCAACCTTTAATCTAATAGCTTATGTTAATCGATTCTTTATTCACTTTAAATATAATAGTTAAGATTTTTCCATATAGCTCATGTAACCTCCCATACCTCATGCTTCTATTATTTACTTCAATCTATTTGCACATGCTTTCTTGCTTTTTTATTATGATGATTTTGTTACTTCAACTATGTCCACTTACTTTGTTGTTTTGTATAACTTTATATAAATTTTTTAATATATTCTTGATACATGTAAAGAGACCACTACGTACAATAGTTCTTAACTTCATCTTGTTTATCTTGTCCTTCACAATAGAGAATATGGCCTTTCTTAAAGGTAAAAAATAGATATAACTATTATTTTCAACCATAAAACTAATAGTTCTAAATAATATTTTTGGATACTAGACATACTTGTTAAGATTTAATGTTTAAGATTTATTAATTCTTTTCAAACTTTTTGATAATGTTTATACAATTTTATTGTAGACAAAGTTATGATATTATTGTTAATTTGGAAAATAATTATAGATTGATTATATTTAAACATATTTACATATTTATATTTGGATACTACTAAGACGTGCCCAAATTGGTTTAGATTCGTACTCAAAATGGGTTGTTTACATAAATTCCATACATTAAAATCGTCTTAAACCAAAACATTCTTTCTCTTAGTAAAATCCAAAGCGTTTTCCTTTTCCCCTACTTTGTCGAGGTTTCTTTTTCCCCCATTTGTTAATGCACCACCCTATGAGAGGACTTAAAGGGTAGAGTCCTATGTAGGCCCTAAGCTGGTCTTTAGACGGCGCGACAATCTTTTCTCCAGCAGATTCCACAGTCAGCGTTAGGATTGAAGGCGTGGTTTTGGGCGTATAGGAGGTCACTGATTTGGGCCGCATGCGCACCGAGTCCAGTATGGCTAGGTGCGATGAAGGTCAGATCTGATTTGGGAGGGTGGATAAGAAGGTCTTTCTTCTGCCGACTGGAGGTTGATGAGGGATCGATGGGTTACGTCCTTGGGAGCTCATTCTCTAGTAGATGATGGACCCTTGGGGGTAGTGCTCTCTCTTGTTGGCAGTGGGAAGTGGCGGTGGATGATAGCGGTTGGTCCCCTCTTGACGGTGGTTTAGCTCTTCCTCAGTTCCCCTTCAGATCATGAATTTTGTCGTATTTTTCCTCCTAGAGCAAAGCTGTTGTTAGATAGTTCTTAAAAAATATATTGTCATTGTTTGGTCTGTATCTTTTTGTTTTAGGTTTTATTTTTGTCAAGTAATGACGTTATTGTTTTTTGCCAGGAGTGTTTTTGTTTTGTCTTTTAGTTGTAATAACGGATGTGGTTTTTTCACTGTTCGATGTAAGGTTAAGCCTTGACGCCTTTAATCTCTTGATCTTGTTTGAACGGTGTTATCCACAGCTTATAGCGGTGCGTGTGAAAGAGTATTTTTGTGCTCGATTAGCAGAGTGCTTTTTCGGTTTCCTCGTAGTAGAACTCGGTACACATTTTACCTCTTAAATATTTCAAATTAAACCTATTGGTTATTCCGATCTATAGTCAGGGTTAAGTCCTTATGCTTTATGGTCTTTTGCTTTGTGTTTGTGCCTCAATAATTTGGAATGCAATGTGCATTTAAAAAAAAAAAAGTCATCTCAAACCTGAAACTAGAGTAAACTATAGCAAGTTTTCTTAAATATGCTTTTATTAAATTCTAAAAAAAAAAAGAAAAATATGCTTTTATTAAGTTTATTGTTTTCCTTTTTGAAAAATAAATTATATATTGCAAAGATTATTGTAATGTTTAGAATTATAAAATCATAAATATAACCCATAAATATTGTTTTTTGACAAATAAAAACAAAATGTCAAGAATTGAACTAAATTAGTATGTTCCAATAAGTAATGAATTTTTTTCTTACAATAGTTTTTTAAAGCTTGATGTTGAATTGAATGTAAGAAGATAAAAGTTTTACCTTTCTTTCTTGGATTCTTGCAAGGTATTTAACTTCAAAAATAATTTAGAATATTACATAACCATCCATTAAATATAAACAAGTTAAGAGTAATAAACATAATAACACATTACAAACATAAGCCAAAGCAACGAGGTCTAATTAATACCAATAATAGCTAATGCACAATCTACAATACATAGCTAGGAATCTCAAGGATAAATCCTTATTAACTATTGAGTAGTGCGCACACAGATTAGAGGCTTGTTTGGGAGGGTTTTTAAGAACTTGTTTTTAGTTTTTTAAGTGCAAAAGCTACTTATAGAAATGTTTAAATGATCTCTCTGAAGCGCTTTTGCTCTTCAGGAGTGTTTCATGTCAAAACCACCTAATTGGTTTTTCAAAAATGCATTTCTAAAATAGATTTTAAAATTTATGCTAGAGTGTTGTTAATACATTATAAGTTTAAATATAACATTTTTATAATTTAAAAAAGTTAAAACTATCTTAATCTATTAAAACTATTTTAAAAATATAATTCCATATATTTTGGCCCACCTTCGTTAGCTTATCCTAATAGTAACAAGACAATCCTCTTAGCTCAGCAACTGTCCTGTTATCATCGTCGATAAGAAATCCTTTAAAAAAGCCCTTGAATTGTTCATCAATATGCATCCCACCTAAAGATCATACCGTGGGACCTACGTTCGTGAATGACTAAATATAGACACACATCATCACTATACAACTAGTGTCTTAATCATCTCTCCTCTCCAATGGTTGGTTTACCTTGCGTCTCTCGTTTTTCTAATTGGCTGTAGCCACGCCAAAAAAAAACCAAAAAACTAAAAAAGCCTGTTTTTATAGAGATTTTTTTGGTGGATTTTGAAATTGTTAAATCTGATAAAAAAATATTTTTTTATAGGTTTTATGATTAAAAATAAATATTTATCAAATAAGTATTTTCCTTTTTAAGAATAATGAGAGTTTTTTTTTTCCATTCTTACTAAAAAAAATATTTTAATTAAATGTAACGTATTTAAAATGTATGCCAAAAGTTCCACCAGAGAAGTTAAAAAAAAAAAAAAAAAAGCAGAAGCTGATGACGTTAATGGCAAGTCAATTAAAAAACCAAAGTGGACCAAGATCCGAACAGTCAATTCAATCACAACCGTCAATCAAAGCAGTTTTCTCGTACATCTGATATATTGTAGATGTCCGACGCGTGTACCTGCATCGGAACAGTACGGTCTCGTTTCTTAACTTCATTACTCACGCGCAGTACAAGACAGCATTTCCAAACTTTCAATCAAGGCCGTTCGTTTATCGGACAACAAACGCCCATCCACTGTAGATGCAGCGCGTGTAATTCAGGAGAAAGTCAACGCTTAGTTTCAAACAGCGGAACCAGAGCCCAATAAAGACAAATGGAATGGGCCACGTCGGAAAACAAAAAAAATCTAATAGAGAGAAAAAAGTATGGTGAAGTTTTCGTAATTTCGTCAAACATTAGGCCCTAATTTGCAAAACCCCTAATTTTTCCGTTTTTATTTCATCAACCAAAATCTTCCCACGAAACTCACTGATTACTGTAGGGGAGAGAAACTCAGAACCACTCTCTCTCACACACGTTTAACTCTTTCTCTCTCTACAAACAGGTACGCTTTCAAACCCTAGAAACCGTTTCTTGTGATTTTTTTTTTGGGATAATGGAAGAAGAAATGATTGTTTATTGAGATATATATTTTGGTGTTTTTATGTAGGTGACTTTCTATTTATGGTTTAGATAAAGTTTTTTTTCTTTTTTTTTTTGGTTTGTGTTTTTAGATGTTTTCATGGGGAAAGGTAGGCCCAGGGCTGTTGAGAAAGGAGTATTAGGGCAGAATTCTTGTGTTTCTTTATGTGGGTCATTGAATATCCCATCTGGGCCTGTTTATTATCCAACTGAGGATGAATTTAGAGACCCTTTGGAGTATATTTATAAGATCAGGCCAGAGGCTGAGCCATATGGAATTTGTAGGATTGTCCCACCTAAGAGTTGGAAACCCCCATTTGGGTTGAATTTGGATTCCTTCGAGTTTCCGACAAAGACGCAGGCCATTCACCAGTTGCAGGCAAGGCCTGCCTCGTGTGATTCCAAGACTTTTGAGTTGGAGTACAATAGGTTCTTGGAGGATCATTCAGGGAAGAAGTTGACGAGGAAGGTGGTCTTCGAGGGGGAGGAGTTGGATTTGTGTAAGTTGTTCAATGCCGTGAAGCGGTATGGCGGGTATGATAAGGTCACGAAGGAGAAGAAATGGAGGGATGTTTCTCGGTTCGTGACGTCGGCAAGGAAGATTTCGGAGTGCGCAAAGCATGTTCTCTCTCAGTTGTATAGAGAGCATTTATATGATTATGAAATTTATTACAACCAGTTGAATCAAGAGCCAGGTAGAACCAGTAAGAGGGGGATGCATGAGGAGAGGAGGAGTGAATCTAGGGTTGAACATTCGGGTTCTAAAAGGAGGCGAAAGAATGACGAGGGCGAGAAAGTTAAGGTTTGTAAGGTGGAGGAGGAGGAACATGATCAGATATGCGAACAATGCAAAAGTGGTTTGCATGGGGAAGTGATGCTTTTATGTGATAGATGTGATAAAGGGTGGCACATATATTGTCTCTCCCCACCATTAAAGCAGGTTCCGCTGGGAAATTGGTATTGCTTAGATTGCTTAAACTCTGACGAAGATAGCTTTGGTTTCGTGCCCGGTAAATGTTACACTATTGAATCTTTTAGGCGCATGGCTGATCGGGCCAAGAAAAAATGGTTTGGCTTGGGATCTGCTTCGAGGATGCAAATAGAGAAAAAATTTTGGGAGATTGTGGAGGGATCCGTTGGTGAGGTTGAGGTTATGTATGGCAGTGATTTAGATACTTCTGTCTATGGAAGTGGCTTTCCTCGTATAGATGACCAGAGACCTGAATCAGTTGAAGCTAAGTTATGGGATGAGTACTGTAGTAGCCCGTGGAACCTCAATAATTTGCCTAAGTTGAAAGGGTCTGTGCTGCGAGCTGTTCATCACAACATTGCTGGTGTTATGGTGCCTTGGCTGTATATTGGGATGCTATTTTCATCTTTTTGCTGGCATTTTGAAGACCATTGTTTCTATTCCATGAATTATCTTCACTGGTACGTATGCTAATGTTCTTAATCAGTTTATAATTTTATTTTCACGTATGAACTTAGTCATTCGGCCTCTGGCTCCTAGTTTGTGTGCTTTTGATTCTTAATAAACAATCGAGCTGCATTTTCACTTGTACGAGTTTAAATTCCATGCATTGGAGCGAGATGATATATTTGCTAGTGGACCTTGGGTATTTCTTTTTTCTTGTTTGTGTGTTTGTTAATATCTTCCACTTACGCATTGTAACATGTTTGCACTTTTTAGGGGAGAGCCAAAATGTTGGTATAGTGTTCCAGGTAGTGAAGCTGATGCATTTGAAAAGGTAAATTGCTACTTTAGTATGAAAAATGTCACGCTCTATATTCTGATGACGTTGTCAAGTTTGTGGCAAGGTGATGAAATTTTTCCAATTGCATTCGATTATGTTTTGTTGCTAGCGGATGTTTGATTATGTCAATGACGGACATATGTGCTTGTTTGTGATGTTATATGTTGTATATTCGGCTATATGTGTATCAATTTTTATAGGCATATGTGTACATGTTATATTTTCTTCATTTAGGTTAACTGCTGCGTTTGCAATATGAATTTTCTGTCTTTAATTTTTGTTCAGATGTTTTGTTTTGCTTGCAATCATTCCGGTTTTCTTCTGCTCCTTCTCCGTTTTTATGGTTAAATTGTACAAAGTGATTTGACTTACCTTGTATACTTTCATCTAGGTGATGCGTAACTGTCTTCCTGATCTTTTTGAGGCGGAACCAGATTTGCTCTTTCAGCTTGTTACCATGTTAAATCCGTCTGTTTTGCAAGAAAATGGAGTTCCAGTTTATAGCGTACTGCAGGTATGAAGGATGTGAACTCTATAATCTTGAATATAATCCTTTTCCCTTTTCATTCGACTAGTTAGGCAATGGCCATGTTCGCTGTAAAAAGTTATAGATGTAATTAGCAATATAAGCTCTCATGGTTCTTTTGACGGAATTGAACTTTACTCCTTTAAAAAATGATAATGGGATTGACCGATTGAGGTTTAAGTGAGCTTTGAAATGCTTTGATTAGAAGCTTTGACTTTTGAGTGTCTAGTTAGCTTTTAAGTTACCCTTTGATCTTTAGCCATTGTATCTGTATATCCGTGTTACGTTCTTGTGATGATTCTTTTCATGCTTGATCTCACCAGGAGCCTGGGAATTTTGTGATCACTTTCCCCAGATCTTACCATGGGGGCTTCAATCTTGGTAAATTTTATGTTTGCTAATCCTAACCAATCAATGGAAATAGTGTCTCTTAACTATCAACATTTATGAATGTGCAGCAAATAAGACTTAGTTCTGGTTTTTTCAGGCTTAAATTGTGCGGAGGCTGTCAATTTTGCTCCTGCAGACTGGCTACCTCATGGCAGGTTTGGAGCAGAGCTGTATCAGTTATATCGTAAAACTGCTGTTCTGTCTCATGACGAGCTTCTTTGTGTATTAGCTAAGGTTATAAGCTTGCTGAATTAAAAATCTGCATTTCCAGTCGATAAGTATCTGACAAGATTATAAATTACGATACACTTTTAGTGTTAGTTTTTGTAATTATTGACTAGTTCTTGGTTAAAATTCCATTTCCAGTAGATACATTAATTTTCTTTCGGGGTTCCTTTATCTTAGCAGTAATTTTGATTTCATGGGCTTACAATGATAGAGTTCATGGTGATTTTCAGCCTAATTTAAATTCTATTTTTACCAGATTGAGTGTGATAGCAGAGTAGCACGTTATTTGAAGAAAGAATTGGTGAGGATTTATACAAAAGAGAAAACCTGGAGAGAGAAGCTTTGGAAAAATGGCATTGTTAAGTCATCTCCTATGCCTCCTCGTAAATGTCCAGAATACGTTGGTACTGAAGAGGTACTCACTGTCACACAACTTGCCGCCTTCCATTGGGTTTGATGGTATATCAAGATGATAATTATTTCTAATACGCAACTGGTGTTGGATTTTTGCAGGACTCAACATGTATAATATGCAAGCAGTATCTTTATCTTTCAGCTGTTGTCTGTCGTTGTAGGCCTTTGGCTTTTGTATGTCTGGAGGTATGTACTTCTTTCTCATTTTTGGTCATACTAGTATTTACCTCATAACTGGTTAAGCACTTTATTTTGAGACTTCCAATGTTCATTAAAACATCAAGTAATTCAAGATCCGCATGTTTGGCTCTGATTTCTGGTCCCTTTAATCTTGTTTTCTTCCTGAGATTGTTGACTGAACATTTGCTTTCATTCAGCACTGGGAGCGCCTTTGCGAATGCAAATCCTGTAAACGTCGTCTGCTCTACCGTCATTCACTTGCTGAATTGAATGACTTGGTCCTTGCAGTGGATAAATATTGTTCAGAGGAGACAACACAAAGTAGGAATGTACGAAGGAAAATCTCTTCCTTCAACGAACCAAGAACTTTGAGCAAAGAGGTTCCTCTCTCCCTCTCTCTCTCTATTTATTTATTTATTTTTAAATTCCTCTCATGCTGCTTGCCCTTCTTTACAGTCATCTATTTTCTATAGTGCCTTAACTAGAATATGGAAGGCCTCATTGTGATAGGAAAAGATATGTAGTTTGGTCGTCTGAGACATTGTAATCTATATAGGTGAAAGGGGGTCAAGTTACTTTGAATCAACTTGCAGAACAATGGCTTATGCGCTCGGGCAAGATTTTTCAGAATATGTACTCTAGGGATGTTTATGTTGCTGCAATAAAGGAAGCTCAGCAGTTTCTGTGGGCTGGTGAAGAGATGGAACTGGTAAGTTTCTTGTGTTGCCCTTAAATTTTCACACAAGATATAGTGGTTTAATCAGTTTTCTCCCTTACTTTTGGATGTAGGTGAGGGATGTGGCAAATAATTTAGTTGAAGCCCGGAAATGGGCAGAAAGCGTTAGACAATGCGTGTCTAAATGCAAAAAATGGTCACAAAATCAACGTGATGGTTTAGAGAAAGTTCACTTGGACCGCATAAATGCGTTGCTGAGTGCCAATCCTATGCCTTGTAATGAGCCTAGGCATATTAAATTAAAGGTTGTTACTTTTCTGGAGGGTGATTTTGTTTTTCCTACCATGTGAGTATGTGGCCTGCCAGTTCAAACTCTTAAATTTGATCTCTCTCTCTCTTCCAGGATTATGCTGAAAAGGCGAGGATTTTGAAGCAGGAAATCAATACTGCTTTGTTAGAGAGCTTAAAAGTATTAAGCGTGAATGATTTCTATATTCTAACTTTTTTAATATATCTTTTACTTTATTTCAGTTATTGATATTTATTCTTATGATTGTCGCTCCAGATATCGGAGTTGGAGCTTTTGTGCTGTAGAGCTAAGGAGTCACCGGTCCATGTGGAAGAGAGTGAAAAATTATCTCAGAAGATTTCGGCAGCAAAAGTATGCACTGTATTGTTCATTTATATTCTAATTATCTCCTTAAATCTGATTTGTTCGTTACTGATCTAGTTCTTTTGTTGAGGTAGGTCTGGCTGGAAAATATAACAAAATGCATATCAGAAAAAGACCCTGCCACAGTTGAGATTGAATTTCTTTACAAGTTAAAGTCAGAGGTGATAGTCTTTATCTTTTGAGAAATTACTATTTTTCTTCTGTCGATTTCTAGCATATCTCTATACTAATGTTGTGGCATGTGATGAATAGATTTTGGAGCTCAGGATTCAATTTCCAGGGACAGAAATGCTTTTGGATTTATTAAAGCAAGCTGAATCATGCCGTGCTCGGTGTAATGAGGTTTTGAGGCACCCTATTAACTTAAAGGTCATTCTTATGCTTCTTTATGCACATGCGCACACACATGTAAGTATATTTTTCCAAGATGTTATTCGTTTTTAAGTTCTCAAGGTGGTGAACAAATAAGTTTTGCAGGATGTTGTAGTGTTTCTTCAAGAAATGGATAGTTTTACTGTCAATGTACCAGAGTTGAAGCTTCTAAGGGAATACCATGCTGATGCTTTTTTGTGGATATCCCGCTTTAATGATATTCTTCGTAACTGCTCTGAACGAGAGGACCAAAGTAATGTAGTTGCTGAGCTAACTTGCATCCTAGAGGAAGGAGCATCCTTGAAGATTCAAGGTATTGGCATGTTTTTTATTATTTTTTTCTTTTACTGTGTTTTGCTTTGGTTTTTAACTAATTATTTTAACTTTTTTCCCCCCTAAAATGTATTTTTTTTTTTTTAACAGTTGATGAGTTACCTCTTGTTGAGGTTGAGTTGCAGAAGGCTTGTTGCAGGGAAAAGGCACTGAAGGTAAATTTAGGGATATCTCTTCTCTTATAAATCTTCTCATGCTATCTCTCTCTCTTCTTTTACACGCGTTCATACACACACACATGTTCCCCCCATTTTGTTTTGGTGCTTGAGTTTTGAGCTTAGTTTCAAAGTTATATGCACAAAAATTTTACACAAGCTTTAAAATTGATGCAGGCACACAATGATAAGATGTCTATGGACTTCCTCAGGCAACTGATAATAGAGGCTACACGGTAGGTGCCTTGTTATTGTTGTTTTTGGATGTTTACCTTTTACCTTTTTTTTTTTTAAAAAAAAAACCTTTCGAGCATCGCATTTGCTTTTATTTCCTTGACCTCTTCTTTAATTTGGTTTGCTTTTTCTTAGGTTACATATTGACAGGGAGAAATTGTTTGTTGATATGTCTGAAGTACTTGATGCTGCAACATGTTGGGAGGAAAGGGCAACTGATATTCTCTCCCACGAGGCTGATTTGTCTGACTATGAAGTTGTTATAAGGTTTTCAGCATGGTTTTTTTAGACTATTTAGTTTGCTGGGTTCAAAAATTTCCATACAGTTTTTAAACTGATTAAATTTGAATGTTGTAGGGGTGCGGAAAATTTATGTGTGATCCTGCCTTCTCTCAATGATGTCAAGGAGGCATTGTCAATGGCTGTATCGTGGTTGAAAAGTGCAAATCCATTTTTAGTGTCTTGTTCCCCTTTACTACCTGTCTCAAGTCCTTTGCCGAAATTTGAGGCCCTGCAGGTTCTTGCTTGATTCTTCTTGTTATTTACAAAGATATGATTGATAGGCCTCTAGCTGACAAGGTCCTTTACATGTTGCAGGAGTTAGTGTTTCAATCGAAGCTTCTAAAGGTGTCTTTGAAAGAAAGAAGGATGGTTGAAACTGTTTTGAAAGACTGCGAGGAGTGGAAGAGCGATGCTGGTTCTCTACTGCAAGATGCGAGATGCCTTTTTGACACGACTAACTTTTGTGATGGTCTTATTTTGAATATTGAATGTTTAGTTACTAGAATCGAAACTGTCAAAAAGACAGGCTCATCCTTTGGCCTTGACTTAGACGAGATTCCAAAACTTGAGGATGCTTGTTCTACACTGCAATGGTGTGAAAAGGCCCTTTCTTTTTGCTCCAACGCTCCTTTTGAGGTGACATTTTTTTTAAACGACAAAGTATATACTTCTGTTTCGCAATTCACAATATTCTTCTTTATGAATTTTAATGTGTACTGTGAAGCTTTTGCTCCTTGCCTTTTGTAATTCATTTTGTCTCATGAGTTGGTCGGTCTGGTTGTCTCCAATTTTATGGTTCAACACGTAGGTGTAATTAATATATGTCATATGCATTAATTAGGTTCAACTAAAACCATGATAGTAGGGAGTGCAATATGGCTTATGTTGTATTGAGCTTTATGTTCCTAGTATGAGTTGATTTGATCATTCAATACACACTTATATTGTTTCTTTTTCATCTTTTGTTTTGGCCTACACTATAAAGGGCCTTGTGCTGACTGTTTATCTCCTTGAAGGATGTTGAGAACTTGATGAAAGCATCGGAACTTCTTCCCTGCACATTTGCTTCTGGTAATTTGTGGAGCTCATTGATTGATGCGGTCAAATGGCTTCGTCAAGCGTTTGAAGTAGTTTCTGTACGTTGCAATTCTAAAAGGTGCAGTTTGAGTGATGCGGAAGAACTTCTTGCCATTTCTCAGGTACTCATTTTTTCTACAATAATTGCCTTCTTGACGCTTATAAGCAGCCAAGTGTCACTTGAACAATATAGTTTTTTCTATTTATTTAGTTAAAGTATTTAACAACTTTTGTATTTTGCTTGCAGCATGTTAGTATCTACCCGGCCATGGTTGCTCAACTCGAAAATGCCATCCAGAAACACAAGTGAGAATTCTATCCCATGACTCAATTTTACACTTTTCCTCTCAGCCCTACTGCAATCTCTTTACCCTTCTCCTTTGTGATTGGGAACCGCAATATAGCTCTTCTGAGAGAGCATGACTTTTTTCCCCATTGAATCGAGTGTTTATTGTACTTGTTGACCATGGTTGATATTTTCAACTTATATCAAATAATATTCTTTATTTTTTCTGAAGAAAATTTTTATCATGTTTACGTTATCTTGTTTTTCCTGAATCCGAAATACCCCAAAGAATTGTTATTTATTTATCATTCTCTTTTATTACAAGATTACTTAATTTTTTCTAATTGAACTCAAATCTAGGTCATGGCAAGAGCAAGCACATCGTTTCTTCAAGCTAGAACCTAGAGAACGATGTTGGTCTGTGATTTTACAGCTAAAGGTATGTTATATGTGTCTGTGTTTTATGAGTTTTTAAGTTTTTTGAAAAAAAAAAAAAAAATCACTTGCAAATATGGCTGATATGGTTTTTAACTTCTACAGGAAGTTGGGGTTGCTGACGCTTTTGGTTGCTCAGAACTAGAGTTGGTTTTATCTGAGGTTGACAAGGTTGAGAAGTGGAAGCAATCTTGCATAAATATTTTAGGGACTTTAGTTGAAGATGAGAACTCATTGCTTGGTGCTTTGAAAAAGGTTCCACCAGTTATTTCTCTCAGTTCCCATCTTAGTCTTTGTTTGTTTGGCTACAATCAAATGCATTTATACGACTTCATTTACATACAGATAACCCAGACAATAGAAAGATCGTTGTACGTATATGACAAGTCATGTGGCTCAGAAGCGAGGGACTTTTGTCCTTGCTGTTGTGGTGATTTTTGGAACCAGGAATTTCTTACTTGTTCCATCTGCAAGGACTGGTAAGGTATTTCTTGCTGTTAAACAGGTTTTCTCCGTTTTTGTTAAGTTCTTGCTGAGGTTATCACATGTTTCATGTCCATGTGTTTTTGTATGAACAGTTACCATTTGAGGTGTTTAGGATCTGAAGCTGCTGGTATAGGATGCTCAGAAGTGTATAAATGTCCATACTGCCTGTATTTGGTAGTTGGATCATTTTCCCTTAATGGAGGCGGTCCTCTGGTATGTCTTCTTTGAAAGCAGTTTAAAAGAAGCGTGTATAGTTGCATAATCTCTCTTTAGTAAAAGAAGAAGAAGAAGAAGAAAAGAAAAAAAAAAAAAAAAATATATATATATATATATATCTCAATGTTTCGTTCTTTTCTTGCAGAAATTTTTGGGAAAGCGTCTGGAACTCAAAATGCTTGTTGAACTTCTATCCCAACGTGAAGATTTCTGTGTGTGGTAATTATAGTATCCCGATTCTGCTTGAAACTCTGCATTTGATTTCTGCTTTGGGTTTATATTTTCTATTTCTATCAGCCAGTATAATTTAGAATGGTCTCTGAACTGTTATTTACGTTGTCTATTTTGAAGAAAGAGAGAATTTTATTGATGTAGGACCAATATAGATTTATGAAAGAGGAGAGAAGGCAAGAAGAATTAACGGACGAAGTAGAAGATGTTAGAGAGAAGAGAGAAGAAAAGAGATGAAATTCATGTATTCAATGATAATCATCAACGTCTAATGTGGAAATAAGAATATTAGGTGTATTTTATAGATGCGTATTAAACATAATCAAATAATAAATTAAACTTAAATAAATCCTAATAGGTAATCATGTATTTAATTAATGCTAAATTCTATAGTTACGCGTAATATTAGTACACAATTTAAATTAGGATCTCTATCAATTACATTTGTCGTGCGATTCTGTTTCTAAGTTAAAAATGAAGAAACTCTGAAAACCTGTGGAAGAAATTTGAGTTTAGCTTCAAATTTGTAGGCATGTATGTTCTGCAATATTGAAGAGATGGAGAATTTTAGTTTATCGAAAACAATTTGTAGGCATGTATGTCATGCTAGCTTTGCCTGTTTTGCAGTATTGAGGAGAGAGAAATATTGGAAGAGCTTGTGGAGAAAGCTCTTACATGCAAAACTCGCTTGACGGAAATAGTTGAGACCGCGCTAGCTTTTGTTGACAAAGATCTGTGTATGATCTCTGGAAAACTAACTGCTGCTTTAAAGGTACACTAAATCCCTTTGGTTGTGAATTGTACTTGCCGATTTTGATTGCCATAATTCTGATGGGAATTTGTTTCATTATATAGGCTACTGAAGTAGCAGGTGTTTATGACCATGAAGTTGATAGCAACCTCAAGTTGGCTGTAGCAAGGAACACATGGAAACTCCAAGTCGATCGGTTACTTGAAGGTTCGCAAAGGCCCACGATGCAACAAATTCAGCAGCGTTTGAAAGAGGTATGTGATTATCTATCTTAACCTTTTTACTCTCTTGAGAGTCATGGTTATGGTTTGGTATATCCGTCCGATAACGCATCTGCTCTAAATCTGAAATGCTATTTAGGCCTATAGTAGATTTGTGGGAGTAGTGCTTTACATGGAACTGAAAATGAATGGATTTTAAGTACAGTGTATATAATATGGCAGGGGCTCACTTTGAAAGTTCCACCAGAAGATCACTTCAGGCAGAAACTTATGGAAGTGAAGCGTGTTGGCACGCAGTGGGCTGATTATGCTAAGAAGGTTCTAATCATTGCTCTTACACACGCACACAGTCGTTCTCTCTCTCTCTTCCCTATTTTTTTTTCTCCGTCTTTTGAGGCTGTTATTTTCGTATTAATAGGTTGCGGCAGATTCAGGGGCATTGGGCTTAGACAAAGTCTTCGACCTTATTTCCAAGGCGGAGAATTTACCTGTTCATCTAGAGAAGGAACTTAAGGTAGCACTTCTACACGTTTGAGTAATTTCGTTCATTCTTGTTCCTTTAGTGTTTTTTAAACCAACCCTTTTCTCTATGATGCAGTTATTAAGAGCTCGTAGTATGCTTTATTGCATATGTCGGAAGCCGTACGGTCAGAGAGCAATGATCGCTTGTGATGAATGTGATGAGTGGTATCACTTTGATTGCATTAAATTAGTTTCTGCGCCGAAGATCTACATCTGCCCTGCGTGTAACCCTCTCAAGGAAGGATCTCCGAATCCATTGTCAGCGGATCAGGAGAGGTTAGTCTGGTTATATATATATATATATGTATGTATGTAGCTTGATGAGGTTTCTTATGTTTTATGCTTGTCATATATCTGTGAATGTTACTTGATAAGTTTCTGCAAGTGATCAACTTTGACAATATCATTGTCAACTAGAAATTATCTAGTATGTTGTATCTCCAATAATTGGTTTCTGCATAATTATGCTTTGTCAGATCATCGGAAGCCAAATTTGTGGAGCCAAAAACACCGTCTCCTCAACACACAAAGTCGAGGAAGAAACCAAGAACGGCCGAGTCCAGCCTAACAGAAAAGATGTTCCCGATCACGGATCAAAATAGTACTGTCAGGTGTTCTGGTGGGATTGAATGTCTATGGTGGCGTAACCGGAAGCCTTTTAGAAGGGCAGCTAAGAAACGCTCAGAGCTCGAAACTCTCTCATTTTTCCCTTCACAGCATTGAACATGAATGGCAGTAGTTTAACCAACCATTTGATTCATTCAATTGATTCTTACAGTTTCACAAGTGTTTCTTCCTGTTCCTTCGATCAATAAAAGAGGAAAGTTTTCGTGTCGCTCATCATCTTGAATAGCGGCATAAAAAATTTTGATTAAGATAACGCAATGCCAATTGAATTGAGTTATCTTTTGCTTCATGCCCGAATTGTGAATTTAGCACAAGCGTAATCAATAATCTTCAGACGCTACCGCATCAAGCCATTTTCTTTTTGTTTTCGATTTCAGTTTCGTTTCATGTCGTATGGCATTTGAATGTGAACATAAAACTATCAGTTATTTCCTTCTTGATTTACATTATTAAGTCGAACAAAAAGCTGTGGAACTCCGAGGGGCAACTCTGCAAAAGATACAATTGCTACATGTATTTTTTTTTTACTTGGCATTTTTTTTAAAGGGTAGTATCACTTCAATTCTGCTCAAGTGGAAGAAAAAAAAAAAAAGTAAAAAAAGAACATAAGCATAAACTGAAGTCCCAAAGGCTTTGGATGTAATTTGCACTAATAATATCAACTCGACTTTGCTGAAGTGAAGAATTAAACAAAAAAAATAAAAACTATTATGGTGTTTGGCGTAGTGGTTAAAACTGTAAATATTGTAACACGTGAGAGTTTTACATTAGTATTTTTTTTTATCGTAGCATGTGAGAGCTTTATGCTGTCTTTAACTGAAAGTTAATTAGAAACAACATTGTCAAACAGGCTATAAATCTTAAAAGCATTACATGTAGGAAATGTTGAAAAATCGGATGGTTTCTCACAACTTTATTATGTTTTATAAGGTGTTTCAGGGAATGGTTATAACAAAAGATGTTAGTTTAAAAATTACAGTATGTGAGAATTGTATATTATAAGCTTACGGTTGCAACTGAGATATCAAATAACTTATTAAATAGATTTTGAGAGTACTAAAAAAATCTAATTAAAATTATGAGTTAAAACTAAAATATTATAATATAAGTATTATAACAATCGAAACTAATGTGTTAGAATGATCCCCGAACAAAC
Organism: Artocarpus heterophyllus; assembly: GCA_025403435.1. NCBI lineage: Eukaryota > Viridiplantae > Streptophyta > Magnoliopsida > Rosales > Moraceae > Artocarpus > Artocarpus heterophyllus. Next base: position 32,253,663 of record CM046343.1, read on the forward strand.
TTGGAATGAGAGATTAGGGTTTAGCTTCGCTCCTTTTTATCTCCCTTTTTTCACTTCATCGACTCCCATTTCAACCTGAAAATCTCGACTTTGTTCTCGCTACAACCATTTTTCTTCAGGAGTATAATCTCGTCTCGTGATAATAAATTGATAATAATAATCCGCCATAGATGAAATACATGAAGCCGTTGAGCTTGTTCCAAGACTTGCTCAAGACCGACGGCATCGAGCGCGGTCGTTTGCTCGGCCTTGACGTTGGCAGCAAGTACATTGGCTTGGCCGTTTCCGACTTTAGCAACAAGGTTGCTTCGCCTTTTAGGTATTTGACAAATTTCCTTCCTTGTTTTTAGGGGAAAAATAGGAAAAACTTTTAGTCTAAATTTTCTCTATTTTTTTTTCATAAGATATTACTCAAAAAGTTAACCATTTGAAATTCAAGACTCAAAATTTCTCAATTTTTCAGTGTCACGCTTGGTTGGGAAAAAAAAAAAAAGAATTCCAGTATCGTCTTAATGGTTTCTGATTTTCAGACTCTGAGCCTGTTTTTAAGTGGCTGTTTACTCTTTGTTATTAGATTTCTCAAATTTAGGGTGAAAAATGAGTCCAATGGCTGACGATTCTGAGAGTCTGTTTAGTTTGTGTACCAATTTAAATCGAGCCTGTTATTAATGGTTGTCATTTAGTGTTGCTCTTGAGCTTGTTGTAAGGGGTTTGTTGTTGTTGCTGCTTTTTTTTAGGTGCAATAAGCGTTCTGTTTTCACTAAAATTTCTCCGCGATTTTCAGTGTTTTAGTTAGGAACAAATCCAACATTGAGTCGATGGCTAAGGATTTTCGGACCCTGGTTCGTTTTACTCTCTTTCTTACTGTTTTTTAGAGGGTTTTGGCACTACTGAGGATTGATTATTTCCTTAGGCTGTTATAATTGGTTCTGTTTTTGCCTGTTAATTAGGTATCTGAACTTTCTTTGGAGGGCTTTGTTGTTGGCGTTCCTTTTGACAGACAAGGGGCTAGCAGTGATGTGAGTTTTTGAAGCATTAGTGATTTGAAAGTGCTAGGGCTTTGTTCTCCTCTGCTGACGGTTGTTTTGATTTGTTTTGATTTTCTTAGTCTGTGATTGTGAAGCTCTTCGTAGATGAACTTTGCAAAACAAACAAACTTCAAGGGGTAAAATATACCTACTGGGACGAGCGCTTTACGTCAAAGGTTGGAAACAATCATTCTTTTTGTGATTGATTTTGGCTAGTAGCTTAGACCACACACAAATTAACCCACTTCAGCTCAAGTGGTTTGTGACCCGAAAATTTCATTGAATTTTTCACAGAACGTGGAATTGCTGTTGAAGCCTTTGAATCTTCATCCAACTGAGTCGAAGACAATTGTCGACAAGTTTGCTGCTGTTGGCATTCTGCAGGTGTTGTTCTTTTATGTTTCTAGACTCTGTACACCTTCTTCATGCTTTTTGATTGAAGGGTTTAAGTTGTAGCACCGTGTTTTTGAAACGAAATATAGAGAGAGTTTATTATCTGTTTGAATATCCTAGTTAACAATCATTAAGAACCACTGATATCTTATGCTTGTGGCAGGAATACCTGGATTATGTGAACAGGCAACTCAGTAAATGAAAGGTGGCTTCAAATGGGCGTGAGTTTTTTGTTACTGTGCCAAAAAAAAAAAAAAAAAGAGAGAAATCTTTTGGTCTTGCTTTGCTCTTTGCAACGTTTTATACCGTTTGTGGGACACTTCAGTTTTCCTTTGATATTTTCCAAAAGGTATCAAGTTGAAGAATCAGCAGGATTGCAAAGCTTAGCAATTTGTAGAGCTAGTATCCTTTATTTTTGTGGGATCAATGTGTTCTTTTAGCTCGAATTTTGTCTCATTATCCGATAGGCGTGCAGAAAGATAATGGAGCCATAGATATGCTTATGGAGAAAACATTATTGACGATTTAAAAGCAGAAGTGGATGAAAGGGATTTTGATACATGCCAGAGTGTGTTGGTTTCCTGAAAAAATATGTGATAAACTTTGCAATTCAATCAATATTCCCGTTTGGGATTTTAATCAAGATAGAGAGTTGTTATTGTCCTTTATTTATCCTCAAATTGTTCGTTAGTTATATCCTTTTGCATACATAGCACATCAGCTTTGATTTAACTTGAGAATTTAGGTGATTATGAGTGTTCATTTTAGCCTCCAGCAGATAGATGCTTGCATCTTTATTTATTTATTTATTTTTCAACACTCATGTAAAGCATCTTTAATGTGTGATTTTTTTTCCCAATTAGAAAAAACTAAAACAACGAAGAAAAATGTTAAAAAAAAAACTGAAAAAAAAAGCTTTCTTTCTTTCTTCTTTTTATTTCTTTTTCTTTTTTTTTTTTTGAAAATAAAAAGTGCTCTTTCTAAAGTCATACATGTTGGGTAGGATGAGAATAAGTAAAAAGGCATCTTTTTACTTATTCTTTCTTTCTTTCTTTTTTTTTTTTTGTTTTTTCAAAATAGTTTCACAAACCATCTACGTTGAGAACTTTCTGTCTAAACCTGTCAACTTATACACAATGTCACAAATAGATCTACTTTTAAAGAATAACATAGGACGTGATACTCATTATACCCATTTTGTGGATTTTAAGCACATTCCTTTAATCATCTATATAATAAGAGAGGCCATAGTTATGATTCAACTAAATGTAGAAAAAAAATCAGGTTCTTTCTCTATAACTTAAGGAGAAATGATATATTTCCTTTTGCTCTTTATGTTCTTTAACAAAAACCTGCACGGCCAGCTATGTGTTTAGCATGTTTTGTTTGTTTGGCATAATACCTGAACTTTCCAACTCGTATAAGTTTATTGCATTACTACCGTTTAATCTTCAGATTAAGGAAGACCAAAAAAAACAAATTTTAAAAGATCCTGAATATTGACCTGCTCTTTTAGCATGACAAGATCAATTGTGTAGCTGCTGACAATCAACACTAACTTTTTAATTGATCACAGTTAATTTCATTGGTTGCATCATTTGATAGTCATAGAAAGCAATATATATATATGATATATCTATATATATATATATATAGAGAGAGAGAGAGAGAGAGAGAGAGGAAGAAGTGCATTATTAACGTGTGAATTTGCTTGATTATAAGTCCATGGATCATATATAAGATGCACAACAATTACCTCCATGCATGCACGAGTGAATTACAAGAGAAAGAAACTAAGAAGAAAATAACAAAACAAAAAATGAAACCAAGCATAAAGCTGCAGGCTTAATAGAATCATGACTACATTACACATTTATGTGGTTCAGTGCTTTGCAGTACATTGATCCTTAAGTGTGTAGCAAAACAGGTAGGCAGCGTGTAGTAACACTTATTCTAATATATACATGTATGTGCGCGCGCGCGCGTGAAGTAACACTTGAAATATTAACTCACTATTTCAATTATTACAACAACATGCAAATTCATGGATGTTAGAGTGAAATATATTAGCAAATAATTAAGTTTTAGTTTGTTAAGTTTATAACTGTGGGTGATGTAGATACAATATGGTATATTTGGCTATTGTTGGAAAAAGAATATGCAACGGATTTTAAAAATTTTTAATTAAAACATTTTTTAAAAAAACAAGTTATATATGTTATGTACATAAATCAATAAAAAAATCTTTCGTACCTATTAGTAGACTGAAAAACTGTAGGAACTGCTACGAGAAAAAAACTACCGAAAGTGCATCTCTTGCTATTATTTTTCAACGATTGGAGTGCAGGTGGTCACATATCGTTCAGTTTTTCTTTAGGTAACATCTCATTTCAACCACTTGAGAAAACCAAGAGTTAAGGTTCGAGATATTGAACAATAGCTTTATGTGAGTTTCAGAGTCTTCCCAGGAAAATACTCTTATCTAAATATCTCAAGCGATCTAAAAAATAATAGAAAATTGTTCCCTTTATATAGAGATCAAATTGAGGCCAGTCTTACCAGATATGGCATCAAAATTTGAGTTAGAGTCAAATCCTGAGCTAAAAACGCTTGTAACGCGTGTGTTGAAAAAAGCAGGTACGGTTGACCACGCCCTGTGTATGGCGGTCGACCTTGTCATCAAGGCTGACCTGGCAGACATGTTTTTAGCTTCTCAAACTTATCTGATTCACCTAATTTGAACCGATTGGATAAATCCTATCTTATTTGACATGGGTATTCTTTATAGAGCATCCGTTTTAATTCAAATAACCAAATAGGGAAGTTATCTGATTAAAATAGTCATATATAGATAATCTAATACAAATAAAATCTATCTCAAATAATTCAACATGTTTATTTTAAATTAATTCATAAAATTAATTCAACCAATAAACTAACATGAATTATTAAATCCAATCAATCAAATTTTAGCAAATCTATTAAATAACATAAGTTACCAATCTATAAGAAAAACACGTCGTATCGTTTGGTGTTTAAAACTAATTAATCATTTTATTTCACTTGGTATACTAATATCGAGATTTCAACATACATTTATTACCATGTACTCAATATGCACATATAAAAAATATTTGGAAATATTTATGTACTATTTAATTCTTAAAAACATTTTAAGAATATGAGATGTAGCCAAAAGACCATTTAAAATTATGGCTATCAAGGAAGGGATTTGGAGTCCTACCTTAATCTCTAATACCAAACACGCCTACTTCGTAAATCCATTCTTGCTAAATGTTAGTTCTAAGGGACAGCGAGCAACCTTATGTTGGGGAATTAGACGTCTCCTAATTTCAAGGACCGCAAGAACGAATAATTGCATAAAAAATTAGATAAAAGAAGAAAAGAGAGACACCAAATTTTTATACAGGTTCGTCCAAATTCAAGACTACGTCCTATTTTTGCCGCTGCAGATTCCACTATGATGAAGGATATTACAGATTATAAGAGAAATTTATCATACACTCTCAAACAGTGTTTCTCAAATCTCTCTTCTACCTAGCACCATGTGGGAATTTTTCTTTCAAGGATAGAGCTCTCACAAAATGTGCCTTACACAAAAAAATGCCACTCTCTCAAAGTCACACACCCCAACCCTAGCCACATTGTGTCTATTTATACACTAAAGAAGAGAAAAATATCAACTAATGAGAAAACCCTAGTAGTTTTCTGTTTTTGGGTGGAAATCCCTGAAAAAATCATGCATGACAGTGCCTCGACGTCGCGGCGTTCAAACTGAGCGTGTTCAGTAAAATTCACTAACACAAGTGCATGTTATCGATCAAGTAATACAATAGTGAGTAAGAGTATCGTCTCACAGGGACTGTTGTATAATAATCTAACTAAGTACTAAAATTGGATTGACTCTAAGGTTTATCTAGCTGATCATATGAAGTTGTGATTGAATAAACTACTGAACTAAAGTACTAAATTAAGAATAAAAATTGCAATTAATTTCAAGAGATACTTCAATAAGACAAGGCGTTAAGGCATTTGATTTCACCATAATCACTAGATATGAATTTCATAAAATTATGCAACCCAATTAACAATACATATGTGATGACGGAAATTCCTAAATTATTTACTATCCTATCTCTAGGTATAGCAAATCTACTCAGTTTATTAACTCACCATATCTCTATGTGAATTTAAATAAATCGGAATGCATTAGGATTTATGAACTTTCCCTATAAAGCCACACAAATAAATGGTATATCTCTATCCATATTTAATTCATGGTTATATGTTAGATGAAGCATTTGCATAATTCTCCCTTCTTAGTTTTGAACATGCACATCAGATCATTTAAATGGTAGCTAATCATTCACAAGCATTAAGCATAATAACAAATAACTCACATGAATAAAATCAATTATGTTGCATAAATATGAAATTCACATCGTCATGATTAGGCTACATCATAGCCCTAACTAAGAAAATTAGAACATAATTGAAAAAGAAATAAAAACTGAAAATTTAATTGAATCAAACATTAAGAGTTAAGAGAGCAAGAAATTATGTCACCAATCTCTTACTTCTTACTCCGGATTGCTTGACGGCTCCTAAGAAAAATAAACAACGCTCTGAAAAATAAGAAAAACCTAGCTACTAAGACTATTACATCTTTGTCTATTTATACTACTCTTAAGTTAACAAAACCCTTGTTTCACGTCCAAAAATCGTGGTTCAGAATCACCCTTGGCGCCGCGGCCCTTCTTTCCAAGCGCTGCAGCGCTTCTTTTCTGTTTTTTTCTTCTTTTCTGCCATAGCGCCGCGGCGCTCCTTTCCCAGCGCCGCGGCGCTGAGTGCCTGCCAAATACTCTGCTCAGACTCTCCTTGGGCGCCGCGGCGCTTTTGCTCTGCCAACAAGGTTCGTGCTTGATTTACAATCTTTCTCGAATTTCTTGTGCTCGTGCTCCCTTTTGTTTTCTTTTCTTTCTTTCTTCAACCTACATCAATAAAAGCATACTTTCATGAAAAAGTTGGATGTTTCATGTAATTTTTCTCAAGAACATAGTAATATTTGCTAACTAAAAGTGGCCAAATAACTCTCTAAACTAGAGTTATTAGAGCGCTACGGCGTTCTCCTGCGGCACCGCAGCGCTATTCAACCAGCGCCACGGCGCTCAACGCCTGTAACGCCCCTATATGGGGGTTAACAGTTTTTAATGAGATAAAATAAAAATAAATAATAAATAATAAAAGTAAAACCTTAAAAATAAAATTTGCCCGGGACTTAAATGAAAACTCTCAACTCAAAAATAAAAATATAAACGATAAATAAACCACAGTTTAATGTAGCACCTTAAATTTAATAATATAAACTGTTGTCATCATCATTTTAACCCTCAACACATTGTAATACAGTCACAGAAAGTAACAATTGATGCTTACATTATCATGAAGAACATTCTCAACAATTGAAGCAGTCCCAATGTAATATAGCTACATCACTTCCTCAACTATATTTCTCGTAGCCACCTCACACTTAGTGAGTCCTGAAAAGATAAAAATATAAGGGAATGAGCGACACTATGCTCAGTAGAGAAAGCCATTACTCACCTTTAGGTTTTTATCATTACCACATTAAAACCTGCATGGTTAGTAAGTTACATCATATTCCAGATTATGAGGTTTATTATGATCACATCTTATGGATACCGTAGTTAATCATTACCAAGTGTCATAATTACACATTTATACAAATATTACCAATCATCATTGTTCCTAGGTATCCATGTTAAATTGAGTATCACTCAACTCATCGAAACCCAACTGGGCGCACTTGATCACCCTATAAACATTCCAAGGGTGTTTCCGGTGAGGGGACATCAAGCCCCGAGTCCTCACCAAGTCGATTCCTGTACAGTGTGTTCTGGGACTTTCAACCCAAGGAAGCGTTATCACCTTCCCCCTATTTTACCTTTTAGGGTATTCATGCCCAAGGACGTAATCGCCGCCCTCTTCATGCCTCACCATTTCTCTATATTAAATCATTATTAATAGAGTCAGTTTTCCTAACCATGCTTCTCAATTTATAACATGTGTTAATTCATTATGTTCCTCGCCGTACAATACAAGACGAGTCCATGTCATAGTTTCATATGTGATACTCATATAATATCAGTTCAACATAGATATATATATTACGGCAAAACAATCAATTTTAATTCTATAAAAACCTCACAAAAGATAAGTAATAGAATCCCTACCTTTCAAGCTTATCAACAATCTCTTAATCCTGGAATCAATTAACGTTAGCTCCATACTCCCTTGATCTTGAACTCCAAGCAAAACAGATCCAGTTGTATCTCGCTGTATCTACGAAGCATCCTCTGTAGTGCTCCTCGAGCGACTATGAATGGCTAGGAATGCTTCCTGGAGATCATACATTCTTGAAAACGTCATTCTGGACTCCGATATTGCTGTTTGAATCGCCTCGATTCGCTGTGCAGTTGGTACCAGATGATTTTCATCGGAGTGGAATTTGCTCGAACGGAAGTCACCATTGCATCCAGAGCATCGAAACGAGTCAGGAGGAGGTCTCGGATAGTCGATCGGAGGTCCAGATCACAAAAATCCAAAGTCGCCGTTGACCAGCCGTTGACCGGCGTTGACCGCCGTTGACCGGCGTCAATCGGGGTCCGTTGGCAGCTGGGCTCGGGCCTACCCCCCCTAAATCGACCCTTCTGAGTCCAATGGCGGGGCCAATTTCACCTAATTCTGCCTCTAACATAGCGGGTCGTGAAGTACAATGTCGGTAGAAATAGATGAGCTCCGATCTTGATTCTCCGACGATGGAAACCTGAAATTGGCTGAGGGTTTTTGCTACCCATCCTCCTATGAGCATTTTCCCTCATCCAATTTGAAGAAACGTGGCTGGGAAGAGCCAAAACGGAGGCTCCCGCGGCGGTTGACGGTGGCGTTGGCCGTTCTCCGGCGAAACCGGCTCCTTCCATGCAATTGATCGAGGGGTTTTACTCCCCTTGATCCTCTGAACTCATTGGGAGGGGTGGTGTCAGTCACCTCCTCCTGCAAGGCAGAGTTCCACCATGGAGGCGGACGGCGCACGGCGGCAATAGGCGGGCGGAGCAATCCGGCGGTTGTTGAGCTGCCACCAAGGGTGGGTTTTGTTCCTCTCATCACGGTGGTCGTGTAGGAACAAGAATCACGTCGATCGGACGTCGGACGGCGAAGATATCTCGTCGAAAAGAAATGGGTTTCGCCGCCACTTTGGGCGGCGTGTGTGGTCTCCTCCGGCGGCGTTTTGGGCGGCGCGGCACCTCGTTGGACTCAGCTCGTCGAGAGCTTTCCATTGGTGCGAGAGGTGTCGAAAACGGATGCCGGAATCTCGGACGATTTTTGAGGAGAGAGAGAGAGGATTTTTAGAGAGAGAAAGTAGAGAGAGAGAGAGAGTTTCGAATTATGAGAGATTTTCTGATTTTTTTTATATACTAAAAATTAATCTAATTACCTTAATACCCTTAGGAGAATAACGGGTGTCACAACGCCCAGCGCCTAGGCGCTTTTCAACTAGCGCTGTGGCACTCGCGATGCTGCCTTGCTGCCTCACGAGCACTATGGTGCCTAATTCTGGCGCCGCAGCACCCCGAATCTACCTCATCTCCTTTTTCTTCCTTTTTATTGAGTGTTGACTTGATTTGGCTCCACGCCTGCAACAATCTCCTTCTTGGAGACTAATCAATCACCATGTCTCCAACTGCAGCGGCAACAACTTCTCACGCCTCATGGATAAGTCCAATTGAAGTTGCACACAACTTCAGTTTCTCGATCGGGACCGTCTTGGTGAGCATATTTGCTGGATTCCAACTCTCAAGAATCTTCTCAACCTTTAGCACTCCATCTTCCAAAGCCGACCTGATGAAGTGAGACCGGAACTGTATATGCTTTGTCCTAGCATGAAATGCAGGATTTTTTTGCCAAGTGAATGGCGCTTTGACTGTCACTGTGTAATACACTCCTTTCCTACTTGTGACCCAGTTCTTCCAGAAACGATTACAACCAAATCATCTCCTCGCTCGCTTCTGTTATGGCCATATACTCTGCTTCTATTGTAGAGAGTACATCTATCTTCTACAGCTTCGAGACCCAACTAACTGCTGTGCCACCTAAAGTGTAGACATAATCGGTGGTACTCTTTCTGCCATCAATGTCTCTAGCCATATCAACATCAACATAGCCTTGTAGTCCCAAGTCTGACTTCTTGAAATACAGTGCTAAACCTATAGTACCTCTCAGATATCTGAGAATCCACTTCACTGCCTCCCAATGCCGCTTGCCTGGATTACTCATGTACCTACTCATAACTCCCAATGTGCAATGTCTGATCTGGTACAAATCATGGCATACATGAGACTGCCTATTACTGAAGCATAAGGCACCTTGGCCATGTGGTCTCGTTCCTACTCCGTGGTCGGTGATTGCTCCTTTGATAATTTGAAGTGACTAGCCAAAGGAGTATTCACAGGCTTTGCATTACCCATATTGAATCTGCTAAGCACCTTTTCAACATATTCTTCTTGTGACAGTTTCAGACCATTGCTATTCCTCGTTATTCTCATTCCAAGGATTTGTTTTGCAGCACCTAAATCCTTCATTGCAAACTCTTTAGACAGCTTATTCTTCAGCTTGTTAATCTCTTGTTTGCAACCTCCTGCTATCAGCATGTCATTGATATATAGCAACAATATAATGTAGGAGTCACCAAAATTCTTCACATAACAACAGTGATCTCCCTAACACCTCAAGAAACCATTCCTGCACATGAAACTGTCAAACTTCTTATACCACTGCCTGGGAGCTTGTTTAAGGCCATACAAGCTCTTCTGAAGTTTGCACACCAAGTTCTCCTTACCTGATACTTCAAACCCTTGTGGCTACTTCATGTAGATCTCCTCCTCCAAATCACCATGGAGAAAAGCTGTCTTAACATTCAACTGTTCCAAGAACAAGTCTTCATTTGCCATTAGCGCAAGTACCGTCCTGATCGTGGTTAGCTTCACCACCAGAGAAAAAATCTCATTAAAGTCGATGCCCTCTTTTTGCTGAAAGCCTTTTACCACCAGCCTTGCCTTATACTATTTACTACCATCAAATTCATCTTTAATCCGGTATACCCATTTATTATGCAAGGCCTTTTTGCCTTGTGGTAGCTCTGCCAGTTGCCATGTCTGGTTGGACCTTAAGGAATCCATCTCATCCCTCATGGCTAACTCCCACTTGACCAAATCTTCAGCCTGCACGGCTTCATCATAGCTCTCTGGCTCACCTCTGTCGGTCAACAAAATATAATGCAGAGAAGGAGAGTATCTCTACAGTGGTCTGATGGTCCTACTAGACCTCCTGATTGGTGTGGCAAGAGTACTCTAGTTTTCCTTTAGAGCAACATTTTCTTGGTCTTCAACTTCTGAATTTTCCACTTCCACTTCAAGAAGATCCTTCAATGGAATCACCTCAGGCTTCTTGTCTTCAGAAGCTAAACCCCTAGAGTTAGTGTTGTCTCTGTCCTTGTACAGAACACCGTCATTGAAGATCACTTCCTTGCTCCCAACAATCTTTCGATTTTGGTCATCCCAGAAACGATAACCAAACTCAAGTCCACCATAGCTAACTAGAAAACACTTTTTCGACTTGGCATCAAGTTTACTTCTAGCAGCAGGATTAATATGAACACAGGAAACACACCCAAATACTTTCAAGTAAGAGAGGTCAACCTTTTTGCTGCTTCATACTTCTTCCGGTAGGTTGAACTTCAGCGGTGTGAATGGACTTCTGTTTATCAAATGAGCTGCTGTATTAATTGCCTCAGCCCAAAACGACTTTGGCGGCCCCGCATGCAACCTCATGCTTCTGGCACGCTCGTTTAGAGTTCTGTTCATCCTCTCAGCTACCCCGTTCTATTGTGGTTTCCCTGAAATGGTTTTCTTTATCTTTATTCCACTCTCAGTACAGTACCACCTAAAATCTTCATCTAAGTAGTCTCCCCCATTGTTAGACTGCAAGCACTTTACCTTCAAATCTGTCTCGTTCTCCACCATGGCTTTCCATCTTTTGAAAGCATCAAAGACATCAGATTTGTTTTTCAGAAAGTAAACCTATACCTTCTTGCTTGAGTAATCAATAAACATCACATAATAATTTACGCCGCCAAGGGAAGTCACCGTAGTAGGCCCTCACACATCAGTGTGAACTAGCTCCAATTTCTTAGACTTAGGCTCTCTACCTATTGTTGAGAAGCTAACCGTCTTTTGTTTACCAAAGATACATGCTTCACACAAACTATGATTAACAGTTTTCAATCCCGACAGTTTTCTTTTACAGTGAAGCACCTTCATTCCCTTCTCACTCATGTGACCGAGCCTATAGTGCCATAGATTGGTATTGGTAGCAGAATCAACAACTGCTATGGTATCTCTGCAACTAGAGTTCATGTAGAGAGTTCTAACCTTGCGTCCCTGAGCAACAACCTTTGCTCCCTTCGTGACTTTCTAACCTCCACAACTGAAGGTCACTTTATGTCCTTCGTCATCCAGTTGCCCCATCGAAATCAAGTTGCGCATTAGTTTGGGAACATGTCTCACCTTATGAATCTTCCACACAGACTCATTAGGCATTTTCAAACTGACATCCCCAATGCCAACAATGTCCAAAGGTTCTCCGTAAGCAAGATAAACCTTGCCATGATTTTCGACAATATAATTCTCCAGGACATGACGATGTGCAGTGGTGTAGAATGATGCTCCTAAATCTATCACCCACGAATCAAAAGAATTGTCAACAGACAAGATTAAGGCATCCCGTGCCTCTTCTATGGCAACGTTAGTAGCGTCATTGTTCTTGTCTTCAATCTTCCTTGGAGCCTTGCAATTCTTTTTCAAGTGGCCAATTCTCCCATAATTCCAACACTCATACTCCTATCGTTCCTCGACTTGCCTCTCTTGCCGTTATCCCTGTTGGAATGCCTCTCAAGTTTCCTGCTCCTATTATCAATATTAAGGGCTGAGTTCGACGTTGAGGCTTCACCTGAATCCTTCCTACAAACTTCTTCTGTCAGAATAGAGTTTCTGATATCAACAAATTTTAATTTTGCATTCCCAATCGAATTTGTAATGGCCACCCTTATGGGTTCCCAACTATTCGGTAACGAGGCCAAGAGGATTAGGGCATTGATCTCATCATCGAATTTAATCTCTACCGAGACCAATTGGTTCAGAACGGTGTTGAAACTGTTTAAATGCTCTACCACCGAGGCACCTTCAGGCATTTTTAAATTAAAGAGCTTCTTCATGAGATGTACCTTGTTGTTGGCTGAGGGCTTCTCATACATCTCTGACAAAGCCTTCGTCATTCCTGCTGTAGTATTCTCCTTCGCAACGTTGTGGGCCACATTCTTTGACAGTGTCAAATGGATCACACCTAGTACCTGTCTATCAAGGAGATTCCACTTCTCATCCTTCATGCCTTCAGGCTTATTACCCAAGGGCAAGTGTAGTTTCTTGCTGTAAAGGTAGTCTTCCACTTGCATCCTCCAATAGGAAAAGTCTGAACCATCAAATTTGGTGATACCGACAGCTAAACCTTCTTCTCCCGTCATCGTTCTTGATCCAAACTGCCGCTCTGATACTAGTTTTTGGGGAATTAGGTGTCCCCTAATTCCAAGGACCACAAGAATAAATAATTACAAAAAAGAAATTAGAGAAAAGAAGAAAAGAGAGACACCAAATTTTTATACAGATTCATCCAAATTCGAGACTACGTCCTGTTTCTGTCGCTACAGATTCCATTATGATGAAGGAGATTACAGATTATAAGAGAAATTTATCACACACTCTCAAATAGTGTTTCTCAAATATCTCTTCTACCTAGTACCCTGTGGGAATTTTTCTCTTAAGGATGGAGCTCTCACAAAATATGCTTCACGCAAAAAAATGCCACTCTCTCAAAGTCACACACGCTAACCCTAGCCACCTTGTGTCTATTTATACACCAAAGAAGAGAAAAATAGCAACTAATGAGAAAACCCTAGTAATTTCTCGTTTTTGGGTCGAAATCCCGTAGAAAATTACACGTGACAGTGCCTCAGCGCTGCGGTGCTATTCAACCAGCGCTGCGGCGCTCAACGCCCAGCGCCTAAGCGCTTTTCAACCAGCATCGCGGCGCTCTCCTGCTGCCTTTGAATATGCCTCCTCTCCTTTTTCTTCCTTTTTGCTGAATGTTGACTTGATTTGGCTCCGTACCTACAACACCTTAGGTGTAGACTTAATTCATTAATGTCAAAACTTAGATGTATTATATTCATATGTAATCTCATGGTTTCTTAGTGTGCCTTCCCTAATTAAAATTCATCTTTTATTTACATAATAATTGAACATGCTTTAAAACACATTAACAATGATTTTTGATCAGTAAAACAAGTAAAAACACACTTAGAATTTAATTTGAAACAAAAGGGGTTCGGGTGGCCCGAAACTAGGCTCTCTGGTGTAGTGTTGTCAACTGGGGTACACTACCCGCGGTCAACCGCATTACACTAACCACGGTTGGCTGCGTTGCCGTGACCAGAAGCACTCTATTTCGAGCTCCCAAACTTAAATCGAGCTCAAATCCTTCTAAATCAGTTCTAATGCTTCTAAAACATGTTCTAAAGGTCTATAAACATTATATGAATCATGTAAACTCTTTTCCATACACATGCAACTTGGTTTCATCATTATTCATGCATTTTTCATATTTATTCTAAAAATGAATGAAATAAATGTAAAACAACTTTAATCCATTTTTTGTTCGAATAAAACTTGAATTTGTATTGGTAATCATCCTACCATCTTAGATAAAATGTAGTTTATGTTCATTTAGTCTCAGATCATTATATGCAAGCTTAATTCTTGACAAATTTGTTCAAAATAGAGCTGTTTAAATGGAAAAAAAAATACTCAGACATATGAATATGAATTTGAACACAAAATCAGAGATGGGGACTTTATAATGTAGGTTTGAATCATTATAACGTTTCTAACCTCAAATTGAAGGATTTGGCACCACTTTGATGGCTCTAAACAGGATTTTTGCTTTTATTTTGACTAAAAGATAGAAGCCTTTTTGTGTTCTGAGTTTTTTGGAAACAAAATGAGATAGGGAGAGAAAGAGAATGACGTAAAAGGGAGAGGAAAAGATATGAGTGTTTCTCTAAATGTTGTGGGGAATCTGAGTAAATTTTAGTCTCTTTAAACCAGAGAACCATAAATGGTTTCAAGACAAAACCATGCTCAACATTTGGTTTCTTTAGGAGAATTTCAAGGCCCTCTAGCGTTTCACATGGAAGATATCTAAGTGGGGTTGGGGACATGTTGGGCATTTCGACATTTGTTCTGTTTTTTTTAAAAAATAAATTAAAGAAAAATGTTTTAATTTAATTAAAATTGATTTTGAAAATAAAAATGATATACTAAAAATTCATTTTAAAACAATTCAATAATTGCTCAAAATATATTAAAGCAAACAAAATTTATAAAATGCAATAAACAAGAAAGATTACAAAAATAATTAATTAGAGATTAAATTTTAATTAGGCACACTAATTAATCAATTTTTCATATTAATTACGATTAATTAAGTTTTGATATTACATGAAACAATTGAGAAGATAAAGAGCTAGGGCCATAAAGCTTTGTTCTTGGGTAAGAATTCTTCATCATTCTTTATTAGGTCCTCTCAAACTTGTCAAGCTAATTCTATTCACATTGGTAGTCAAGAATTCATATTAAGGCTACAGACATGGGTATTACTCATGTGGTAATATACAATAGAGACAAGGGCAAGGGTATAATTCAATATTTGACGGGAGTTCATTCACCTCTATGGGTTCATTCAACTTTTAATCGAGTGTGATCACCTAGTAGCGAGAGGACCCCGTTTGTTTTTGTTCTCAAAATTTTTTGAATTGTTTTCGCACGCTTTTGGAGACAAAAATTTTAAAAACACTTTCAGCACAATTTTTAAAAAATTTTCATTCTTTAAAACAAAAATATTTTCACATGTTTTGAAAACAATACCAAACAAGTATTTCTATATTTTTTTCTTAGTATTTGTACTTTGCCTTTGTTTTGTGTTCTTTAAATTGTGTAAAAAGTACATAATCTTTGTCCATCCACAAGCATCTCCAGTGGAATTGTAAATTGACGTGTCAACAATAAATTTGACATTTGAGGGTAAAAAAAGTCTCCAATGTAATGTCATTTTAATGCCAAATTTGTAACATAAAAAAGTTAGCTAATAAGTCGGGTGTCGTATGATCAGGACACAGAGGCCAACTAATAAAAGGAAAAGGGAACATTATAACTAAGTTTAGGTAAGTTCAAACCTAACCTACAGCATGAAGTAAATGATTTTCAAATCATTTTATATGTTTGCAAATGTTATACAAGTTGTTTTTAAAGTATGTTTTCACTTGTTATGCATAAAGTTTTAAAGATTAAGTAAAAGTTTGCAATGTATTTGCAATAATTATGTTTAAGGTATGTTTGCATTTTGTTAATGTATAATGTTTTACAATTTAAGTTGTAAGTTTTACGTTGTATCTGTTATGTAATAAGTTTTACAGCACAAGTTATGATTTGCAAATGTGTTTGCATATGATGTGATAGCATTTAATATGCTCACTAAAGCTAAAAAGAAGGTAAAATAAAGATAAAAAGGAAGTGTCGTACCAGCCTTCTTGTTGTGAGATACTGAAAGTAAAGTTAAAGTTGTGTCCTCCTTGATGTGAGGTACACAAGTAAAGATAAAGTTATGACCTCGGTATTCGATGGTCTTAAGTCTTCCACAAGGGAAGCATCATCTTTATGATCTCATGATTAATAATGTTGATACGAACATTAAAGTTTATAAGATAAGAAAAGTTAAAGAACAAAGATAAGAAATTAAAGTAAGAAACGAATGTTCATAAGACGCTCATAAATGCAAGTTCATGATTGAGCATAAATAGGATCATACGTTAGGATTTTGCCAGCATTCCTAGAAATGAGATGTTTATGTGTTATGCTTACGAAAAACATTCTGAGGAATGTTTTATATTAAATGTTTATGAAAAGCATTTTTATGTTTTCAAGAAAAGGTTTATGAAAGACGTTTTAAGAACAAAGTTTAAGAAATGTTTTATGAAAAGTGTTTTGGAAATGTTTAAAGAAAAATGTTTATGAAAAACCTTTTAAGAAAAAGGTTTTTATGAGAAAAGCTTTTAAAGCATGTGAAAATTATTTGTGAGATTTCATTTGAACTTACTGAACGAAAGCTCATAAAAAGTTTCTTCATGCTATAAGTAGTCCTATGAGTAATCCAATAGGACTTGTTAGAAGAGCTGGGTACTGCAAAAGACAGACGCAAAGACTTAGGTATGGATACCACTACAGTATGCTTCCGCTACTCAAAGAAAATGTTTTTCCACTATTTGATATAGTGTTTTCAAAGTTTTTAAAAAATCAAAGTTTTAAGAAATATTTTCAAAGTTTTAAGTTATATTTTATAAAATATTTTATATAATTTTAAAGTTAAGTTTCTAAGCTATGATTCAATAAATATTTCTTATTAAGTTTGAAGAAATGATTTGAAATGGTTTTAAAGTAAAGTGTTGGGCAATGTCTCAACTCAAATTGCGACAGACAACGCAACAGCTTTTTAAGTATGTTTCAAAGGATGTAAAGGAAAAAGAAGTTTATTCAATATTTTTCTTACAAAGTAAGTAAGATTAATTCTTAAGAAATGATGTTTAAAGAAAGTTAAGTGACTACCAAAAAAGGCAGGTCGTCACAAACCTAGGCCATGTAAAATTGGTTCGGGGTGTAGGTTGGACCGAGGTTATTCTTATTTAGGCTGGCCTAGCCCACGGCCTATGTAGGCCTAATGAGAACGGGCCGTGCCCGTCCATTCTTGCATCTCTATGAGTGCCCTCATAATAGCCCATGAGGCCTAAAAACATTTTTTTTTATAGAGAAAGTTATAAGAATGCCCCTCAAATGCACCACCTTATTAAAAATGCCCTATTATAAACCATTTATCAAAACTACCGTTTTATTAGAAATTGAGGATTTATTAAAAGACCTTATTACCCTCCCTTCTACCCACTGATGCGAGATGCCAAAATGGAACCTACCAGGTTTCGTCATGAAACCCATCAGGTTCTGTCTTGAAACCCATCAGGTTCTATCTTGAAACCCTCATCCAGATGCTGGAGTGGGCTATCAGATTATAACCTGTCAAGTTTCAACTTGGAACCTACTGGATTCTAACATTTTTTTTTTAAAAAGGAAGTGCCAACGCCTTCGGTTGCCCACTCAGGTGGTAGGTTATAGCCTGTTAGTTCCAGCTTAGAACTTACGAGATTTCATCTTGGACCCCACCGGAACCTGTTAGATTCCGTCCCTGTACTAGCTAGAACCCACCAAGTTTCAACACGAGACCTGCTAGATTCTATTCAAAAACTTATCGGACCTACCAAATTCTATCCTAAAACTTGGTAGATCCAGCCATGTGCCAGCGCAAAACCCGCTAGGTTCCCTTTAAATATTGACAATAAATTCAAATCTCTAATCAAATTGTCAAACAAAAAATTCCACAATCTTCAAACAAAGATTAAAACAAAAAATACAACCCAAAATGTAGAAAAAGAAAAAAAAAGGCAAATATTCAAACAGATACAACCATATATTCAACCATTAAGTCAGAACACCATAAATTCAACCAAAAATTTCAATCAAAAAATTCCTCAACATGCAAAAACAGTGACAATACACAATAACATTGAGGAATAAATCCAAAATGTAACAAAAGATATTACGTTTTATTCCATGGTAGCAAGTTTGCAAACAATACCCTCAACAGCATCTGCACAGCAAAAAAAAAAAGGACCATCAACAAAATCTACATAGTGAAAAACTATTCATTTCAAAACAGATAATTTGAGGGATATGACGAAGAGAATCCTGACCAAGTGTGGCTAAGCAAATCTAATCTATTTCTTTTAAACCGTGGAACTCATGAAAGAGGACCAAAAAAAAAATTCAGATCTAAATCTAAAATCTTGCCCACACTTTCTCCTTGCACTCTCTGTCTCCCTCCTTACTTTCTTTTTCCATTGCTCAGCAATCAGCAAACAGCCATGTGGTTGGCGGCCAAGGAAGCAGACAAGAAGCCTTTAGAGTTCCTGATCTATGGCCACACTGGCTGGGTTGGCGGCCTCCTCGGCAAGCTCTGCGAGTCTCAGGGACTCGACTTCCTCTATGGCTATGGCTGCGTCAAGGCCTGTGCCTCCCTTATAGCCGACATCATCACCATTAAGCCAACTGCCCCCAGCGTCGATTGGTGTGAGTCACACAAGGTTGTCCACACCAACGTCATCAGAACCATAACAGTCGCCGACATTTACAGAGAGCGAGGCCTTGTTCTCATCAACTATGCCACCAAAAGCATCTTTGAGTATGATTCGGACCATCCTTTTTTATTTTCATCGTCAATTTACAAGTAGAGAGGAAAAAAGGGGAGAGAGAGCAAGGGTGGCTCCAGAGATCTGGGAGGAGAGAGAGAGATGAGACACAAAGAGAGAAAGAAGAGAGGGAGAGTTTGGGCAAAAAAAAAAGACAGAGACGGTGAAGAAAAGAGGAGTGAAAAGCAAGAAGAAAGAGAATTTTAGATCTAAAGATAACCTGAAGAGCAGATGAGAGAGGAGGAGGATAAGAGAGAATTTTAGATATATTTTTTTTAATCAAGATTTGAACTAGGAACAAAAATATAAGTTAATAAATTAAATTAAAAAACAAATAACAATAAACTGGTTGTTTTAAAAAGTTAAAAAAGAGAGGGTATTTTAAAAATTAGTGTCCATGAGGGGTCATTTTTTTTTATTATTTTTTTTATACTATAATCTTTATCCATGTAATTAGGGCTAATAATTCGTGTTCGCGTGTTGTGTTCGTGTCAACACGTTTACAACATGACACGATTAAACCAAACACAAACACAATTAATACACGCATAAAACACGTTTAACACAGCATGACACGATTAAAAAAAATTATTATATCATTTTTTATTATATAATTTTTTAAAAAAAATTTGACTATTAAAATTTTAAAAATTAATTTTTTTTACTGTATAAAGCTTTTTACTATAGACTAAAAAGTTTTTATTAGTGTCAAAAATATAACAATATTTAATTATTAAATATTTTAAACTGTATTTCCTTTAGATCTTTAAATTTTCACTAACTAAGATTGGACAAAAATTAATTTCAACGCCAACACCTTGAAACACAAGGGACTCCAATACGTTGAAATAAAGGTGAATGGGTAGTGTTTATATAGAGGAAAAAAGGGAGAAAGTCTCTCTTTGCTTTTGATGTGGGATTCTTAGTTCAAAACTTTAAAACCATAATAAATATATTAGATGCTCTTATTTAACAAAAAACATTTATTTACTTGGGTGGTGGGCTGGCGGCATACTCAACTTTTGGAGCAAGGTTCGATTCCTTGCAACCTGGGTGTTTATTTTTTATCTCATGTTGTTTTCGTCTTGTGTCATCATGTCGTGTCTGAAATTACTAGCTCTACATATAATCGCAAAATCTCACCTCACAAGGTGTCACAGGGGCCTAAATTTTTGACCGAAAATCTACCACTGTGCGGCACTAAGCCACCCGACCTAGTCAGCTTACCCAAGTGTTTACCCACGATGATCCGATAATCAAACACACAAAACCAACTTACGGAAACCACTTTCCAACCTTTTATTAATTCACAAAAGAAATACAAGTTTTGCCTCACACGGATTACCATAACACTTGCTTAATCTCCTGTGAGTTGGTGTCTTGAGGCCTCACTATTTATAGATAGAATTTTACAACATGTGGCTGACACCCCCAACCACTAGGGACCAACTTCGGGACTCTGTGCATGCTAATAGCCACGTTGCAGCGACTTCCACGATTCTCGGGCGGAGACTTGGCCCTCCGCATGCCACGTGCAGCCTGCTAAATTCCAGTCGCCTCCTGATGCGTGAACATGGGCCACGTGGAGGGCTCTCATGGTCTAACTGTTGGCTGGGCAACTCTCTGATCGTTCCACATTTGCCCACGACTTGTGCCCACGTGCCTTCAGAATCCAATCGTTGTGGCCACGTTTCAAAGTTAGCCGTTGAGGCCACCTGCTTCCGCGGATAGTGTGCGCACCACTCGTACACGTGGGCTGAGAGTTCGCTCGCTCACCCAACAGCCCACACACATATGCACGTTCCCTTTTTCACGGGGCCTTGCCTGAACCGAGACTTAGCCCACGCTCAAGCCTTGTCCGCCTGCCTGTGTCTTTCCCACTGGCTTCCCCCGAGTTTCTCGCATGCTTGTCCGCACTCCTACGCGCACGTCCCACTGTTTGTCCGAAATCTTCATGCGCTTGTCCAATTGGCCACACATGTGCACCTACCTGCGTGCACATTTTTCACCTGACCCTCATACATGGCCAAGGCCACCTTGTGCTTGCATACTAATCCATTAGGTCTTTGTCCGAACCATCTAAAGGAGGTTATCATGTGCCTCCTTGCCTTGGACATGGGCCACCCACACCCAAGATTTGCCACCACTGACTTAGTTCGAAGTTCGGGGGTCTAACAAACCACCCCCACCGGATGAAGCCGACGCCCTCGTCGGTATAGCCTCGATGTATTTCTGCACTTCTTTCTCAAATTGCCACAAGGTAACATCCCGTTCCCAAGTAGCACTGCTCTCATCTTCACCCATCCATTTCACAAGAAAATCAGTCCGTCGATTCTTCTTGCTCATGCCCATTGTTCGATGGTCAAGGATCTTTTCCACCACTTTATCAAATTGTTTTCTGATAGTGGGCGGAGCCCTCTTCGCCTGCTGCCTTTTGTTCAACAAGTCCTCCTTGTAAGGCTTCAGAAAACTCACGTGGAACGTTGGGTGCACCTTTAGTCGAGGTGGTAGCTTTAACCTATAAGCAACATTCCCAACTTTCTTAACAATTTCAAAAGGACCATCGTACCTTGGAAGAAGCCCACGATGCACTGTTTTGCTGCTTATCTTCTTCCAAATCTGTGGGGTCAATTTCAGCAACACCATGTCACCAACATTGAACTCAACTTGGCGCCTATGCTGATAAGCATACTTCTTCATGCGCCTAGCTACTTTCATCAAACTATCTCGGGCTTGTAGTATCAACTCCTGCTTCTCTTCTGCAAAGCGATAAGCTGCTGGAAAGCTAACTCGCCCTTTGGAACGTGCCACCTCCAATGGGGTCAGGGGCTGATGTCTGAGTGCAAGCTCTGCAGGACTTCGATGTAAGTTATAGGAGAATTGGGCCACATCAAGTAAATCCAGCCAATTCTTTTGACTCGTCGAGACATAATGCCTTAGAAATTCTTCCAATAGAGCATTAATACGCTCCGTTTGACCGTCAGTCTATGGATGGGTAGCTGAAGAAAACTTTAACTCAGAACCTATCAAGTTAAAGAGAGCCGTCCAAAACTTACCAGTGAACCTTGAATCATGATCACTAACTATGTCTTCAGGCACACCGAAATATTTCACCTCATTTTTGAAAAAGAGCTCTGCCCCACAATAGCTGAGCTCTCATGTGGGGCTGCAATGAACGCTGCATATTTCAAAAACCGATCTACCACGACCAACACTGACCGCATACCTTGGATTGAAGGGAACCCCGTAATAAAATCCATAGACACTGACTTCCGTGGCTTTTTTGGTATCGAGAGTGGTTGTAGTAACCCGGCTACCTTCCTTCTTTTCGTCTTATCTTGTTGGCACACCAAACAAGTCTTCACATATAGTTCAACAGCCTCCTCCATGTTGGGCCAATAATAGCTGCGGGTTAAGAGTGTCATCATCAGTTCTCTCCCCGGATGTCCCGCCCATTGAGGGTCATGCGTCTCCCGCAAAAGTTCCTGTCTCAAGCCACCTGAGTTAGGAATAAATAATCGATTACCTTTGACATAAAAGAGTCCGTCATCTTCCCAATAATGCCTCATGACTCCCTCTCGCACTACCTTCTTGAGATGAACATAGGCCCGGTCCACCTCAGCTTGGTGTTTCACTCGATCAAGAAAAGTTGACTGCACTGCCATCAACGCAGCCACATAGTCCTGCACCTCCTTACGACTCAAGGCGTTAGCGACTTAGTTTTGCTTGCCTGGTTTATGTTCCCACACAAAGTCGAATTCCGCCAGGAATTCCTACCAACGGGCTTGTTTTGGGGTCAACTTCTTTGGGGTCTTGAAATAAGTGTTTGCCACGTTGTCCGTCAACACTTTGAACTTTGTTTCCAGTAAGTAATGCCTCCAGGTGTCAAGACAATGACCACTGCCGTCATTTCCTTCTCATGGGCCGAGTACTGCTGCTCAGCATCCTTAAGCTTCCTACTTTCATAAGCCACAGGGTGGCCACCCTGCACGAGCACTCCACCAAGAGCTCGGTCTGATGCATCCGTGTGTACCTCAAATGGAAGCTCAAAATTCGGCAATCTCAGGACTGGTTCTGAGGCAACTGCTGCCTTTAGTTTCTCAAAGGCTTCTTGACATGCGTCTGTCCACGCCCACTTTTGCTCTTTTCTTAGTAAGTCTGTCAAAGGGCTTGCCTTCTTTGAGTACCCTTTAATGAACCGTTGATAGTAATTTGCCAAACCAAGAAAAGAACGCAAGTCCGGCACCTTCGTTGGCGTAGGCCAATCCATGATTACCTTCACCTTGTCCTCGTCCATCCGAATATTGCCTTTGGAAATCCAATGGCCCAAGAATTTGATTTCTTGCCTGCAAAACTCACATTTTTCTTTTTTCACAAATAAATTGTATTCTCTAAGTTGTGAGAATACTTGTCACAAGTGATTAACATGATCCACCAACGATCCCGAGTAAACAACAATATCATCCAAATAAACAACCACAAATCGATCAAGAAATTCATAGAGTACCTTATTCATTAAGTTGCAAAATGTGGCAAGGGCGTTGGTTAAGCCAAAAGGCATCACCAAAAACTCAAATGAACCATATCTCGTCACACAAGCCGTCTTGGGCTCATCTCGCTTGGCTATCCACACCTACCAATAGCCTGATCGTAGGTCCAACTTTGTGAAGTATGACGCGCCTGCCAACCGGTCAAACAAATCTGCAGCATTAGGGACTGGGTACTTATTCTTGATAATTACTTTATTGAGGGCCCGATAGTCTATGCACATCTGCAATGAGCCATCCTGCTTCCTCTGAAAAAACACAGGGGAACCATAGGGGGCTTTTGAGAGTTGTATGAAACCAGCATTCAGCAACTCATTAAGCTGACTCCTCAGCTTGACCAATTCTAATGGGGCCATCCGATAAGGGGCTTAGGCTGCCGGCCTGGCACCTGGATCCAGCGCGATCTTGTGGTCCACCGCTCGCCTCGGAGGTAATTTCTTAGGCAGCTCTGAGGGCATCGCGTCTGAGAACTACTCCAACACTGTTGCAACTTCATCAGGCACCTCCACGACCTGATCCGGTTCGATTTCCATGAGGGCTGCAACGTAAGTAATCTCTCCCTTTTTCACCCCATTTTTGAATTGCTTGGCCGACTGTATCTCTAACTTACTCTTGACCTGTCCAGAGAAGTTAGCATGAATAAAGCAAAGATTTCGTTCCTTATTTACCAACATACCCGATAGATGAGGCATGATTGTTGCCTTGGCTTGAACGAAGAAGTCAATCCCCAAGATCAACTCAAAATCATCAAAGGCTACGACGGTAAGATTAATCTGTCCCTCCCAAGCACCAACTTTGAGGGTCGTTGTGGCTACACCTTGGACCGAAGTAGCACCCGAGTTCACCGCCTTGATTTTGCATAGACTCTGGTTTACCACTAAACCCAACTTGTCCACCATTTTATTGGAAAGGAAGTTACTGGTTGCCCCTGTGTCCAGCAAAGCTCTTACGGTCTTCCCATTTAATTGCACCGTTGCATACAAAAGACCCCTATTTGGGGCTGACTTAACCGTTGAAACCGTATTAAGGAGTTGGAGAAGGTTTACCCGTGAAGTGCTAGATCCATTTGCATTCTCCTCTCCTTCGGATTCTTGGATAGCATTCAATCTTTCTTGCTTTGGGCATTTCTTGGCCATATGTGGTCCCCCACAAATAAAACAGCCCGCTTCCTTCTTGCCTCCCTTGGACTCGTTTTGCTCGGTCATCTTTTTACTCTTCCCTTCGGATTTCTTAAAATCCTTAGAAGGGCCTTTACCCTTTTTGCCTTCCTGACCCTTCTTCTTGTCACTACTCGGGGCATTTGGGGTGGATCTAAAGTCGACTAAGCCCTCCGCAGCAGCAATGGCTGAAGGAAGGTCCTTCACGCCTTGTCTCCGTAACTCGGCATGTGCCCACGCTTGCAAACCTGGCAAAAAATTGAACAGCTTGTCCACATCCGACATATCTTTGATGTTCAACATCAAAGAACTGAACTCCCGCACATATTCTCGAACAGAACCCGTCTGTCGAAGCTTCTTGAGTGCTTCTCATGCAATTCATGCAGTGTTGCACGGGAGGAACTGATCCTTTAGTTCCTTCTTCAACATTTGCCAATCCTCGATCAGAGGTTTGCCAGCCCTTGTCTCTCCCGACATCTGGGTCCGCCACCATAGTTTAGCATCACCGGATAAATACATGCTAGTTATGGTTACCTTTTCACGATCTGGAATATGAGTGGCCTTGAAATATTGCTCCATATCCCACAAGAAATTCTCCAGCTCTTTGGCGTTGTGGCCACCGTTGAACGCCTTAGGTTCTAGGACTTTGATCTTTGAAGGGGCCTCATCCACGGCCTGAGGGGTCGCCACGGCCCTCTTTAGGATACTTATCTCATCCTCTAGTCTCTTCGAATTTTCCTTCACCAGGTCAATCATTGTGATGAAGTCCTGCATCATGGAGGAGAACTGTTCTTCCATATCTCGCAACGTGTCAGACTGCACCGTGTTTAAGGCTGCCATTTGCTCAGCCTGACGTGCCACCTGCACCGCAAGACTTACAGCATCGTTGCTTTGAGGATTCCCGACGAAGTCCTCCAAGCGAGTAACTCTTTCACGCAACTCATTCATCGTAGCGATTCCAAGAACATCTGCCGTCCTCGGCTTTGATACCAGTTGTCACAGGGGCCTAAATTTTTGACCGAAAATCTGCCACTATGCGGCACTAAGCCACCCGACCTAGTCAGCCTACCCAAGTGTTTACCCACGATGATCCGATAATCAAACACACAAAACCAACTTACGGAAACCACTTTCCAACCTTTTATTAATTCAAAAAAGGAATACAAGTTTTGCCTCACACGGATCACCACAACACTCACTTAATCTCCTGTAAGTTGGTGTTTCGAGGCCTCACTATTTATAGACAGAATTTTACAACGTGTGGCTGATACCCTCAGCCACTAGGGACTAACTTCGGGACTCTGTGAGTGCTAAGAGCCGCGTTACAGCGACTTCCATGATTCTCGGGCGGAGACTTGGCCCTCTGCATGCCACGTGCAGCTTGCTAACTTCCAGTCACCTCCTAATGCGCAAACATGGGCCACGTGGGGCGCTTTCATGGTCTAGCCGTTGGCTGGGCAACTTTCTGATATTTCCACGTTCGCCCATGACTTGTGCCCACGTGCCTTCAGAATCTAGCTGTTGTGGCCACGTTTCAGAGTTAGTCGTTGAGGCTACCTGCTTTCGCGGATCGTGTGCACACCACTCACACACGTGGGCTGAGAGTTCGCTCGCTCACCCAACAGCCCACACACATCTGCACGTTCCTTTTTTCGCAGGGCCTTGTCTGAACCGAGACTTCGCCCGCGCTCAAGCCTTGTCCGCCTGCCTGTGTCTTTGCCCACTGGCTTCCCCCGAGTTTCTCACACGCTTGTCCGTACGCCTGCGCGCACGTCCCACTGTCTGTCCGAAATCCTCGTGCAATTGTCCGAATGGCCACGCATGCGCACCCACCTGCGTGCACATTTTTCGCCTGACCCTCATACATGGCCAAGGCCACCTTGTGCCTGCATGCTGATCCATTGGGTCTTTGTCCGAACCATCTAAAGGAGGTTGCCATGTGCCCTGTTGCCTTGGACATGGGCCACCCACGCCCAAGATTTGCCACCACTGATTTAGTTCGAAGTTCGGGGGTCTAACACAAGGCTTTATCTGGCCCATGTCAAATGTTCATTAGATTGGGCCTCATCTTGGACCCATGTGAAGGGATCACCCATGCACGTGGTGGGCATAAACCTGCTTACGTCCCGACAAACAACACAAGAGAGCACCGAATGAATCAGATGAAACGGTCTTTGAATTGCGGCTGCAAGTAGCAATTCAACCTCTTTTTTTTTTGTTTTTTTTTTCAACTCTCTTTTTTGTGAAACTCTTTTAAAGTGCTTTATTCATAAGGTGTTTGGCTATTGGTGAAAATTATTAATAGGAACTGTTTTTATTATAATATGTTAAAGTTTTATATTGTAGCAATTTTTTTTTCTTTTTTGTTATAACATGCGAGAGTTTTATACTGTTCATAACTGAGTTTGTGGTGTGAACCACCCTTATCTAAACACCCTCTTATTCCCTATGACCAATAGCAAAAATCAAAACCACCAAGTATGGGATCCAAATACTTGGTGCTATTCTTGAGATCAAGTTTGGGACAAATTTTTGGGTAGGTGTTAAATCATAATTTATACTTTGATATATATTTTTAATCATTAGATCTAAAAAAATTGATCAGATTCAACAATTTAACATTATATATTATTTGTGGGACCCCGTCAGAGAAAGACCTAAGTTTAGTTATTAGTTCTTTTTTTCTTTCAATTAGTGGGAATCAAATAATCTTTGGATTTTTTTTGCCAGTCAAATAATATTCGGATTGATAATTGAACCATTTTTTGGCTCCTTTAAGTCAGTGTATTATATCTGTATGCTATTGTACGACAATGTGGACAATAAAAGTGCAATTGTAGGCCCAAGCTTTGTGTTGCTCTTCTGTCTGGGAACATTTTCAAGCATTAATTATGCAATTCACCAGACTGAATAATGAACAGAAACTCATTGACCAGTCCAGTGATGCATTGACCAGGACAAAAAATGATAGAGCCATTTGTTATTATTTTTAAAATAGTTAAAAATATTTTTATTTTAAAAAATAAAATTTTTAAAAATTATATTAAAAGTGTTTTTAAAATTTTTACATAGAAAAAATATAAAAATATTTTCAAAAATTCTGAGAACAAAAACAAACGTGGCTAATATATTTTGTTTAACTTTTTTATTTTTATGAGGTGAAAATCACACTACTCATAAGATAGACACGATCTATGTTATAATGTATTTTTTAGACTGCAATGCACCAAAAATGATACCTTTTGCATCAAATAGAAAGTACCGATGCGTCATTTGATAATGTAGTTCGAACTATAATTTTAACTGTTGTAATATAAAACTTTTATATGCTATAATATAAAATAAAAATAAAATACAATGTAAAATTCTCACTTAGCTCCGGTAATTTGTTTCAACTGATATGGAGAATGTCCTATTGGATCCCAAAGGCAATTGTATCACAACAACGACATCGTTTCTTAAGGCTTTCACGGCAGTACTAAGACCTTATATATGTCATTTTCTTTACTGAGCAAACTTCCCATGTAGCCATCACATGGATTTCTCAGACCAAAAGCAAAGGGACATCACATCCAGTAACCTTTTATTTATTTTATTTTTTACCCTATTCTTAATTAAAAAACAACAATGCAGACTAAAAAAACAATTAAAGCTATATGTTATTCACAAATATGCAAATTAAATGCACACTTGCTATTGCTCTTTCTTCATATATATAATAATAATAATAATAAAAAAATTGAATCTTGTTTTTTCTTCCTTGCCCTTTTATAAAAACTCCAATATCCCTTTCAGCTAAAAAGAAAACCCTTTTTCCCTTTGCAAACTCTGATTACATCAGAATAGCAATAGCAAGCTAATAATACCCAGCAGAAATCTAATGAGGGAGAGAGAAGAAATGAAGAAGGTAAGAAAAAGTGGGGCTCTCAGAGGTCTTGAGAAATTGGTATTCTGATAGAAGGACGTGAAAGTTGGTACTTTGGTAGGCCACAGCCTGTCCCGCCAATAAAAATTAGCCTTTCCTTTCTTATTGTCAGATACTTGGACTGCTTTGCAATAAAGAAACGAAAAAAAGAATATATATATATATATATATATATATATATATTATAGCAATTATACTTAAGCTAATAAATCATAACCTATTACTAATAAAGTAGTAAAATTTGATCCAAAAAATATATTATATATTATATTAAAGTTTATAATTTTATAACTGGTAGGGTTATGATATTATAAGGATTAAATTTTTTTTTCTAATAATAAGTTTAATTATACATTGCTAAATGAAAATTTTGGCGAGGTAGTTAATTTTGATCACATCTTTTAAAAATGTTAACACTTTGTCGTTTAGTATCGTTTTCAAAATAAATACAAATAATTTTGTTTTGAAAAATATAAATTTTTGAAGAATTCTATTGAGAATGGTTTTGAAATTTTTTCGCCAAAAAACACATAAAAATATTTCTAAAAATTTTTAAAACAATACCAAACAAGTTTTTAGAAAAATATAAGTGGTTGATAAACGGACAATAATAAATTATACACTGTCAAATAGTAATTGACTGTCAAGTCCATCGGTGATCTTTACCAAATTATTGACTAACATTACTTTAAACACTTACAACGATCAATTAACAATTAATTATCAAGTTAATTAGTATTACATTACTTAAACACTTACATCAATCAATTAGCAATTAATTATCAAGTTAATTAGTATTAATTATTGGTTGTCTATATTTACAAAGAAAATTATCTTTCTCATTTAAGACTTGAGACATCAGTCAAAACAAAACTCCCACGTACTACACGAGGAAAAATTAGAGAATATAACTTTGACTTGTTAGATTATATGGAAATTCAGAATCATATTATTAGATAATAATTTAGTAGAATTTGATATATATTTAACGAATTTTACAAAAATCCAGAATCATATAATCAGGTAAATAGTTTAATAAAATTTGATGAAAATTTGACGGTTGAAAATCGTTAGCATAGGTAAGTATTGTTTTTTACCCTATTAGAAATTCTCCCGATAGCAAAAAAGTGTCTTGTCTTGCTGGTGGTAGTTCACAGTTCACATATACACACACTTGCACAGACACACATACATTACAGACACACTCGCACCAACTTTAATTCAAAAGCTCAAATTTTCAGTTCATTTTCCTCCCTAGCCCCCCTCTACTCTCTCTCTCTCTCCTTTCTTTGTCTTTTTCTCGCCCTCTTTTTCTTTCTCCTCTCTTTCCAACGTCCTGCATTTTTTTTTTCCTCTTCCCTGTCAAAACCCTAGATTTGAAATCTAGGGTTTTGTTTTTCTCCTTGTGTTTGAGGCATGACTCATCAACTGCCAGCCTGTAGTTCTTGCTTTTCTCTAACCCTATCAAGTTTCTGATTTTTCCACATTTCTTCTCTCCACTTTCAGTGAGTTTCTTCTTCTTGGTTTTTCTTGGGGTGTGAAGCTTCTCAAGCTTTTGGCATCAGTTCCTCACTTATTTTTGTGGCTAAAGACCAAAAATTTTTGCTGGGGTTTCCCAGATTTTATTTTTCCGCCCACTGAAAGAAAAACCCTTGAAAAACCCTTTTGCCTCTGAATTCTGCAGCTTCGGTTTTTAGGGTTAAAAAAGGAATTTTTTTCTCCTAATTTACAGGATCAGATTTCTAAATTTTATAGATTTTTTTTTTTGTTCTCTCTCAGCCTTAGCGGAAGTAGTTCAAATTTTGAAATCAAAATTCAAACTTTGAGGCGTGTTCTTTTTAAAGACTGAAACTTTAGTCAATTAGGTAGCAAAAAGTGCAAACCTTTCTTTGTGTCTTTCCTTTTTATTTCCTTTATTTTTTTTTTTCTGTGATCAATCTCTCACTAAATGCATGGATGGGAGAGAAGCCATGGCATTGTCTGGTGGGTCAGCTTCATACTACATTCATAGAGGGGGACTTGGTGGGTCTGGGTCTGGATCACAGCCCCCAACGGGACTTCAAGCACATTCTGGGTTCAGACCCTTGTCGAACACTGGCATCCCAAGTCAAGCCAATGTCAGGGGAGCCGCTGTGGGATCCTCATTCTCCATGGAGCCTCCTCCGCCGCAGCGTGCCGGTGCTGGCGCCGGTTTCCCGCACGGCAGCGGTGGTGCGAGAATGGCTGTATCCCCTCCTGGAGTCCCCCACACGAGTGAGCAGCCTGTCAAGAAGAAAAGAGGGCGGCCGAGAAAGTACCACCCTGATGGGCCTGTGTCTTTGAGGCTCTCTTCAATGTCTGCTTCTCAGAGTCTCACACCGGGTTCCGCCACGCCGACCCCGAAACGGGCTAGAGGGCGGCCGCCTGGGAGTGGGAGGAAACAGCAATTAGCTACTCTTGGTAAATTTCTATGTTGTGGACTTTTGTTGTCACTACTTTTTTGCTGATATCTTTATTTAGCATGATCTAGCTTAAATGCATTGTGGATTTGTGTTATTCTGTTGAATTGTTCCTGAAAATTGTAATGATTTTCAATTCAATATGTTTACTTTTGCTTTGGTGATTTGTATGATTGGTTTTCATTGGTAGTTATATCAATTGATTAGGTTTAAATTTCTCGTGTCTTTTAAAGTTCCTAAAACTTCTCCACAAATGTTGGAAAGTGTGTTTATAGTGTGACTCTAATGGTTACGAGTAAGGTCTACAAAAACCAATGGCTTTCTGTGTTAGATCTCATGATTATTTGCTTCTGAATGTGTATTGAGGGCTATGGATATGTTTGTTCTCACGACAAGTTGCTTGACAGGTGAATGGATGAACAGCTCGGCTGGAATTGCTTTTGCACCGCATGTTATCACCGTTGGGGTTGGAGAGGTATGTTATGTTGTGTTTAAGATGTATAGACACATTGCGCATGCCTATATGTGAAATGAATACTGCGGTCACCAAGTTCCTTATGAAGACTTAACTTATGAAGACTTAATACTTGAGGTTATATATACATTTATAGCTATGTGTTTTTAAGAATGTTTGGCTGCTGCAATTCAATGCTGCGGATTCATAA
The DNA here is from genome assembly GCA_025403435.1 of Artocarpus heterophyllus. Lineage (NCBI taxonomy): Eukaryota > Viridiplantae > Streptophyta > Magnoliopsida > Rosales > Moraceae > Artocarpus > Artocarpus heterophyllus. Next base: position 32,285,376 of record CM046343.1, read on the forward strand.
CTTGATAGAAAATTGTGATTGATATGACAATGATAGCAACAATTTTTGGGAACATAAAATGATGCTTTGTCAAAAGCATAGTGCTTTTATCCATTGTCAGAAGCTTGTAAAGATCCAATTTTTATTCATTTGACAAATACTATACCCTCATATGCATTAAGGCTTATCATTCTTAGTGGTAATTTATTGCTCAATCTGCACGGATTTTATGCCTTTTTCCTGCCTAAGTAAGAGATGTTCTTTATGTTTTTCTTCGCAGGACATTGTTGCTAAACTATTATCATTTGCACAGCAAAGGCCAAGAGCATTATGCATATTGTCGGGCAGTGGTTTAGTATCCTCAGTAACACTACGCCAGCCTGCATCTACTGGTGTCAGTGTTACATATGAGGTAACATTAAACTTCTCCCTATCTAAATGCGTCTTCTGTTGCCTATACTATTGCCTTTCATAGATTGAACTGTTTTTGTGCTTTCGGTGATTCCAAATCTATTCATTTTCTTCATGCTCGTCAATAAGGACAATGATTGCAAAGCTTGTTAGTACTGAGTTGATGTTTGGTTGTTGATTTTGCTTGCTCAGCGTTCTGGCGAGTATAGCTTGGTCACAAGGAAGGCTTTGTTCTGTGGCTAAGGAAAATAAATGAATTTTTGAGTTTAAAAAAATGGGGAAATTAAGGTGCTAGACGCATAGTGAGGATGTTTGAGGTCAAAGGTTGGTGCCTGTATGTATTCATATTTCATGGGACATGCTTCTAGTTTGGGGTTTATAATTTGACTCGATTAACGTAGTAGTTATATTGGACTAAAAAAAGAGACTAATTTATGCTCTTTATAAAATGAAGAGAAAAGGGGTTGCATCAGTCAATTTAAGGTCTTAGCTATAGATTGAAACTACTCCATTAGAGGGGTATTAAGGAAAGGGATACACTTAGCCGGTTTGCTGGATATGGTTATCGATATTCTTTCCTAGAATATGAGAAGTGCCAACTTTTTTTGACTAGTGATTGATGCTTGCCCTCTAGTTAGTATGAGTTTTTCCAATACTTGGAATAACTTACCTTCCTTTGTTTCAAAGCAAACATGACTTGGGAAAGTTCTATTTTTTTCAAACAAATCAGGTTTTGAGGGTCAAATTGCAATCATCACTAGCTTCATACAATTAATGACAGCTTAGCTGAAGCCAACTGTTTCCATGACTTTGCAGGGCCGTTTCCAGATCTTGTGCTTGTCAGGTTCTTACTTAGTCGCTGAGGATGGTGGTCCCCGCAATCGTACTGGAGGCGTCAGTGTTTCCCTCTCTAGTCCTGACGGACATGTTATTGGTGGTGGAGTGGCAATGCTTATGGCAGCCAGCCCAGTCCAGGTATTTTCTTTCCACACACATCTCCCGTATTTTTGACCTTGTGTAAATACTTGTTTTTGGACATGTTAAAGTCTAATGCTGTCTGCCTTCTACAACAGGTAGTAGTATGCAGTTTTGTACATGGTAATGCCAAGGCTGCCAAGAACAAGCAAGTAGCTGCAGGTCCCAAGAGTGACGAGAGTTCTGAGCCTCAGCATAGTGATAAATTAGCTCCACCAACTAGCGCTCCACCTGCCCAGAGTTACACCCCCTCTGCTACCGGAATGTGGCCTGGTTCGCGGCACGTTGATCTGAGAACTCCCCACACCGGCATCGACTTGACTCGTGGATGAGGAAAAAAAAAACCTTGCATATGCAACAGACACATGACAATTTTTGTATATATGTGTTGTTGTAAATGAACTGAATGAAATCTGTGGAATTTGTAACCTTGTACAACTCTTCTTCGCCCTGCCGTGGGTAACGGGTTTGTGCTAACATATCGTCTTATGTAACAAAGGCATTGTCATTTCGAGGTTTGAGTAACAATGTTAACTTCTTGATGGAGTTTCTGGTTTATTTGGGAGGTCAGGAGGTACACTCTTCTGTAGCTTAAGATACATTCATTTCTCAGAGTCGGAGCTTCCTTTTTTTTTTTTTTTTCGAATTAATTGTATGGTTTTTCTGTTTATTTCCAGCTGTTTCAGTTTCACCATTTAAATTCTGAAGCGCTTGGTAGCCTTGTTTGGCTGCAAATAAAAAACACTGCTAGAATCTTTGTACGTGGGTCATTTGAGCCATGATGTTTCAGTTTCAAGGAACCAAAAAGTGGTGTAAAGTATAGGAAAATACATGAGCAAAATGAATGAGGTTTCTTTTGCCATCTCTTTTGATTCTACAAGTAGACTTCCAACCCTTAAACTAGTTGTTTTACAAGCTCTAAATCTGACAAAAAAAAGAATATCTAATATGCCATTAGATTCTGTTGACGCCTCCACATATCAGCAATTGTACCATACCATACAGCTTCTTTATGTCATGCTGCAAACACAGATATCACAAAGCTATATAAGTTGTACGCTATTGTAATGAGTTGAGAGGGATATACTAAAGATTTTGGCTTTCACAAATTTTTTGATATAGATTTGTGATATTGTGATATGCATTAGAGGACACTAAAATATAGTTACTGTAAAAGAGAAATTGCCCTTTCCCAATATGAAGAAAAAAAATAAAAAAAGTGTTGATCTTCCTTAATATGAAAAACTTAGGGTGGCCTTTCCTTAGTATGAGAGGGACCGGGATGGACCCACTTTTGGTGTAATAGTGATCGTGCCTACAGTGAACGTTGGGTATTAAGTATTTTCAGTCTCATCAAGCCATTTTTTTTAAAATAACATCCAAATTCCTTTCTTAGATTCCGAAATTAGACGCTTGGACATTTGGGTTTTGCCTCAAAACTAAGTAGAGTGGAGCAGCATTATTCACCATCCACTTCAATCTAACAAAGAGAATGGCTTGAGTACGTTCCACAAGTCAAATGCTATATGCCACCATTTATGGACCTGCCTTGTCAAAGATGGGAAAATTCTGGTGTGAAATGAGTGCAGACAGTCTGTAATCTGATCATTATTTCCCGCTTCCTGCTTACCAAATTGGTTGCATGAAATTGCCACCAGCTCAAAGCCAGTGTCACCCTCCAGAACATCATTCAATTTCAAGTTCCAAAAAAGAACACAAAAAAAATAAATATATAACACTTTTAAATATAAGATTTAAACTAGATAATAAGTTTAGGATCTTCGTATTTATATGCAAATGTTCAGAGAATCATGGTTAGAGAAAGAGATGCAGAAGAAGACCGTCGCGGCCACGCAAATATAAGAATAATGTCTGGAAGTCTCAACTAAAGGATAGTTTTATAGATCTGGCAAATATAAATAGAGTGGTTATGGTTTCTAAAATGATTGACTGTAACTGCAAACCTTGATCTTTATACTTCTCATACGGCTGAATCAGCTCAGTATATATATTGATATTACTTTGGGATATATGATGTACAAGAAAGAAAATGAGCAGATGAAAAAGGTTCAAGTGATTTTAAGTTAAGATTGCAAAAGGATAGAACACAAAATTTCACCGTTAGGTCATTAATCAGAAGAAGGTCAAATAAAAAAAAATAATAATTTGACAAAATTTTAGTACGAAATAATGAATACAACATTTCCCTCGTAAATGCTGATATATCTACATCATTGTCCTTAGCACCCTGCATTAATATTAACATGCAAGTTATAGTACAAAACAAGACAAAAAAAACTAGGCCCTGAAAAAAGATTTTTAACGGGCACAGAAGAATCAAAAGACCACACAAAAAGCTCCAACAGTTCAGAACTTATCTTGCTTATCCTGTCTAGTCTATAAACTTCAACGAACACGTCTAAATCATATGAAAGTTTATAATAAGCTGCATCCTTTTCTTGGGGTCTAAGCTTAAAAATTTAAGAGCTTTCATTATGTTCTCTTTTATTCTAAGCAAGTCATGCTCACAAGTAACAAAACAAACTAAAGGAAGATATTTCCATAAGTTGCTAATATCAAACCCAACACACAAAATCCTCATTTGGGTTGGTGTTTATGCTAAAAAGAAAAAATAATATCTTCATCCAAACAACCGTCCCCACAAAACACCCATATCAAATGCATTACCTAGTAAACAACTACTTGAGAACTAACCTTGACAGTGAAGTTGCAGATTGTCTCAAGAATTCTGTGGACCGGCTTGTCATACTTTCTGTTTCTTGTAATGAACAGTGATAGAAATATGAGAGAGAGAGAGAGAGAGTTAGCAGAGATTAACGTGTAAAACCTGTTCGGAGTTCTGTTGACCCCTTAAGCTTTTGTCTTCTGATTTTATTTTTCTTTTTTGCCTACTGCCACATGGCTCCACATTAAACGCACATATAAAGAAAACGTTATATTTATCAATTATTAACATAAGAAGAAACGAAAAAGTTTGATCTGTACTCAATCATTGATTCTGGTGGGCTAATGTTGTGCATAAATTAAGGCTCAGGGTACAATCAGCATGAATAATAGAGGAACAAAAAGTGTTGTGACCCCTTCCAAAAAAGATAAATATAAGAAAAGTGTTTTGACATTTCACTTGCTCTTGGGTAGGCATATCTGAAACAGGACAGTCAAAGGTGGTTGCATTATTGTCCTCTTTTAACTACTAACAAACCCTAAGAAAAAGAACAAGCATCTCAATAAAGTTTTCTAAACCACCCAAAAAATGTCTTCAAATCTGGTGTATTTATCTGCAGCCAGAGATTTCAGTTCTTATTATTTATTTATTTTTTTGCAGTACGGATTCAAACCCATATTGGGGTCATTTAAGAAGGAAAACATTTACTTCAAGACAGAGAAACAGATGTCCTCTCGGGACATCTCTGTGTTCAAATTCATGTAATAGCCAAAACAACATTACATAGGTCATTCTTCAGAGAACATACAACATTATATAAGTATGAGATTTTATAAACATGAAGAGCGGAGGACTTGCATTTGCTTAATATTTTACCACCCCCTTGATAATAACAATGCATATTACAACCTTAACAGCAAAGTCTTATAGCTATCAAACATCCAAAAGCAATGATATCTAGAAAAGCCTAAATTCAAATCGACTTTGTTCACGCCTTCACATCTCAGCAATTATGGTGCTCCCAAGAGCTTCTTTACGTCGCGCTGCGAAAAATATCATGAAGCTATATCAGTTATAGGCTTGATTGATTATCACCACCTATAAACAACCCACGTGGCATAATATATCAAAAGTCTTGTCAAACAATTTACACTCCTAAGAAATAAAGTGCATAATGAGAGAATCAGACATCTGGGTAGGTTTTACCTCAAGGCTAAGGGGTGAAGTTGTTGGATAATAACGGTCAACAACTTTCCCATCCTTGTCAACCAGAAACTTGGCGAAGTTCCATTGGATATCATCTCCGAAAATTCCCCATTTGCCTAACTTTAGGAACTTGTATATCTGAGCAGCATTATCACCATTCACTTCGATCTAGTAAAGGCATTGAGGATGGTTTAAGTATAGTAAACAATGGAAATGATACAATGCAAAAAGCAAACATCACCATGTAAATCAGTTATGTTCTGAAAGTACAATCAAGGAGCTTAGAACTACGTCAACTTATAACTTGCAATACTTTAACATTAAAAGGATTTTATCGAAGGTATCATCTTCAAAAATGATAAGATACATCATGTTTGCACTGGTGTCAAAATTTTAATTGTAATAATAGGTTCTTAACAAGTCAAAAGGTCCTCAGTTTGCTATCTAATACATGTTTTTGTAATGTATACATGCATACAACGTTTCTGCGAAGATGAGTATCAATAAGCAATAAAAGATGGGATTTTTAGTTCATTTTCTTAACTAAGTAGACTAGAAAGAGAAACGAAAGCAGGCAAGACGTCTTGGTGCTTGGGGTTGCCTGATCAGTACCATTATGGTAATTGATTAGAAGGTAAGAAGAACACAATCTACCTTGTCAAAGATAGGAAATTCTGATTTGAAACGAGTGCAGACAAATTCTGTTATCTCTTCGTTAGTTCCCGGTTCCTCCTCACCGAACTGGTTACATGGAAATGCCAGTATCTCCAAGCCTATTAAGCCCCGTAATAGTATGAAAATGAGTTAATGTATGTGTGATTGTTTTTGTTTTCCTAAAGCAACTTACCATAAGAAAGAGATTCGAAGTTGTCATTGAGAACAGTAGGCTTCAGAAACAATTTAAGTTAAGAATACAAACCTTGATCTTTGTACTTCTCATATAACTGATTCAACTCCGTGTAATTTGAGTTGGTCATTCCACTTTCAGCATTAACAAACAGAAAACATAGCGAAGACAGGGATATTACAAAAGTGATCAACGGAAACACAAGAAAGAGGATCCTAAACAGTACAGCCAAAACAAAGTGGTATATTGAGTTAAAATCAAAGGATCACCAAATACATAAAGGTCGGAACTAGATCATAATCATAGGACTTGGATGACAAAGATAGAAAATATTGAAGAAGGGGAGAAGTAGTACCATTTAGAAGCAACATTGACTATAAGTAGGACTTTTCCCTTATAAGTGATAAGATCTACATCATTCCCTTTAGCATCCTGAATTTACATAATCATCAGCACATAAAGAAATCTACTCAAACGAACTTATATCAAAAACTTTTACTGAGAAAGTGTAACTTTAAATGTATAAAGAAGGAAAACTTACTTTTTGTAGCATTTTTCAGAAGTATATGCAAGTTATAATAAAGACATTTTAGAGACTAACTGAAAATGATCTAATTAAGCTAGAAAAGAAAAGGAAAAAAAAGGAGCATAAAAGAAGCTCCATAACAAACTTCCCAAAACATAGGCCATATATATATATATATATTCAATTCCCACGTGCAAGCTTTTTAAAACAAGCCATCCCCTTTCTTTAACACACATTTCTAATCATCCAAAGAGATCCAGTACTCAATGCAAGAGAGTCCACAAACCTAGTTTCTTCCTACTTTCCAAATACCCATGTCCAAATAAATAAATAAATAAAGATAAAAACCAAGATCATATTTGCCTACAATTTGAGCAATCAAAACCTGCGTTTCTTTCACAAAGACCACCAAGTTGGTCTTAAAGCTGAAGTCTTGAGACAAGTCTTCTATTTCCCTCTTGTGATTTATGAAAATGGCCAAATGGGTTCAGCTTAAAAAAAAAAAAAAAGAAAAGAAAAACACACACACACACAAAAGCAACAACAACAACAACAACAACAGCTAGGGGTATTTTCGGAACATGGTAAATCAGAGTATCCAACATCCAAAATCCTTGTAGTGATGCTAAAGAGGAACACTTTATATGAAAATCAGTCGTCTCCAGAAACACTCATGTCAAAAAGTTTTACACTTCACGAAAGGAAACCTAAGATTATCATCATATAAGGATAGTTTACATGTTTGATTCAAGAGACTAACCTTAACAGTTAAGTTGTAGATTGTTTCCGGATTCTCTTTGGGCTGGCTCGTCATTTTTGCTGTCGTCTGAGACTCGGAGCAACCTTGTCAGTCAGCTTGCTAATATTCGTTTTCTTTATCTTCGTCGTTTACTTTATTAATTTACTTTTTTTTTTAGGGATATCTGCTACTTTTTCTGTAGTATGTAATGACATAATACTTTTAAGAATATTATTATAACTAACGTGTGTAATTAGATTGATTTCATCATTTTATTATATAGTGTTTGATTTCATATTTTCTAAAATATACATACAATTGATATACGACGGATTAAATTGATTTTTTTTTGTCTGTGACCGAGTAATTTTTTTTTTTTTTTAAGAAGGATATTGAGAATGAGATATTTGTGGAATTAAATGTAACAAGGTATTTGAAAAGGTGGTTGAAACCGTTAGTTAAAACCACCTTTATTGTAACATGTAAGAGCTTTATAATGTAGCGATTTATTTATTTATTATTTATCTATTGTTGTAGCATGTAAGAGCTTTACACTGTTTATAACTAAAAAAATGGTAGAAACTATAGTTCCCACCATCCTTTCAAATACTTGGATGTTTCCAATTGTAATTGATTCAGAGTTCAATGTCTTTTCTTTTTCATTGATATTGAATTTTTTTGCACTTTTTAGATGATTAATTAATGTGTTCAAGAACTTAAGCATTACACCAAGCGATAACTTTACGCTATAATAAGTATAATAAGTTTTCACGAAAGATTTACACTATAACAATAACAGATAACAGTTAGAACTAACTTTCATGCAAGAATGTGCTTCCCAAACAATCTATTCATAAATGCTTGCTAACTATATATCTCAGTTCCACCCTCGAATTCTAAAAATCGATCACTTCATCCTTTTATTATAATTTTTAAAAAGTATATATGTGTTATTGTTATCTTCTTGATATTGTCGTTCGTATGTTGCAGTCATAAAGCATTGTCGTTTTGCGGAAATACATTTGTTTTTTGACAATGCTATTATAATCCTATGTTTTTTTTTAATTGTTTTCGTTTAAATTCTCTTTTAGCTTTTTTAATCTATTGTCGTTGGTATGATCTCTTGGTTGTTGTCGTTGTTCAGATATTGTCTTTGTTTGAGACGTGAGTTACGCCATCTTAGAATCTCTTGTTGTTTGTTTTTTTATTGTGCTTTTCAAGTTTATTGTCGTTCGTAGGATATCACCGTAGAACTAAGTGTTGTATACAGATGTCGTATTATTTTTTATTGTCGTTTTGAGTTATTATCGATCTGAGTGGTGTCATTTTCACAGATGTACAGATGTGTCATGTTTTTTTTGTCGTTTTGAGTTATTATCATTTTGAGTGGTGTCGTTTCCCAATTAAACTGAATCAAAACAATTTGCTCGAGTCAAGCTCATGCCTTCTGTTCATTCACAGTTATTTGTTTCCATAGTCAAAGAAGTTTAGTTTCTAACACAAACAAATAAAACTAAATTAAAAAACCTCAAAATTTACCTAGACAAAAAGTAAAAGGAAAAACGACAATAAGTTAAAAACGACCACATGAGCAACCATAGTTAAAAGTTAAACAAAGTTAAACAAATGGATTTGTCAAAACGCAAAAGGAGAACATATTCTACCCAATTAATAGGTAAAAATAAACTATGAAAACAAAACCTTCTAGAGAGTAAATATCTTGGGATCCAAACGACACAAAATTCATATCAACGTTTTTATCCGTCGGGGCAAGAGACTAAACTTGACAACAGTTTAGTAGACTGTTTCTGGATTTGTCATCTTTTCTCTTGTGGACTACACTTTGAAGAAAGAATTATGGCACAAAACGAAATAGTCACAGAGGAAGCTAGAGAAGATTTTGAGTAAAGGAGCATAAAAAAGGGAGGGGAGACACCAAGAACGTAAATAAACATACGTTTGCTTTTTGAAAGCCTCTGATATTTGATGCAATTTTAAGGCATGTGACCCAAAAAGGTAAAATTACATCTAAGGGCACGGCATAATATTTGTTTTTTTGGCTACATAAAGTCCTAGTACATTTGCTAGTGATGACATCATTCCTGGTTTTTTTTGTTTTTTAATCCTAAGAGGTGATTTAGAGCTCGTTTGATTCGAGTATTTGAATAAAGTATTTGAACGAAGATTTAAATTTTTGTGAGAGAAAATACTATAGCCAAATGATTCAAACCGTGGTTCGAACCACGAAACAAACGGGCCCTTAGTTTTGTTCCAAATATTGCACAATCCATGCCTTTCTTCTTGTTTGCTTGTTTTTATTTTGTTAGGTGGAAGTGGAATACACACACACACACATGTATACATATGATGCATACATCAATCAAAACAAAGGAGGAGGAGAAACAACAAAATCAAATGGTAGAAAATTGTTCATCTAAAAACGACAACACAAGGTAACGCGCGATTCCAAAAGTGAGAAACGACAATTAAGAATAAAACAACACTAAAGCAAAGATCAACGACATATCAGAAACAACAACAAAGTGAATCACGCCACATAAGATGTTATTCGAGCACAACGAGTGTTTGAAAAAGTAGTTGCAACTAATAAGTTTAAACTAAAATATTGTAACATGTAAGATTTTTACTACTACATTATAGCATAGAAGAACTTTACACTTGGAATTAATAAGGTCTAATCATGTTGCTAATCAAAGCAAATAAAACACATGAATGACGAGAATATAGAAAATAACGGTAAAGAACATAAAAAACAACAATTTTGAAGAAAAGAAACCAATACGGACATGTCATAAACGACAACAAATTTGTTGATAATTAACACCATATGCGGGTGCACACGATGATCAAACTACCTTATCCTGCTCTTTCGACTTCATTGGTCGGTCCTACAGGAAAAAGGAATACCTCGAAGGTCAAAGGGGGACATCGACATGGTGTCAATTAAAGGCTCTTTGACACTTAAGTTAGGTACTTGTTAGGTCAAGAGAAAGGCTAAGGGTAGGTTAAAGATGGCCACTTACTTTGGAGGTGGAGTAAATGCTCATATTTATAGTTCACCACTTAGACCCGGGTGTAAAGCGTGTTTGATTCTTGACCCAAGTGCTCCATACAATGGTGTCAAGGGGTTGGTAACAGGCGTTACAATTCCTATGGCAAAAGGATTGGCCTCATCCAGGGTTGTGGCTGTGCTACGCGAGCCTGTGAACAATTCGGCTGCTGCCATGTTGGCTAGGAGATTCCTGATGTCGAGCAAGGGACGTGCGACCGTCCGATTCATATCGAGATGGCATTCTTCTCATAGCTTGGCTGGTGGTGGCAGGGCTTCGGGGACCCTAATATGACCAGATGGTGGGGGATGTGAAGGCCTGCTAGGGCAACCCTTCTCGACCAGCTTGGTCGATTCTAACCCGACCTATTACTTTCGGTTCTTCCCAAGCAGACCCCCAACAAAGTTAAAAAATGAGAGCAAATTAGAAACGATTCAATTAAGTGATCAACAACACTAAAAGCAACAAAGGATAACAAAAGAACCATAAATATAAGAAACGAAAATAAAGTAAATGAACACCAAAAGTTCCAAACATTGTACGAATTCAAAACCAGGAAAGTTCAACCATTCAAGGGACAACCATATAAATGACAACAAAAGAACAGGAAAACATTGCACAATGTAACAGGGGAAAATAAAAAACATGTGCAACGAGAAATAAATAGATTTTTTTTGCTAAAGAGCATATAAAAAAAAAAGTGTGCAAGGGGAAAATTATTCAATGGCATGCAGGAAATATTTTGCAAACAAATAGAACGACAATGAAGAAATAAAACGACACATATTCAATAACGACAATAAAATTGCAGAATATTTTCTTCACCTCCACATGAAAATTTCAAAAAGGTGACATATTTATTACAATTTAGTGTTAAAATGACTGAACGACATTAAAATGCCTTACAGATGTCAAAAGAGAACGCGCATTGATAAACGACAGCATACATATAAATATTAAACGGCAAACGGTGAGATACGACGAGGAGGACAAAACCACAAAACCATCCTAAAACAAGCGAGCTATAACAAGTGGAACGTGTTATGTCAAAGTGAACGCACGAAGCGCAGACAACAGTTGCCGGCCAAAACTCGCCGGAGAACATCGAAACTGCATAGTCGGCAGTGCCGAGAGTTGAGCTGACACGTGGGCACGTCAACATGCCCGGTCACTTTCAGAAAGGCAGAAGACAGACACAGTGATGTACTTATTATTTTAATTTGTTGAAAGGTCGTCTTTTTTTTTTTTTTAATACGTCTAGAAACAACCTTTCGAATTAAAAAGTTCTTAAGTTCTTGTTTGAACTAATTCTGTAATAATATTAAGTCTGTTTAGTAATGTTTTTAAAATAAGTAAAAAATGATTTTGTTTTAAAAAATAAATTTTATTTAAGAATAATACTAAAAATATTTTTAAAATTTTTACCTCACAAAAACATGTGACAACATTTCAAAAGATTATTAAGACAAAACCAAACAGAGCTATTATGTTTTCTCTTGCTTTATAGTGTTTTCAGTTAAAGCCTTTCGTTTCAACCATGTTAAGAAACACCCTAAACTCCCTGCCAACAAAAAAGGAAAAGGAAAAAAAAAAAAAGAGAAAGAAGAAGACCTTATTCTTAGGAATTAGTATATAGATTGTCAGTGTACTAGTTTATGGAAGAGGCGCAAGAAACTGTTTCGATAATTCATGGCAATTGCAAACGATATCCACGTTCAGTATACGTCCAACAGAGGGACTAATACATTGAGGTGTTTATGACAACCCTTTTATTCATATGCACTACTACAGGCCATTTCTCAAGAGCCGACTCATGCTTTTTCCAGAAGCTTCTTGATATCCTTCTGCAAAAATAGAAAAAGAAAAGCAAAAGCAACCCAGGATTTTATTAGTCGATCTGGGAAGTGAAATTCTTAAATGATGATTATAATAATAAATCTGAGAATTTACCTCAATGCTAAGAGGAGAAGTGGTAGGTGCATAACGGTCAACAACATTGCCTTCTTTGTCAACAAGGAACTTGGAAAAGTTCCACTTGATGCTGTCTCCAAAAAGTCCTCCCTTGCTTGACTTCAAGAATTTGTAGATTGGAGCAGCATTCTCTCCATTCACATCCACCTAAAATTTGATTAAAAAAAAAAACCGGAGATTAGAACTTTCTTTCCATATTTTTATTTATTTATTTTTTTCAAAATTAAATCTTTCATTCAGGAAGTCACCCAACAGTATATAGGAAAACAAGGGATGGAAATGAAAAATGTCAAAACATGAATCTCCCTACCTTGTCAAAGATGGGGTATTCAGCCTTGAAGCGAGTGCAAGCAAACTCCACGATCTGTTCATTGGTCCCTGGCTCCTGAGCTCCAAACTGGTTGCAAGGGAATGCCAGAATTTCCAGTCCTGCACGGTTAACCGCGAGGATTAAGATATTAATGGCGCGTTTACTAATTCGAAACGGGCTAATCATTTGAGACATATGAAAGTTGATTCCTAATTATATTAGAAACACGCCATAAGTGTGAACATGAAAAGTAGGGAAAAGATCATAGCAGCTAAAGTGGCATTTGCTTGAAGAAGTTACCACATTAAAAGAGCTTGTTTGGTAGCAGGGAAAAGTAGGAGGAAGAGGGATGAGAGGATTGGTAGAAGGATTTTGAGACTTGTGGTTGTTTGGTTCAAGAGAAAAGATGAGAGAATGCATTGGGGAAGGAATCTCAAATCCTTTAAAGAAATTCATTTTTTCCTTCTCCAAACATGGATAGATTAGAGGAGAGAATCCGTACCAGACACAATACCAAACATAGATCAAGTCTAGCTATTTACAGAAGAAAACTAACAATTCAAAGTGGGATTTTTACATGCATACCAATAAGCAAGAGAGAGAAACAAATCTAATAACATAGTGCCCATTTGGTTCATAGATTTGAATAAAAATTTAAATTTTGCAAGAGAAAATACTGTAGCAGAAAGAAAGGTTAAGGTTCAAAGGTTCGAACCTGCGAAACAAATGGCACTATAGTTAAAAGCAGTTAACGACAAGAGAGAGTATAAGATAACGAAGCCAAACCCTGGTTTTTGTATTTCTCATACAGCTGACTCAGCTCAGTGTAGTTTGAGTTGGTCAAACCACTGCATTACAAAATCAAAATAGTAAAAATGCTTTTCCAACGACACAAGACCATAAATCAAATAAAAAAAAAGTTTAGGAAAACTAAAAGTCGAAGGTGTGTACCATTGGGAAGCAACATTGACAATCAAGAGGACCTTCCCCTTGTAGCTGCTGAGATCAACATCATTTCCCTTAGCATCCTGCAAATATAAGAATATTAAAACATCAACTTCTTGTTTAATACTGAAAACTTGAACTTGTATATGCATAATATTATTAATACATATATGTATATGCATATGATTGGAGCTAGTTGAATATAATTCATCAAAAAAATTAACCAAAAAATGGTGAGAACTTTCATGTTCATTGTCGCTTAAAACATTTTATGTTTTTAATGGTTGTCTTTTTTTAGTGGTTGTCGTTTCCTGGTATCGTTGTTTGTCAAGTTGTTGTCAAGTCAATGTCGTTTCAGAAGAGTATTGTGGTTTCTAAGTTGCTATCAGTTAATGCCGTCTTAGGAGGGTAGTATCACTTTCTCAAGCTAATGATCAGTTTTGCAGACATCATAATCAGATTTGATAAACAAAAAATATTAACAGATTAAAGAATTCAGCAAAAATATTAAAAATCGATTAAAAAAGGGAGAATTTTTTTTCGATAAATAGAGATAGAAATGAAGAAAGAAAAGAAACTTGGGACAAAACAAAACAAACCTTAACAGCGAAATCATAGACAGATCCTTTGTTGGATTGGCTAGCCATCGTATGCTCCGATCTTGAAGAACACCAAACAGGCCTCAAAAACTCCGCTTTAACAATCCTTGTAGAACACGAAGAAGAAGGAGAAACCTGCGAAGAACTCAAAAGGGTCGGCTTGGTTTTGGACGAGAATTGCTTTGCCAATTGAAGAGACGCAGAAATTGAAAAAGAAGATAATTTCAGATTTCTTTGGGAGATGATAAAAAAGCGAGTTGAAGAACAAATCATCGAACACCCAGAAATAGAGAACCGAGTGGTTGATATGGGTGCCTTGGGAGGGTTAAAATGATTGTGAAGAATCAGTATTATTGGACACGTGGATTAATTGTACCCCTACACGTGGCTTTTCAGATGACCAGATGTCAGCCCTAACGTTCAATTGTTGGAATGACGGTGAGTAAGATCTTTGTACAGTGATCGGACGGTTGTACAATTCCTTTCTTATTTTAAGTGTATTTAACAACACAATTAGAATTAAAAGTTGAAACAATTTTATTGTAACATGTGTGTGTTTTACATTCTCTATTTGGTGTTTGGAAGGTGGTAAGAACCATTAGTTAAAACCATTTTTGACACTGTAGTTTTTTTTTTTGTTACTGTAGCATGTGAGAGCTTTATATTGTTCATAACTGAATTTGTGATGGAAATCTATTTTTTTCTTTTACTATAACATGTAAAAACTTTACACTGTAATAATTTCAATTACATAGTTAAAACAGAATTACTAAATGCATCTTTTATTTTATTTTTTTTCCTTCTTATAAGAATTAGCATAGGGGAGAAAAATACAAGATTTAGAGAAAATTGTTAAGGTGGAGAAGTCAAATTTATTTTATCGATAAAGCAAGATGTTTTGACCATTATATTATAATTTTAACTATTATATTTACAACTATCTATGTTAAATATTTATAACATACAATACATAACTATTTTCAGTTATATATCATATCATTAAAAAGTTAATCAACGGTTAATATATCCACGCACATTAATGAGATAAAATTGTCTCCTTGTTAAAAAAATTTGATTTTGTAGGTGTGAAAGAAATGGATTTGTTTGGATTTGGAAAGGTGTCCTTTTCGGCTTCAAGTTGGATTAATAGGATATGGGATATAAGTGCATAAGTCATGGATGGTCCTAAAAGTGCGGTACCACACAAAAATGTTACACAAAAGGACGTTTTCGCATTACACCATTTAAATACGAATAGAAAATTAGATATATATAAATATATATCTCACAAAACTTCCACAATCCATTTTCTAGAATATGGGGTTCGACGGAAGGTAGAAGGAAACATGAACAAAAACTCCTTGCTTCAATCTTTGTCACTAATGAGAACCTTTTTCCATTTGATTGGAATCAACTTAGGTTGTTGAAGCTAAGAAAACCATATTGAATCTAATGGCATAAAAGCAAATCAAATTAAACCCAAAACAATGTTTCTAAAAGCTTATCTTTGATATAACAAAAAAATGGAAAACAAGAAAAATTAACTAAGCAAAAGGTGTTAAATGAGTTAAAAAAAAAAAAAAAAATCAAATGAATCAATGTGATTGCATTCCTTTGAGCTGAGTTTCATTTTCTTTCTTGTGTATGTTGATGAACAATCAGCTATCTGCCAATTTGTTCACTCTATTTAGGAGATTACACATTGTAATGGAAAAAGCATCCTGAAACCTCTCAAGCTGAGAATCTGTGTCCCCATAAACTAGACCAGGCAACAACTCATAGACAATAAACCTTCTCATATCATCCCTCTCTTTCTTTGTGATTTTAATCAATTTCTCCACCACATTCACCTCCATTTTCCTCACCTCTTTTTGGTCTATGAACACAGAATACTTGCCATAATCTTCCGGCAAATGCCATGGATATTGATAATATGCCGTGAAGTGATCAAACAGAACTGGTATGCAGCCTGACACTAGAGAATCAAACACGGATTTTCTAGTTGGGCTGTCCCCTGGAGGCTGCATACAGAATTCGGACTCCATGAAGAGCTCGATCACCGATTCGGGCTGGCTGCACCCGCCTGTACTGCAATCTAGAAACTGGCATTTCTGAATTTCCACTGACGTACATTGCTTGATCAGAATGGACCTCATGTTCTCGGGAGCATCAGGGCGTGCTGCTCCCGCGAAGCTCACAAGGTGTTTCCTGCTGGAACTTATGATTTTGGATTGCCAGGACATGATGTCTTCATCTGAATGTGGGTGGAAGTAGGTTGGATGAGGGATGCCGATGTCATTTTCGTGCCACGGTTGTCGTTCGATCAGGAGTTTCACAGGGTTCTGCATTTGTTCAAGCTCTAAGAATCTGGTACCCCATGAATTTTCCTTTCTCCTGAAATCCCATGAGATTTTTCCCAGCACAAAGACATGATCTTTCCCCGAATTCCTACCCCAAGGCCTTTGTCTTTCAAGCCACTTGATCAACTCCAACCCCAAAGTGTCCTTGACATCATTGGAGACATTCTTGAAATGCCATCTTAGAATGTCCAAACCACCATAGAAAGGAACATAGAAAAGCTTGGCTTCATTCTCATTTTGAACCCTGCAAGGATGCTTCAATACTCTTGTATGAAAAATAGGCTCCAGGGAGTACTGATGAGTCCGGTACCAACCTTTCCCGAGCTTCAGGATAGGCTCTCCCAATCCTTCATTGCTGAAATACTTGCAGAAGTCCATCCAAGGAACCAAGTCTCTGCACTGACCAACCAAGTCCGTATTGAACTTTGATGGCAGATCATAGACATAAATCCCCCTCCCATCGCACCCTTTTTGGTTCCCGTCAAACGTCCACGAGCGGAGCACTTGAAGTTGCTCTTCGACAGACTTCACTGTGTTCGCGATCTCGTTTTCTCTTCCATGGCTGACACTAACTCCAACAGTAGGATCAGAACCATCCCAGACACGTTCAAGAATATTTTCTTTCTTCACCTCCACATTGCCAGTTGTAATATCAATAGTACTATTTCTAACTACTGGAATTGGGACTTCTTTCTTCACTTCCACATTGAAAACAGGGCTAGTAATAGCACTTTTGCTAACTATTGGAGTTGGGATTTCTTTCTTTACCTCCAAATTGACAAAAGGACTACTAATAGAACTATGGCTATTTACTGGAGTTGAAATTTCTTTTTGCATCTCCACATTGGCAATAGGACTAAAGGTAGTAGTACTATTTTTAGCTCTTGGAATTGGCATTTCTTCCTTTATCTCCAAATTGGCAATAGGGCTACCAGCAATACTACTATTTTCAACGATCGGAATCGGGATTTTGAAGTTGGGCTGTGTGCCAGCAGATAGGCAGTAAAGATTGTTGAGCTTTCTTGAAGAAACACAAACATGAAGAATCTTGCCAGAGATGATGGTTGTGGAGGAAGACCAAAGGTAGATGAGAAACATGAAGGAAAGGGCAAGAGGGATTCTGTATACAAATCTGAGTAGAATTGTGCAAGAGGAACAACATTTGATAGGCTCTTCTTTCTTGGAAACTTTGGATTTCTTGTTGTTCATTGTAATGGCCATTTGGGCAAGGATTATTTTGCTCTCTGTGGATGCTTGAAGAGAGGGGATTTTGCTTCTGGTTTTCTTGTGTGGGGAGGTTGTATTGTGTTATACAATAATGGAAAAACATGAAAGCACGTATTAGAAGTTGTAGCACATTTGTGTGCACGTTTGGGTTGTGAATTCCACAAAACTATATACAATATAGTTGACTGCATTGTGCACGTAGCCATATTTAGAGAGATACATAAATTGTTCAATAGGTGGGTTGACATTCTGGTTGTTTATAAAGACATGAAAACAACAGTTGACTTCCTGGTCGGAAGTTCTAAAGACAAAAGCAAATATACATGTATGCATACGCGTAGACTTATGGTTGTATACATGAGCAGAGAGACAAGGGCGAACTAAAAAGGTGAGACAAATAAAGAAATATTGTAAAATTATAGAATAATGAAATACAATTTCAGAATGGGGCAAAATACAACTTCAAGATGGGGCGAAACAAAAATTTTATATACAAAATTAAAAAAAACAAAAGTTCAAAGGAGGCAGCTGCCTACCCTTCATGAATAACTCTATTTTTGGTTGTATATGAATTTGATAAGTAGAAAATTGAGAAGCCTTTTGAATATACATATATATATATATATATATATATGTATATATATTAAAATGTTTTTAATATAGTTTAGAGAAACACTAAGAATGTGGTTTATTACTACTTTATGATGAACATTGAACATTGGAGAACGTTGCATTATTTTTTTTATAAAATAATATACCAAGAGAATATATGGTTGTGGATGTTTCAATATTTCTTCTTTTGTTTTTATATTGAAATGTAGTGGGTCAGTTGAAGCATGAGTTGGGTCTCAACTGTCATAATTTGATAAGAAAAAAATGACTTTTGCCGGTTGGACGTTTCAAAAGAAAATCATTTTAAAACATTGATTTCTATTTTGTCTTTTCCAGAACATCATTAAGATGACTGATTTTAAGAAAAGTTAAAACATAAAAGTTGTAGATCTCATCAAAACGATTGTGAGTTACAGATGGTTTATGAAAATTCTATACCGATTTCAAATTATGAATTTTACGAGATTTCCAACACAAAATTTCTTAAAAAGGAAAATGTCTTGAAATGTTTTGAATTTGACCAAGGAACTTTGTTAAGTTTCAATCCTTGCAAAAACTGAACGTTTTGGTATCAAACGATTGTCTTTGGTCCCAGGGGCAAAAATGTAAAGATTTTGTGTTTCAGGCCAAAACTGTAAAACCATGTGAAACTGAATTTTCAATTAGGAAAGTTGGTTTTCTGTACTACCATAGGCAGTGAGTAACCACAAATGTTAAGTTTGAAAGGATTTAAGGTTTTTATCAAGAAAAAAATGAGAAAAGAACGTTAAGGGCGTAATCGTCAAGATTTTTATATTACGGATCAAAACTTTAAGTTGGTTTTCTGTACTAGCATAGGCAGTAAGTAACCACAGATGTTAAGTTTGAAAGGATTTAAGGTTTTTATCAAGAAAAAAATGAGAAAAGAACGTTAAGGGCGTATTCGTTAAGATTTTCATATTACGGATCAAAACCGTAAAGTTTTGATGAAAAAGATTTTTATGAAAAGAAAACTAATACTTGGTTTTGCATAATGCTATGAGTAACAAGAGAATGTAAGTTTGTTTTAAAACGGGTTCCGAAATCGAGGGCAAAATGGTCAACTTATATAAAAAGGCCAAAACAGACCCGAAACGCCTGGTTTAGAAAAATGCACCTTAGCGGTAATTTTTTCAAAACCCATAAGTAATTGGATGGTAAGATAAAAATGAGAAGTTTATTAAATTTTTGAAGTTTACGAAGAACTTGTAAGGGTAAAATCGTCATTTTAAAAATGCTAAAATGGACCCGAGCTTTCTGAATTAGTGAATGTTCCGTAATACATCAAGTAATGAAACCATCAAGTAAGATGAGAAATTAACTAAGGGACATTCAAGTTAAGTAAAAGAAAAGTCACCCGATGAGATACAAAGTTAAGTATAAAGGAATGAACATTTAATGTTTAAGTTATGTTATCGATCAAGTAGGTTATTAATAACAAAGTTAACTAATAGTTGGGTATCATTTAAACAAGACATAAAGCCAACTAATAGAAGGAAAAAGGAATGAATTGGGTGTTGGCTCTAAGATTTCACAAAGTAAATTTAAACTAGTTTTGATGATAACAAATACAATTTTCGTGTATACGTGCAAATATGTATTTTTGAACTAATAAAATTCTTCAGTATTGAAAAGCTTAAGTTTCAAGCAAAATTAAGTGATGAACATTCAAGAAGATTAGAGCTATGGATGCAATAAGGAGTCGACTCACATGGTCTTGAAGATTTCAAGACTTTACTAGTTTTTAGTACAAATGTAAGTGAATGATTCTTATTTGAAAATATGATCAAATAATAGCTCAAATTCACACACACACAATTCATTCATAAACATTTTTAATCTTTGCATATATGTGTTCAAAATATTTAAAATGTTCTACTATGTGAAAAGGTGTTAAAATTGCATTTAAATACTTGAATAGGTTTTTAGAACACTTTCTCGGGCAGCTTTTGGGCAACACAGATCGGCCTGCCGCCGATGGCCCAAGATCGGCCTGCTAATTGCCCTATATTGGCTTGCCAATCTGAGGGTTTATAAGCCCCATTTTGCAAAGCTTTTGACGGCCTGCAAACCTAGTCTTCAGCCTACCAGTGGCTGGATGTTTGACCTACCGAACTGTCACATCGGCGTGCCGATTAGATGACCGTTTGGAGTCTTGATTTAAATTTTTAAACTTCGTCCTGTCGAACCTATTGTCTAGCCTATCGAATTGTTTATAACAGCTAGTTTTTTTATCCATTAGAACTCTACTTCCAATGGCCATTTTGATCAAAATTCGAGTTTCTTTGCTAAAGTTAAGCACTTGGAGGCTATATATACCCCTCCATTCATTATGAAATTAACTAAGAGTCATAAGAGAGATTTGATATTATTCTTACATTGTTTTCTCAAGCATTCATTGTTAGACATGTATGCCCTAAAGAGTAAAAATATAATAAGTTTTTGCAGACATTTTTATCAATAAAGAATTTATTCATTATTTATTTATCAAATCTTGTCCTCTTTACGTTCATATTTGTTGAATGTATGTTAAGCAAACAATAGTCTGAGACCATCAGTCTAAACCTTAAGAATTGGGCATATGATGGACGGATTATGCGGAAGACACGATTCTTAAGGTGATGGTCTAAATCATACGATCCGTAATCAAGGGAATAAAGTTGGGCGCTTTATTCATGCAAAGATTGTTATGTTGTCTATACCCCTTTAAGGAGATGGTTTATCTTGACCATCGGAGGTGGACTCCGTGAATAGAAACATTGGCACGTTGTCATAGGTGACGATGTGTTGGATCAGAACATAAAGTGAATTGATTTGGATTAATAATTCTTTCTCGGCAAATCGATTCACTTTAGACAATCATTTGTGTTATATCTTAATCCTGAGATGAATAGTGGGCCCGTTGTCTTGACTTGTGTCTTTTAATATACCAAAAGGTGACACCCATATCTTATTAGTGGTATGCATACCGTTACGTTGGAGGCATGACTCTTGATGGCATAGACTTGTTATTCATAGATGTGAAATCCATAGCTCCTCTTTAGGAGTAACGATATCCTCTTATATGCGTTATCCTATAATTGAAAAACTGGAGCGCTCAACCATTTGGATACATAGGTGTAATCGAATGGTATACTGTCTTTGGATGGTAAGTTTTCTAATGGTGAGAAAATGGAACGTAAGATAAAAATAATCAGGAAGGTAAGACATAACTTGTCCTTAAGCCGATTATAGACTATCACATGGGGATACGATACACTATGATATGTCATGGAGACTTAGCTATATGAGCTTCGTAATTTTATGTAGTTCGAGAGTGCAGCTCCAAGCTTTTAGTGGAGTAGCGTTGGAGTTGATAATTAAGAAATGTCTATCTGGGATATTAGGTTTCGTAATTATCGAGAGCTTGAACTATATAGGTCCATTTGGTCCCCTTTGCTAGCTCACAACATCTTGTAACGACACGACGTGTTTTTCTAATAATTTGTGACTTATGTCAGATTTATCAGATTGGTTAAAATTTGAAAGAATTAAATACTTCATGTCTATTTATCGGTTGAATTAATTTTAGATAAATTAGACCAGGATAAACTTGTAGAATTATTGAGAATTGATTTATTTTCTTAAAGATTATCTAGATAAAGTTGTTTTGATTAGATAGCTTCTCTATTGGGTTATTTGAATTAAAACTGAGACTTTATCCTATAGAATCTCGGATGGAAAATAAAAGATTCGTAAAAGTTTTTATTCGGTAGTTCGGCCTGCCGATGGACGTATTCGGCTGGCCGATAGGACCTGTTCAGCCTGCCGATCAGGTGGTTCGGCCTGCCGATCAGTTAAGGATAAGATCACGTGTTTCCACACGGATCTTATCAGATATTAATCTAAATTTGATTCTGATCCGAGTTTGAGACTTAATCTGATAAGGACTGACTCTATAACCAACCTTTATAAATAGGGAGTGATTCTCACAGGTTACCTAAATCAATTGAGAGATTAGGAGTGATACTCTATTAACTAAGAATCTGAAAAACTCCCTGAGAGCTTTTGTTCACAAATCACGAACACTTGCTTTGGGTTCTCTCGATTGGTTGGAAGGAGAGTCACCAATGGAAGAGCTGTACGTGTGAGCTACACTCACTCCGGTCGTGGATAGAGAATAGCAAAGAAGACCAGTTGGTTGAGGCTCTTCTAGAACGTTATTTCTCTTCACAGATTGCGGAGGTTCTTCGGCACACAATGATTAATAAGATCTTGTTAATTTATACATATAGTATGTCAAACTTGTGTTTTAGAAATTACTCTGATATAAAATTTTTAAATTCCGCTGTGCACTCTTTTTCCAACATTCATTTCATACACATCCTCTTGAGCTAAATTTGTTTCATATTTTCCTTGAGAATTGCTCACGCGTCCAAAGATAATCCTTACATTGTATTTATTTTCTTTTAGAGTGATTAGTTTGTGAGTGTACAAACTTCATATAAATCCTAACTTCCATCATTAGGTTTCTAAGCCTTGTAATTTGGGGTTTTTGGTTAGACAATCTCCATTAAAATTGTCATTTTTTAAGGAGTGGTGAGCCTCAGGTAGAGTAAGTTACCAGTGTTGTACAAAGAAGTGATCATGTCAAAAAGACAATATTATAGTGCAAGAGGTCGAGTGAAGGTTTTTGCTTGGCGATAGTGGACATAGGCATTTTTGCTGAACTACTATAAATAGTGTTTGTATTTTTTTTCCCTACTTTTTTACCAAAACGCAATTTAATTTTCATCTACTGATTTCAATATCTTAGTTTGTGTATTTATTGCTTGAGCATATTTTATCTAGAATTTTCTAATAATTGTAAAAAGATTTCAAAGATCCAATTCACCCCTCTCTTGGGTAGCTATTCTTGGGCTAACAGTGGGAACGTTAGAGCGTTAACCAGATAAGTTTCAAACCTCACCTGTGGCATGAAGAAAATGATTTTCAAATGCATGAATATGTTTTACATTTGCATTTGTTGTGCATAAAGTTTTAAAAATCAAGTCAAGACTTGCAATATATTTGCAATTGTTATGTTTAAAGTATGTTTGTATCTGTTATGTATAATGTTTTAAAGTTCAAGTTATGATTTGCAATATGTTTGCATATGATATATTAACATTTGATATGCTCACTAAAGTTTACAAGAAGAGAAATTAAAGATGATAAGTAAAGTATTGTACGTTCACAAATGAGCATAAATGGAATCATGCATTATGATATTGGTTATATTCCTTGTTATGAAATGTTTATTGATATGTTTATGAAAAAACATTTTGAGAAATGTTTTACGATAAATGTTTATGTGATATTTTTATGTAAAACATTTTGAGAAATGTTTTACAATAAATGTTTATGAAAAATATTTATAAGAAAAGGTTTATGAAAGAAAATTTTAACTGTTTTACGAGATTATGTTTGAACTTACTAAGCGAAAGTTCATTATAAGTTCCTTCATGTTATAAGTAGCCTTGCAGGAAACCAATATGATTGGTTAAAGAGCTCGGTGTTGTGGTAGACAGATGCAAAGGTTGGGTATAGATACCATTATGGTAGTTTTTCGCTGCTTAAAGATAAAGTTTTTATTGTTTTAACAAAAAGCTTTTCTAAGTTTAGAAAGCTGTTTTAACAAAAGTTTTACAGACGTAAATGTTTCTTAATAAGTTTAAGAAAAGTTTTGAATAATTTTAAAGTCAAATGTTGAGTTATGTCTCAACTTCAGTTGCAATGGAAGTCGCAATAATTTATAAGTATGTTTAAAGGAAAAAAATTTATCCAATAATTTCTTACTAAATAAGTAAGATTAAAGTTATGAAATAATATTTAAGTAAGTTAAGTGAAGCCCAAAAGGACGGGGTGTCTCATGAATAATAAAAGTGCTTAATTCATGATTAAGTTCATGAATTTATTATTCATTAGAGAATCAATGGCAGTCAAGGATAAAAAAGTAATTAATGAGGTTAACAAATTTTACCTAGCTCTAAATATGAATTATTTATGGAGGATCGACTTATATGTAATGACTATATCAAATAGACAACTCTAAGAAATAAGTAATTGAATATCTATAATTTCAAACGTGCAATTTCAAGTGTTTAGTGGAGTTACATTGAAATTAATAAAAGAGTAATATATTAATTAAAGAGTTTAATTAATATATTGGTTTTATTGGAGCTCAATATTTGGGTCCTTGAGTCTCCCGCTATCCTTGTAAACATTATTTAGACAAGTAGAATTATTAGTTTAGATAATTAATTTAGAATTATGAAATTCTAAATTAAATATCACTCAAAATAAATTAATTATGAATTAATTTATATTTATTAAATAATTAGATTGTTTAATAAATAAACTAAAATAAAATAATTAATTTTAGAAACCATATAGTGGGTGAGTCCTACTATGTGTGGCGTCCAAGCAAAAAAAGAAAAGTCCTCTTGTGTACATCAAAGCTTGTTTACAGTGTTTCTATATTTAGTATTTTCAATTTTGAATAAATGTGATTTAATTTAAATATACAAAGTTTAATATGGAGACAAATGAGATTAGGTAACAAGTAGTTTTTCTCTTCCTTCTCCTCTAAATTGGCTCCACACACAGATATGGTATCAGTGTGTGTGTGACGCCTATAGCAGTACAGGAATTGGAAATTTGTGCCTTTTATTTTAATTAAAATATTTGATATTAAAATTAAAATAAAGAGAATTTTTAAAATTAATTAGCTCTATTGTTCTCTATAAACAGAAGGCATCATCTATTCTTTTAAGAGAACACTTGTGAGTCTTGGAGAGTCTGAGAGTACTCTACAGTGAAACACTTATAAGTGTGCAGAGAGAGAGAATGAAAAAGAAGAAAAGTTCTTCTATTTCTTGAGTGATCATTAGTAACTATACTCCTTCTACGCCCATACGTGCATCTATCCAAGTGCTGAAGACTAGGCGAGGAAGACGATTTCAAAGATAGAGAACATCCTTTGCAATCTCCATTCCGCTTCATCTTCATCTCTTTATCAGTAAGCAAAGTATTTATATATTTATTTATACGTGAAATTAATATAATTTATAGCCTTTTACAAAAGTTTTGAGAAAATTTTTGTTATATATGATCCATACTTTTACCACGTTTTCGCTATATTTTTGGAAAACACTCCTCTCTTTGTCTCTTAAAAGCAATTTTTCTCTAAGATCTCAATCCCCTGTCCGTGATGTCTGCCATATTGGTATCTTCATCATGTTTGCCGTGGAGATCTGGTTTTCTCACTAAGTGGTTCAATATTTAAAGAAAAAATTAAAATTGTCTAAAAGATTGTCATTTAATAAGATATCAATTTTTTACGTCCAATAATATGGTATTAACTAAAGTTGAATCATATCTTTTTCTATACAATTCAATTCAATCCCCTAATGTTATCTTGCACACCAAAACAATGCCACCAAGCATGATTTTAAACACTTACGAATTAATAAATTAAATACAATATAATTTAAAACAGAAAAAATCTAAAACATATAAAAAATGTTTGAATATTATATGAACAATTCAGTTATGTTTATAGTTAACAAGAATGTAAAACTTTTTAGTTTAGGTAATATCGTATAAATACTAATTTTCTCAACTTAATTTCATTTTAAGGTAACAAACTTTCATTTTCAATGTATTTTCTCATCAAATATTATATATTCTTGTAGTTGATCTTTCAACATGCACATAAATTTTTAATAGGGCTTTGATGATAGCTTTGGTTTTGGTAATTTATAATCTATCTATTACCTTTATAAACGTGAGAATGCAAAGTGAAAATACAAGTTTTGGTACTATCTTCAATATGTTTTTAACTTTTTAACTTTGTTTCTCTTTGTCATTTTCTTTTGTTTCTTTCATCTTCTTTTTCTTTTATACAACAGTTTGTCTCCTTTCTTTATTTTTTCTTCTCTTTTTTTTCCTCATAACCTCATGTATTTTAAGATATATCTATTGTAATACATTTTTTAATATGTGCCTATTTATCTATTGTAGATTATTGTATTAAAAATATATATAATTAAGATTGGAATATGCTTGCATATATTGCGTGTTTTAAATTAGTGATAACCAAAAGTTTGGAATGAAAATGAAAATGCATGGCATTTAACGGGGTAGAACAGTACAACATCGGGCGAGGGAAAAGCATGAAAAATTCAAACGACACCGTCCAAATTACAAGCTTTCTTAATGTAAAGAAGTGTAATATTTACCCATAATGTAAATTAGGAAACAAAATCAGCAAGTGAAGGAATAGCCTCCCCTCGTTCCCTCAAACCAAAAATCCTTATTATTTAAAGTTGAATAGTTGATACGACGGTGGAAAATATGTCGTGTACAGTTTACCATCCGTTTGATGAGTGCCGTTTTGTGTGAATTATTATTAATTAAACTTGTTGCAGAGAAGTGTAATCAATCTTCAATTGTAATGTAAACAAAGAGATAACCAAAATGCATGTCCACAAAACAAAGAGAGCTTCTAATGTTGGAAACTGAATAAGAAGACACTTGGAGGAATATTATGAATCTTTTACTATGCAACTCAAATCTTAAGATAATCCATGGAGATGGACACACTAAGCATATTGACAAATCAATGAATGCGGTGCACATAAAATGTAGAGACTTAATTGACGCATGAGTTAATAAAAAATATCTACGTTGTTTGACAACCTTAGTTGGAACTAAAAACTACGATTTTGATCTTTATTTTAACAATTTTTTTTACATGTTATTATATTTTCAGTTTTAACTTATTTTCCAAAACGCATTAGCTTTTTGCTAGTTGGACATTCTAAGACAAATTAAAAAGATATGTATACCTAACATATCAGTTATGAATGTGGATGGGAGGATTGTTAATTTTCAAGCATTATACCATCTATTGACAAAAGGGTATCTTCTAAAATATTATGCCCAAGACTAATGTGAAAATGAAATATAAATGCTAATGATGATCGGAGCATACCACATTATTTTTGGATAGAAATTATACAAGACACTACTGTACTTTTGTGAAAGCCTAAACAATGTGTATTTCATCTTTTTTAATGAGTTGGGTTTGGGTTGGATTTCTCTTACAAAATCAGATCACAAGTTTATCTTCGGCAAATATCAACATCATAGAACTGAGCACCAAAGGTTAATGAGACATGTGACATCTTTTTATTTATAGATTTAAAATATGTCTATAGTTTATGAATATTTTTTATATGCCCCAATATATATGTATAAAAATATTAATGACTGTAATAATGATATTGTTAGTTTTAATTTATTTTTTTAGAATAACTATAATATACGCATTTAAGATTTCAAATGGATTATGATATCATTATATTTAAAAAAAAAATCCCTAGAATTAGGTGTTTGTTGCTTAAATTCAAATTAGTACTGAAAATAATGATTTTAAAATTTCTAAAAAGATAGAATTTTTTATCGACAAATTGGATTTACCAACAAATTGAAATTAAGGTGTTGTAATTAAATTAATGATATAGTTTTACTGACAAATTAAAATCAAGGTATTGTAATTAAATTAATGACAATATTATTAAGTCTTTTGATGTATTTTACTGGTTATATAATTAATATATTATTAAGTTAATGATACGCAATTACATTCATTACTTAATACTCAAGTGAATGACATTTTCTTTTTTTGTTATATGTAATTAAATTAATAATGTAGTATTTATTAAGTCTTTTTGTGTATCTTATAGGTTATATAAATATTATATCATTAAGTTAATGATACTCAAAGATATTCATTTCATTTTTTTAAGACTTCCAACGATAAAAATAATGCATCAAGGTAATATGTTGAAATAAAAAATATACGTGTATATTTTTTTCCTAAGTTAACTATTCAAAAAATAAAAAAAAATTGTTATAAAAATTTAAATACGTAATAATATTTAGTTAGAGGGTATTAAAAGATTCTAAATATATAAAATTAAAAAAAAGACATATAATAATAAAGACAGATATTAATTCACTCCTTAAAAAATTGTAATTTTTACTTATTCATAGTCCCAACAAGAAGATTAACATTGTAGCCCATCCTAGTACCACGTCAAACAACAATAACAAGTACAACAAAACATGTCCAAATAAGTGAATGAACAAACAAGATCAACAAAACACCATCTCACCAAAATTTATAACATACTATCAGTCCTAGATGGCAGGCGGCGGAAGAAGTTAGAGGGAACGGGCGGCAGGCGGTGACGGAACCTCGGATGTCTCATGACGTAGAACTCCATCAAGGCCGCCACCACCTGAAACGGCGTCACATACAACACCAAAGCAGAAACAAGGCAAAAGGTGACAAACATGGCAGTAGCCCTCGGATCTCTCCAGCTCAACAATGCCTGAACCCTCTCCCCCTGCGTTGCGATGTCGCCGACCACCGTCTGAATCCTCCCAGCGACGCTCCTTAACCTGTCATACCTCAACCTGACCATGTCCGGGTTCCGACTCGTCGGGAAAGTATCGAATTCCTCGTCCATCTCGTCGGGATGAACAGCCTCCGCTTGAGAAATCCTTGTGTTCATGTGTGGAGGGTACTTGGGACGGTACCGATAATTCCACACTCCGATGAGGAACATGTAGAGAAAAACCGTCGGCAGAATTAGTTCCGGGAAACAAACCAACATGAGGAAGAGAATGTGGACGAGGATCGTCGTAATTGGATTCCTCCACATACAAATGTCGCTGAACCATCGTCCGACTGCGAAGAGCCCCGAAAAGACAGTCATGAGGCGGAAGAAATTTGCCTTGCTCCTTCGCATGCTCCATAGATGGGAGTCCACATCCGACATGTACTCTACCACCTCTTTACGCAGCGGCGGCTCCGCTCGGCCGAGCCTTGCTGCGACGATGTTAACCGCCTGGTGGCGAAGCATGTCGAGCTGCATCACGCTGAATGGCCTGACGTAGTGCATTTTGGGGAGCAGAGGCTTTGAGTATGTGCACAACATGTTTACAAATGAAGTGCAAGAAAATCTTATGGCTAAATGCAGTTCTCCCATTTTTTTAACCCCTGTTGGGTGAAGAACAAGCAGAGGATATGAATGCGTGTAGATTCTCCCCGTTTCGAGCGTCGAAATTCGGATTCGAACCTTACCGATTTTCAAATCTTTGTTGGGACTAGAACCCTTTTCTTCAATCTGGCTGTTGTCGAAAACACCGACGGTTAAGACCGTTGCAGGGTCGAACACTTCCCAGGTGTACTGCTCGTTATACTTGGGACACAAGTTATCCACCAGAGTTCTAGTTCTTACCCACTTATGGCCATACTTCGCCACACAATACGTGTCGGAAGTCCCTCTTCCTTCACGGGTTTTCATCGGATGAAGCCCGACGGCGTTTAGAATTCCAAGCTCCAAAACCCCAATCGATGGCTTCCATAGCTGCTTAGCAGTGGGACGGAGATCGCTGCTGTAGTGAGTCGACTCGTCAAGAACATGATACCCTCCGTCGAGACATACTCTGAGGTGAATCCTACTAGAAAACTTCTCCTTCTTCAACTGATCGACATCGACGACGACTGGCTTTTCCAAGTTGTACCACCGGGAATGTATCATCCGGTCATCAGCTCTTCTGTCCACAACGCTTAATGGAATGATCACTCTTCCTATGATCTCGTCCTTCCCCGGCCCAACCCGATCTTCGACAGAGAGTACTAAATGATCCTCAAATGGCTCTGCTGCGACGAAGAGAAGATCTTCATTCCAAAGAGCATTGAGCGTTCGAGCTTGTACGGGCTTGGTTTTCATCACTTGATGGCCTATTTGGACCTTGACATAAGCGTCTGGGAAGCGGTTTTTCTCCGTCGGGACTAAATCTTGCGCTTCGATCACGTTGACACGGACATACCATAGCCGGGGCGAGTGGTAGACTTTGGAGCGGATCACGGCAGAGGCGGCAGGGGTGGAGTCAACAGGGGTGGCTCCGTCCGAGTGCCACGCGTCGGAAAAGGACTCATCGGCTTGAGTTCCAATCCAGACGGCAAGCATTAGCTCGCCTTTGATCTTTTCCCCCTTCTTATCCTCAAGCCGGTACCATTCCGGGGCTAAAGGACTATCCGGCGGAACTCTTAACGGAATTTCATTTATGTCAAACCTCACAATCCCCACAAAGTCATCTTTAACAAGATCTTTATCCTTGATCACAACTTCAAGCACCGAAGCCTGCATTCGATCTTTTGAGAACGCGAAAACCTGGTTCCATTCTGGGTTCTGCCTCTTCTCAAAATGCTTAGTGATTCCCTTATAGTTTCCTATCTTCACTTCCACAAACGGATCAATGCTACCCGTGACATCCATTGCGGGAAGATCGCGAGCCTTGACAACCCTTACATAGAGGAAATACATCCGTTCGACAAGATCATAAATACTCGCAGTCTTGTCCCCGCGAATTACCCGCCCGCCAACAACCTTCCCGCCTCCAAGAAAAGGACTAGTTTCCTTGAGAGCATAGTCAACCGGCTGCGCCGCAGAAGCAGAGTGCATTCTCACCAATTTCACCGGGGGCTGCGCCTCGTGTTTCATCTCCTCCATGCCATATTTCGCCGCGTTGTGGTGGACCATCGGACTTGAAGAAGCATGATGGTGATGATCCTGATGATGTTCATTATGATTCTGGTTGTGATTTGGATTAGGGAGGTGGTGAAAAGCGTGTCTAGACTCTGCTTTGTGACTAGAGAAAGTCATGTTTGGCATTGGTCTCAATACTCTTTCCTCGTTATGTGATTCAACATGAGAATTTGAGATTGGGATTGAGGACTTTATCGAAGCATCATTTGTGATGTAAACTTTTAAGCCAAGCTCTCCTCTCACACGAGAGAAGATGCCACGCTTCTCTAAAGGATAGTGCAAAACGACGGCGTCCGAATAGGGGACAAAAGAGGTTCCGGTGAGGGAGACTTTTCCGAGAAACGGCCTTGTGTTTGAGGCTCTAACGTTGTTGTAAACATAAACCTCAAGAAGGAGGTAGTGGAGGTTTGAAGGGTCCGAGATGTTGAAGTAGAAAGTCTCATTCCAAACGGGGTTTAGGTCTTTTTCTTTGATCGTCGTTCGGTGTCGCTGGCCGTCGAAGCAGAGCTCGATGAAGGCGCTAGAAGAGCCTTGGCCGTCCTTGGGCAAGAGATTGTGTGCGCTTACGACATCCACACCAAGCTTGAGGTTGTTCATGGTGATAAAAATAGGAAGGGAAGAAATGGTAGAGAAGTTATGATAAAAAAAAAAGTACCTGAAAAACAAAGAAAAGTGTTGTAACCGATTAGTAAAAAAAAAAAAAAAAAAGTTGTTTTTCTTTTTCAAGAGCAAAATTTGAGGCGCAAAAAGTAAACATGGTAACAGAGAAGAACTTTAATTGTTATATGTTCGTATTTGGTTAATTTGTAGAGCCAAAAATAGGTGAAATAAAATCTATGGTCGTTGAAGTTTTGACTTAACTTGAGCACTACTAAAAGATGAGAGTTTAAACAATTTGCGTAGATTAGATCGAGAAAAGAGTAAATATTTTTTCATGACTTTTTGTTTAGAGGCATGTGCATTACTTCTCGTAAAAGGGTATAAGGTTCAGAGTGAAAAAAATAATTTAAAGTAAAAAAATATATAAAACTCCATGTTTTAAGCTAAAGATCCAAAAACCCCGCTTAACACACATGGGCTCTTCTACATAGGTGATTCCAAATTTCCACTGAAAAAAAGAAAGGGAAAAGAGGACAAGAAAAACATAACAAATTAAGATAGCTTCAATGGGATCTGTTTGGATGCCAGGAAAATGTACCAACAAACTTGCACTATGTCATAGTCAACTGAGGGAGTTTCTGGAGATTTCTTAGCTCTACCAAACTATGAAAATGTGAACAAAACATATTAACAACTACCCAACTTAAAGCCCATAAATTTACGTACAAAAACCAAAAATTTCAACCAAGATCAGAGTTCATATTCAAGACTCAAACAGAAGAAGAAAAGAGTAAAAGATGACATTAAAATGCAAAAACTATGGTTATAGCTCTTAATATTTTTTAACTTGTTATGGAAAAACACATGAATCAAAAGCCTTTTTACCTTCTAGAAAGCTCAAACTTTCAGACTCTCGCCATTCTCAACAGCTCGGAAAAGATCTCCACCATCAAGCAGAAAACCATGAAAGTAGAGAGAGAGAGAGAGAGGGAGAGAGAGAGTGTGTCTTGTTTTGTAATGGCAGGAAAAGGACGGGCTCACGAAACAAGGAGAGCTCTAGGTGGATATCGAAGCTTGGGTTTTATAAAACTTCTAAGGACTGTTTCCTCTTCTGATTTGCTTGAGCAATTCAAAAAGGGGTGGTCCTTTTCTCTCTCATTTCCATTGCAGTTTCTTTTAAAAAAGAAATTATTAAGAGAGGGTGGTTTCATTTTGATAGCGTGGAGCTCTATATCTGATCCCCTCGTTTGGAATCTGTGAAGATATCGGCTGGTGATTCTGTGAGTCTATGGTGAGGACGTTAGTACTTGATAACAGCTCGGTTGCATGAAAAAATAAAAAACTAAAGTAATAGCTAATTAGACAGTTGCAGTATCTTCACCTTGTTTTGGACCTTCCCAAGATGGTTATTTTAGGCTCAGGTTCGGGTTTTTTGGGTTTGTTTTACACATCATATTATGTTATATTACATTATATTAAATTTTATTTTTTATATATAATATAATTGAATACAATATAATATAATACAATACAATACAGTTGTTAAATTACCGACAATTAACTTGTTAAGCTTAAACATTAATGATGATTTCATTTATTAAGTTAAACTAAAACACTAATAATTTAAATTTTATAAAAAAAAATTACTGTAATAAAATTATTTTGAACCAAAACTTTTTAGTTTGAGGGGGTAAAAGTGACGCCCATAAATATGATCACATGCATGTCTTAAGAGATTAGGCGCTCACCAAGTTGAATGGTAACTATATTAGCTTTTAGTGACATTGAAGTCTTAAAATCAAGAGTAAAATGTGATAAGTTTTAATATTGAAGCATTGAATCAAGTCTCATCATGTGGGTCTTAGTAAAAACTTACCCAGTCGAATGCTGAGAAGATCAGTAAGCACACAGCACTGCCATTATATTAAAAACAAATACATATGGGGTACTTGGAGTTGTGGTATTAATGTAGTTTCAATCACAAACAATGTAAAACTCTCATATATTATAGTGTAAAATAAAATTTGTTATGGTATAAAATTTTCACATGTTATAATATATGATTTTGACAACAAAGTTTTCACTCATCTCTCAAACACTACAATATTAAAAAAAGACAGATCATTTTTACAGAAACTTGTGGTAAGAATGTCTTTAGCCATAGGATTATTTATGACATTCTTTAGGGTAGGCCATCACACCACATTAAGTCAAATGATCTATAAGTATTTGAGAAAATTATATATATTATACTATATTTTAAAAAATATATTTATTCATATCACACTTAATAAATTTGTGTCATACTATCATTTAAATTACATATCCTTGTCACATTTTAACATGTATAGTATTTATAAAAAAAATATGTTTCAAAATATTGCATGAAAATTTCCTAAATATTTTATGGTTCTTCTTACATGTAATATTTATACAGAGTAACGCCAAGAGTACTAAGTTACTTACAAATTTTAAATACTAAATATTATGACAATATTCACTTATGAATATCTAATGGATTAAATAAGATGCATAATTACATACAAATAATAGGGAGAATAAGAAAAATGTCAAATTTTTGAATCTTTTTAAAGTAAATATTAGGTTTTGAAAATATTTGTAGTAAATTATAGATTTAAGATATAAATAACTTATTTACTATATAAATAATAAATATTTACATTGTAAACAAGAGATAAATATATTATTTGTGCTATAAATCTATTTATTATATAAACAATAATTATTTACAGTACTGTAAACAAAAGGGGTAAATAAACTATTTATTTTATAAATTTAATATTTACTACAAATATTTTTAAAGCTTACTATTTATAATAATGTTTTAAAAAAGTGACATTTTTTACCATTTTATAGTTTGTTCATATATAATTATATTATAAAAAATCATATATGTTTTACTGATTATACTGTAACTAATTAGTACCATGTCATTTGATGTAAAAAACTTTAATAAACAACTAATGAATAAGTACATGTGACCTTGAAATTAAAAAGAAAAAAGAAAAAAATTAAAAGGGTGTTTATATTCTTTATGAAATAAATTGATCATATTAACGTATTAACCTGTACATTAGAGATAACACAACCGGAGAGGATATTTTGGTACGTATACGATGCATGAGACTATAGTACCACGTCGCATCAAACCAGAAATTAAATTCAATGGGCCAACAAGATATTTTGTGATCAACATAGGGAGAAACGGGTGGTGGGATCAATGATTCATGATCATTAAATCATGTCGTACTACGAAAAGATCAGTATGAATGAGACCTCACGATCTCTGTCCACGTGTACAAGTTGACCCACAGCTAATAGTTAACACAGCTTTTTTTAACACCGCCGACTGTCACGTGGGCCCACATGAAATAGTTTCCTCTGAGGTTGAGGCTCTCTCTCCATCATTTTCGACCGATTGATCAATTTAATGCACTTTCAGAAGTTTCAGGTTCTGAATAACTTATGGCTTTTTTTATTTTCCTTAATAAAAGGCATGGGGGGAGGTCGACCCGTCTAGCCCACTCTTTGGGCGTGACCAAGGTGTCCTCTCGGACACGGCCAAGAATGTTGGCATTAGGCTTATTAGAATCAGCTATCTTCGTACCAGAATCCCATCACCTCAATCTTATTAAATGTGCTAACAGTGAAAGTTTATGAGGTGTGGTTATAGACAAACTTTATTAAGTACTAGACTAATAGGAAACAAACCTTCACACTTCATACCTAAAACGACATAACACTGAAACTCGTGACCACACGACTTCGTCACGAGACCACTTGATCACGACTCTTGGTGATGACTAACTTTCTCGCTTACGACAACGTTTCAACGTCTGGGGAGTATGGGCTGAAAATGGTGTCGTTTTGCATGGACCAACAAATTTTGGGCTTCAACCTTGAAATTGACACTGAAGTTTGGGTTTATGCAAAAGCCCAGTCGAGTCCAAGATGCCCAAGATGCCGCGAAAAGTAGAAACACCGATATATCACACAGTTTTTGAGTGTCAGATAGAGGGAGAAACAGAGAAGAAGAACAATTTCTGGGAAAGAAACGAAAGAGAAAGGGAAAAAAAATGAAGCTCAAAGTATACGCAGATAGAATGTCCCAACCATCTCGTGCAGTTCTAATCTTCTGCAAGTAATTTCCACGTTTTAATTTTGTCAATTAAATTCTGGGTTTTTTTCTTCGATTATGTATATGTTACATTCAACTGCACACATCCTTTTCTATAATTGTGTGTGTGTGTATATATATATATATATATGTATATATTAAATAATTGACCATATAGATCCTCTTAATGCATCGACAGATACAGAGTAATAAGAGATGGCAGTAAGCACAAATACCTACATAGAAACATGCACTTACATAATGTCAGCGTACTTTTACTCATATTCTCCTTTGTATGGCTAATTTTTTTATTTCATTTTTTTTTTCATTGATGCTTCTGTTTCAATCACATATGTTATAAACACTGTTCTTGGACCTGCCCTTGGCCTTCAACCGGATCCACGAGCAGCTACTGAAGCAGAGAAACTTCTGTCCTCCTCTTTGTCGAAAATAGAGTCCATTTGGCTCAAGGGCAATGGCAAATTCTTGCTGGGTGGCCTTCAATCTTCCATAGCCGATCTCAGCCTTGTTTGTGAAATTATGCAATTTGAGGAAATAGATAAGACCAGTTATTGGGAAGAGAATTTTGGCTAGCAGCGAAGAACTTTTGAAAACTTTGTCGTGTGATAATCGGCATTTTATTCCTGAAATTAAAATATGAAGAACCAATCAATGGGGAAAAGAAAAGCATTTGTTACATCAAAGTTGCCTAAAGTAGAAATTTAATTTAGCTTACAAAACAGAATCTTCGATACTCTAATCTCTGTAAGTTAAAGATCAGAATGAAGATAAAAATAGGCAAATTCAGGAAGATCATCATGTCTTGGGAACCTATGGGGCAGATTGTTTCTTATGTGCTAGGCATTGGATGAGAAGGATCGCACTCGCATGCTTGGTCCACACGAGAAGGTTCAGCGGTGGATTGAGAACACTAGGTCTGCAACAAGTCCTTATTTTGACGAAGTTCATAAGGTCAAGGCAAGATTCCAAGAGCAGCGGATGAAGCCCAGGTCTGGTTCCAAAACAAATCTTCCATAAAAAATGTGAGAGTTGGCATTACTCTTTGGCCTGTCTGGTTTACAATTTGAATTATAATTCAAAAATTCTGTTCAAACCTATGGACTAAACGTGCCGTTCGTCTCAACATTATATAACAAGCCACAATTTTATAGTTGTTTGGGGGCCTTGCTAGCTAGTCAAAGCTGTTCTTAAACGTACTATATCCAAGTGGCCTGTTTCTTGTTACTTTACTAGAAAGACAATAAGAAGAAAAGTGTTCTATGACTTGAATGAAAATACAATAACTTGTCAACTCTTGTTACAAAATAAGTTGTAACTGTAAGATCACGGAGTGTAAGGCATTATTTTGGATTATAGACTTTGTATTTCTTACTCCAATTAATTTCTTGGTGTAGTCTATATTTTCACGTTTTCTTTTGTTGCTTATCAAAGTGGTATTTATCGATGAAGCAAGCTCTGAGAGCATACTGGAAGCCGCACCGGGGGCTACACTCGCGCTACATACAAAACTGGTAAGGTAAAAGTACTCAACAACGAAAGACGACTGAAAAACTGAGTAACCTGCCAATGAGGACACTATGTCCTGGTCCAAGGCGTGAACTAATTCTCTAAGCAATCACTTTCAAAGATAACATGGTCACTCCACGAACAGCCGCAGCCTTCGGGGGCTCAACAAACAACAGAGCCCTAAAATTAAAAGGAGACCTAGGAAAATGGAACATAATAGGAGACCTTGATCGTTTATTCCAGGACTGGTGTGAGACATGGTTAGGCCTGTAGAATATTTTGTGTTATGTATACCTCTTATAACGTATGCATCATTTGTTTTACTTATAAGTTTAGTAATAAAAATAAATATCTTATAAGACGTTAATTTGGTGCGGGAAATCTGATAAAAAAAGTAGATTGAAAGTCAATTGAATTGCACAAAAGATTTTTAGAGTCTATAAAATTAATGGAAAGATGCAAGTGAAAGTAATGATTGATTGAATCCCACATCATATAGAGAAAAACATGATAGACAAAGGTTGGTGTACTTAAAACGCTTTTGAAAATAAAAACGATGCAAGTAAGGAAATAATTATTTGAATCTCCCATCATAGGGACAAAAAGTATGGGATCAATTTGGCAAACATCACTTTTCCCATACGGTTTATTAATTTTATTATTTTTACGATAAAGTTTAAAAATATCACCCTTAAAAAATCTAAAGACATATTTTTGTTGGAAGCTGATTTTCTTTTTTCATTTCATTCGGCACTGATAGAATCGCCTCCCTATCGCCTCCCAATCATTTTTATTTTTATTTTTCAACAGTCTTTACTCTCTTGTTAGACAATTGTTTTTTTGACTTTGAACTTTTCCCCTTTTTAGATGTGTCAGCAACTGAACTCTTAGGATTGTCATCTTCTAAGTTGTAATCGAAGATACTAAACATCAATTATTGGTAAGCAATGTGGAGCAAATAGTGTTGTTTTTCTTTCTTTTTATCTTTTTGAAGTTTATTTGTGGTGTCAGTTTAGCTAAATGGGGGTGGAGCCATTGAAAAGTGTGTATTTCAAATATTCTATACAAAGTAATATGGTTGAATTATTTGTATTAAAAATGGTATTAGGACAAATTAAATAAAAAATATGATTGTTAATTTCATATATATATATATATATATATTTTGCCATTGTTTTAAAAGGTTTATTTACAATTTTATGCTCACTACTCATGTTAACTCGATTCTGCTCAGATTGATATGCTTGTGCAACAACAATTCAAATGAATGTACA
This sequence comes from Artocarpus heterophyllus, assembly GCA_025403435.1. NCBI lineage: Eukaryota > Viridiplantae > Streptophyta > Magnoliopsida > Rosales > Moraceae > Artocarpus > Artocarpus heterophyllus. The sequence goes on from CM046343.1 coordinate 32,324,044, forward strand.
TGAAAAGTATCGTTATGATTGGATCGATGGCCCCCAGATTTTTTTTTCAATTTGTAAATTTAATTTATAATCTTTCTAATTAATTTTTCAAATGTGACCCTATTAAATTACTTTTTTTCCTCAAATTTGATCGCTCTGAATTTTTTCTTGAACCTATCCCTCTAATATTTGAATTATTTAACAGAGGACGTATGTAATGGTTAATTATGGAGAACTTTACTTATTTTTGTTGAGGATTAGTTTTGATCTTTTTATCTACAATTTATTTCTTTTAAAAATTTGTTAGTACCTAAATAAAAAATAACAATTCTTTCATAAAAAAAATAATAACGGTGAGAAATTAAAAAAAAAATTCTTATTAGTACCCGATTGAAATAAAATCTTATCATCGTCCTTCTATGACCACGACTATGGTTGTGCCTGTGTCTTGATTATGTTGACTAAATACGCCCCTTTCTCCTCAAAAAATCTTTTTCATCTTCATAGGGTTATAACCTTATTGTTCACAAAACTATAGGTCTTAATCTAATATGTAATATACTTTTAAGATTAGGTCTCACTGTTCTGTTAGTAGCAGGATTATAATTGCATGAGATTAAATAGGACTATTCTTTTCCTCTGATCTTTCTGTCAGGATGTATAGAAAAAGAATCAATCTCAAATCTCTCAATCTTGGCAAGTACTTTCTCTCTTGCCCTATCAAAATCTATTTATAGACCGCTGAACTGACCACAAGGTGTATTTTTTATTGGCCTCTCAACTAACCACCAATAGAAACACGGAACTTAAAACAATTCTAATTGCTCATTGTTGAGGTGGTGAGATCCCCGGCCGGAGCCTGACGAACACCTCGAATGTATTGTCTGGGAGGCAGCCCAGCGCGACCCTGAGTTAAGTCCTAGGGAGGTCAGGAGCCTCCGACCCCAAGTTAAGTCCCAGGGAAGTCGGGAGCCCCCACACAGATTTGCCTCCAGTGAAGGAGCGTATCCCTCAGGAGTTGAACCCTAGAGGGATTGGTACCCAGGGGACACCCTAAGACCCTCTTATTCAAGAGGATACGGGTTCAACTCTTGGGGGACGCGCTCCTTCACTGGAGGCAAATCCGCGTGGGGGCTCCTGACCTCCCTAGGACTTAATTCGGAGTCGCGCCGGGCTGCCTCCCCTGTAATACGTTTGAGGTGCCCGCCAGGCTCCAGCCGAGGATCTCAACACTCATGATCATTCAATACAAGTAACTACACCAGTTGATGTTTGGAGAAGACATCCAGAGCTTTTTTCCTCCTCGCATAAGGAGGCATCAATTTCGTGAGACGCTTGCCCACTCTATTGCATCGATGCCTTCATCGACTGGACAGCTCCTCTATGCCTTGATCTTGATTCACCTCTCTGGCAACTCTAAGTAGTGCTTCTACACCTTCTTGACTCTTTCGAGTCTAACCTTACCAAAAGTGACATCGACCCTGAAGCCAAGATGTTGCTAGCATAACACATTTGTAACAGTTTATGGTAAGGTATAATGACTCGAATTCAGTTTAGCTCGACCTGAAAAGCTTAGGATGCGACAATTGGTAGCCCGATCCCGTCGATACAGTCCTTTGCATTTTGAGCCGTTTAGTTTATATTTTAGGCCCATTAAATTATATCACATATTAGAGTTTTATTTATGACTATATATATATATATGATGTATTGCATTACAGCTTGGTATTATCGACTTTTAGTTACCCTAATCACCGCCGTCTTGTAGTCTTTTTCGAGTTTAGTAATTTTCTTCTCCTCTATTCATGGTTTTTTTTTCTTGTCTTAAGTTTTCATGTAAATCTGTATATATTCTTATTCTTTGTTTCTATCGCACTACTTTATATAGCAGTTTAGATGGACAACAACATTAGAACAGTTACATAGTAAACGACAACAAATGCAAGAACATTTGAAAACGGCAACATTTGTTAAATGACATCTTGGGAAGGTGAAAAAGGGGTGCGTTTGCGCAATCTTCTGCCACTCTTTTGTTTACGAACAATAAAAGCAAATTATAGAAGGTACCGTGGAAATTAAATGGCCAGGATCTTCAAGCCTATGAAGCCCCCATACTCCTAATAGTATCTAAAGTTACATGTATTTTAGTCGTGAGATCTCTGGGGAAAAAAAAAAATTTTCATCAGATTTAAGGTTTGCATAGTTCCATCAGAAAAGTCTCTTATATATAATTTATATATTTTAGTCAAATCGACCAAACAAGTCGATCGTTATATGATTCTTTAATCATATATTGCAAGAATCATCGACTTAGCACCAATTTGATGGATTTCGTCAACAACCCACTAAGAATCGTGGGATTTAATTGATTGTGCATGCATATTCAATTTCGAATATGCTCTAGTTTTTTTTTTTTTTGTTAGTTTCCTTTAATGTCTCTTGCTTCCTTGTTTATAGCTTTTGCCTGTAACACAATTGTATATATTTGTATTCTCGCTCAATGAATGCTGCTATATTTTTCTCATTGATTAGTTTCTATTTTTTGTTAGTTCCTTTTATGCCTCTTTTTTCCTTGTTTATAGCTTTTGCCTGTAACACAATTGTGTGTATTTGTATTGTCGATCAATGAACATGTCAGCAACTATTTTTCGATCCAAATAATTTTACATCATTTCATTTTGAAAAACTCTCAATAAATTACCCTCCAAATTTTCAAATATTTCCACTAATATATATATATATATATATTAGATTGTTGGTAGATATTCAAAGTTGGTTGGAGAAAGACTGGACTATATCTATTTTGCACATCTATAGAGAGGGTAATAGAGCCGCTGATTGGCTTGTTAATTCAGCCGTCGCTCGACGAACATCTCTAGTTCTTGGTGGTGATTTTTCATTTGATCTGCGCAGAATTCTAAGTGAAGATATAATTGGGGTCTCTACCCCACGATTGTGTTGTTTTTAGTGTTTTGTGTTTCCTTTTTGTGTTTTTTTGGGTTTTTTGACCCTGTTCATTTGCCAAAAATATATATAGATATATGTCATTTCGTTCGTAAGAAGTATGAAAACAAAATGCTAGTCTTCGACTATGTGCCATCCCACTTGCAACTAGCTGATATTTTCATCAAGGGTCTTAGCCATGATCAGTTCCAAGCTATACTGAAGTTCATTGGTTTTGGAAACACGTTCTCGGCTTGAGGGAGGCATGCAGTCCACGATTCTCTAGTTACTGCAAGCTTTGATGTGTTTCCATAAACATCACGGCTTGAAGGAGGCTATTGCAAGAATCATGGACTTAGCACCAATTTGGAGATTAATTGATTGTGCATGCATATTCACCTTCGAATATGCTGCCATATTTTTCTCATTGATTAGTTTCTATTTTTTGGTTAGTTTCCTTTTATTCCTCTTGTTTTCTTGTTTATAGCTTTTGCCTGTAACACACAATTGTTTATATTTGTATTCTTGACCAATGAATGCTGTCATATTTTCTCATTGACAAATACGATGGTATTAATGATGATCCTTCACGTATTTCGCGTATATCTCACTGATGGCTTTAGTTTTTATTTTTTGTTAGTTTCCTTTTATGCCTCTTGTTTCTTTGTTTATAGCTTTTGCCTGTAACACGCAATTGTATATATTTGTATTCTCGCTCAATGAATATGTAAGCAACTATTTTTCGATCCAAATAATTTTACATCATATTATTTTGAAAAACTCTCAATAAATTACCCTCCAAATTTTCAAATATATATATACACACACATATATATGTAACAAACCAAACAAACCATTCCCACCAACAAAGAAAAAAAGCATAAACAGAAACAACTTTGAACTTTTTTCCTTTTCCCTTTTTCTTGCAGAGAAAGAGATTTGATTTTGAGAGGTCACAGAGAATTTGTGACTTCAATCAATGGCAGCGAAGCTGCTGGCGTTGGCATGCATTCGGGACGGCGGTAGTAGCCATGGCGGCGGCAGCGGCGGAAGGTTGTTGACGCCGCGGCCGCACTACCCGTCGATGCCGAAGTATCCAAAGGGTGGTGTGGCTGCGGAGGAGATGACGGCGGAGGCGCAGAAGAAGGCCTTGTTCGCCGTCTCCGGCATGACATGCGCCGCCTGCGCCGGATCGGTCGAAAAGGCCGTAAAGCGCCTCTCCGGCATCCGTGAGGCCGTCTTTGACGTCCTCAATGGCCGTACTCAAGTCCTCTTCCACCCTGATTTCGTTAACGTAAGTTCATCAATCCTTTTCCTCAGCTATATTTTTGTTTTACTTTCAATTACCTTTTTTTTTTCAGAAATGATTAAATCAAATGTTTGTTTTGATATTGTTCGTTTCTGGTGCTGAATTATTATTATTTTTATTTTTCATTTTAATGTGATTGCTTTTGCCATTGGATTTGATATATATAGGAAAATCAGTTGTCTGAGGTACGTAATTTTTTTGAGAGTATTTTTTTTCCTTTTCTTTTTCGCTCTTTCGAGAGTTGGAATATTTTGCCTTTATTTGTTTCTGGAGCTACATTTTTCTATTTTTTTTATTTTTTATTTATTTCTCAAATTTCAATTGTTGATATTCTCGTCTACAAAAAAAAAAAAAAAAGAGTCTTCTTTTTGAAGATTAAAAAAAAGAGGTTGATATTTGTTGAGGCTTGGCCTCAGCCTTCCGGGGTGGTCGGACCATGCCCCGGGGCTCCCGAGCTGGACGGATCCGAGCTAGGGCACATTTTACGTATTGTGAGTTTTGTCCCCCTAGTTAAATCCAAGGGAGCGCGTCCCCCAAGGGTTGGAGGATGGGTACCTAGGGGTACCTTAAGACCTTCTTATACAGGAGGTCATAGGTTCAACCCTGAGGGACGCGCTCCCTTGGATTTAACTAGGGGGACAAACTCACAATACGTAAAATGTGCCCCAGCTCGAATCCGTCCAGCTCGAGAGCCCCGGGGCATGATCCGACCACCCCGGAAGGCTGAGGCCAAGCCTCAACAATATTCTTAAAGTTACGAGCTTTTTATCGCTTTTCTGCTTTTTCACGAGAAGGTTATGAGCTTCAATTGGTGTGGGTTACGTATGTATTTTCAGGATTTTGTTCCCTGAAATCTTTGTTTCCGGGATTTCGTATTAAATTTAGCCCGTTCCAAAGCTAAGGTAACGTTATTATTGTTATTATTATTATTTTTTTTATTTTTAAGATTAGTTTCCCACGCTGACATTTTGACCTTAACTTATAATATTAATCCAGTTGACTCCGTTCAACAAATACGATGTTTGAGAAAAAGAATAAAAATTTTAGAGTTTGAACACACGGGGTAGCATATATGAGAGTTTATTCAGTTTGCAGACCACTTTTCCAAACACCTTTTTAGATTGATGTCAAAATATATGGAAAAAGAGCCTCATTTTATCCCAAAGCTGTAAAAGCTCTCGTTTTGCTTTATGAATTTTAAAATAGTCCAACTTCACTCTCTATATTAGAATTTGTGTGAGAAATAAAATTTACACAAACTTGCATTTTTTTTTATTCTATAACTAAAATTCTAACAAAAAATATGTGAGACTAATTTATAATTTAGAGGGTAAAAATAAGAGTTCTTGAAGCTCTGGAAGCAAAATGAAAATAATCTTAAAGTTTAAGAACAGGTAAGAATAATCTAGAAAAGATGTATAGGAAATTATTTTCTTTTTCTTTTTCTTTTCCTTAAAGATGTCGTTTTGTCTTGCTTACGTATTTTTCATGAGATTTAACTTTGAGTACCACATCCACAAAGTTCTCCTCTTCCTTTCCATTTCACACCAAACTCATGCTCATTTTCCGGACTGCCTCATACAATTTACATTTCTGTCTCTTTCACATGGCTTGTTTTCTTTTCTGTTCAGAAATTTTTCAATAATATCAGAAATGATTTAATTGGTCTTTTTTTTTTGTTCAAGTCTTAAATCTAAGAGAAGTTGGTGCAGTTAATTAAGACTCCCTTTTTTATGGTTCTAACTTCTAATTCAACAAATTATTATCCTTGTTAATTAATCATTACTTTCAATTTGGGTAAATTAAACATATAATATAATCTGACTAGTCATGTTGAAATATAACAAAACAATTTAGAATAATCTAGAAATACCAAAACGTGAAAATTATTATAATAATTGCTACTTAATTTTCCTATTCTTATAAATTTTGTTTGAATGTTACATTTTGATTCCACTGTTAAATATGTCCTGTTGTGTAACTTTACTAAATTTTTGTGTAGCGAGAAATCTAAGTTCGATTTAGCAATTTCAGGGATAATTTGTAGTAGATTCCCTCAGAACAGTACTAATTACCACTGAACAATCATCAATACTTTGGTTTTGGTACTGCCTTAAAATCTCCCATCAAAGTATAGGTCATTGGTGAGTATGAAGCTGCCAAGTACTTATGATCATAAATGAAATTTACAAAGTTCTATAACAAGCCAAGGTTGTAGTTTTGAGCTGCAAGAATTTGTTGTTAGTTGTTTTGCTATGAGGCTGCATTGTTGGCACCATTTTTTCAGGAGGAGACCATCCGCGAAACAATAGAAGACGTTGGATTTGAAGCCACGTTAATTCAAGGCGAGACAAGCGAGAAGTCCACACAAGTCTGTCGGATACATATAAATGGCATGACGTGCACTTCTTGCTCCTCCACTGTGGAATCAGCTTTGCAAGCACTTCAAGGCGTGCAAAAGGCCCGGGTCGCCTTAGCTACCGAAGAGGCAGAGGTTCTCTACGACCCAAAAGTCCTCACCCACAATCAACTCTTGGAAGCTATAGAAGACACTAGATTTCAAGCCATTCTTATCAGTTCCGGGGAGGACATAACCAAGATAGACCTCAAAGTTGACGGCATACGAACAGAACATTCCATGAGAATCATAGAAGAGTCACTTGAAGCGCTTCCAGGCGTTCACGCTATAGATTTAAGCCCTGAAGTAAACAAGATCTCCATTTCTTATAAACCAGATATAACAGGACCTAGAACTTTCATTAACGTGATTGAGACAACGGGGTCTAGGCGATTTAAGGCAACAATATTTCCCGAAGGAGGTGGAGGGAGAGAAACTTTTAGAAAGGAGGAAATTAAGCAATACTACAGGTCATTTCTGTGGAGTTTGGTTTTTACTATTCCAGTGTTTTTAACTTCCATGGTATTCATGTATATCCCGGGAATTAAGGATGGTCTTAATACTAAAGTGGTGAACATGTTAAGTATTGGAGAGATTTTGAGGTGGGTGTTGTCCACTCCGGTTCAATTCATCATAGGTTGGCGGTTTTATGCCGGTTCCTAGAAGGCCCTGCGTCATGGTTCTACAAATATGGATGTCTTGATTGCCTTGGGAACAAATGCAGCCTATTTCTATTCAGTCTACTCGGTTCTAAGAGCTGTTACCTCCCCACATTTCAAGGGTACAGATTTCTTTGAGACAAGCTTAATGTTGATTTCTTTTATTCTGCTAGGGAAGTATCTAGAGGTGTTGGCCAAAGGAAAGACTTCTGATGCTATTGCAAAGCTCATGGACTTGGCACCAGAGACAGCCACATTGCTGACACTTGACCAGGAAGGAAATGTGACAAACGAAGAAGAAATCGACAGCCGGTTGATCCAAAAGAATGATGTTATTAAGATCATTCCAGGGGCAAAAGTTGCTTCAGATGGTTTTGTGATATGGGGACAAAGCCATGTGAATGAGAGCATGATCACAGGAGAAGCAAGGCCAGTAGCGAAAAGAAAAGGTGATCAAGTGATTGGAGGTACTTTGAATGAGAACGGCGTATTGCATATTAGGGCAACGAATGTTGGATCGGAAAGTGCACTTTTGCAGATTGTAAGACTAGTTGAATCAGCCCAGATGGCTAAAGCTCCAGTACAGAAATTTGCAAATCGTATGTCCAAATGCTTTGTACCACTTGTGAGTTCTGTTCTATACCATAAAAAATTAATTTCTTTCTTCAATTCAATTCAATTTTTTTTAGGTTGTGATTTGTTAATATAGCTTCGACTTTCTTTGTAGGTAATCATACTTTCTTTCTCAACTTGGCTTGTGTGACACCCGTTATTCTCCTAACGGGTATTGAGGTAATTAAATTAATTTTTAATGTATAAAAAAAAATTGCTTCATTTAAATTTATTTTATAATATTTATTTTTATCTATTTTTAAATTTTCTAAAATTCTCCTATATTTATTTAGTATGATTACTAAAAAGCCTTAGAACTTCTAATAAATCTCAAAAATGTCATATTGGCATTATGTGTGTTAAAGTCTTTAGATGAGACATAAGGATATCTTTTCCAACTACTCTTGACCCTCATTTTCTTTATTTCCTCCGTGACATGCTTCAACATGTCTCCTCTATAATTGTTTCTATCACTTCTTTTCAAAGACTTCATCTTTTCTTCCTTTCTCTTCCACGGTTCCCACACTCTTCTTCTCATTTCTTTGCTGAAGCAAAATACTTAGAGAACTTCTTCAAGGCAGCCATAAAAATCAGCCACCATCACCTCCATTTGAGCAAGAATTTCAGTCATACCGAAGTAAAGGAACCTGTTTTGAAGCCATTTCAAGCTTTCAACTAACCATAATCCGAGGTTAGAATCTTATGAACAAATTTAGTCTTTCATTTATAAATTTTCTTTTATACTAAAGGATTATTCAAATTTGCGTTCTTAAACCTAAGTATATGTTTGTTGCTATTTTGGAGCATATGTATGAAGTCTAAGTGTATATGCCCTAGACAGAAAATTTATATTGTTAAACTTTGTAATACCTCTATGGGCAGTGGTTATTTCTTGAAATTCTAAGATTAAATTAAAATGAATTTTATGAATTGGTTTGCATATTTGAAAAGTAGCATCCTAGGCTTTCTAACGAGCTATCATAAACCTAAATCGGAGTTGTATTTTATTTTCTAAGAATTATTCAATTTTTGTATTGGAAACTAGTAAATCTGCCAGTTTGTTATGGTATACCAGCTGCTAACCTGAACCAAGAACCCATCTTTGCTCACCACCTAATTCTTTAATGTCTTGCAACCTTTCCAATATTATCCTAAGTGATTGATGAATCTTATTAGGGACTAAAACATATAGATTACTTGTTCACATTTTATATTGTGTTAAGACAAAAATTGTTTACTGTGGTATTCAAAAGAGATTTATATAAAAGCTTTAATGGCATACTAGTAAGATAGGTTTACACATGATTTATTTATGAATGTAGTTGTATGTTGTGCTTTAGTTTTAATTGTCCTTATGCACGCCTTAGGATCAAGGGAGTATGGAGCTAACGTTAATTGATTCCAGGATTAAAAGATTGTTGATAAGCTTGAAAGGTAGGGATTCTATTACTCATCTTTTGTGAGGTTTTTATAGAATTAAAATTGATTGTTTTGCCGCAATATATATATATCTATGTTGAACTGATATTATATGTGTATCACATATGAAACTATGACATGGACTCGTCTTGTATTGTACGGCGAGGAACATAATGAATTTACACATGTTATAAATTGAGAAGCATGGTTAGGAAAACTAACTCTATTGATAATGATTCAATATAGAGAAATTGTAAGACATGAAGAGGGCGACGGTTACGTCATTGGGCATGAATACCCTAAAAGGTAAAATAGGGGGAAGGCGATGACGCTTCCTTGGGTTGAAAGTCCCAGAACACACTGTACAGGAATCGATTTGGTGAGGACTCGGGGCTTGATGTCCCCTCACCGGAACACCCTTGGAATGTTTATAGGGTGATCAAGTGCGCCCATTTGGGTCTCGATGAGTTGAGTGATACTCAATTTAACATGGATACCTAGGAACAATGATGATTGGTAATATTTGTATAAATGTGTAATTATGACACTTGGTAATGATTAACTACGGTATCCATAAGATGTGATCATAATAAACCTCATAATCTGGAATATGATGTAACTTATTAACCATGCAGGTTTTAATGTGGTAATGATAAAAACCTAAAGGTGAGTAATGGTTTTCTCTACTGAGCATAGTGTTGCTCATACCCTTATGTTTATATCTTTTCAGGACTCACTAAGTGTGAGGTGGCTACGAGAAATATAGTTGAGGAAGTGATGTAGCTATATTACATTGGGACTGCTTCAATCGTTGAGAATGTTCTTCATGATAATGTAAGCATCAATTGTTACTTTCTGTGACTGTATTACAATGTGTTGAGGGTTAAAATGATGATGACAACAGTTTATATTATTAAATTTAAGGTGCTACATTAAACTGTGGTTTATTTGTCGTTTATATTTTTATTTTTGAGTTGGGAGTTTTCATTTAAGTCCCGGGTAAATTTTATTTTAAGGTTTTACTTTTATTATTTATTTTTATTTTATCTCATTAAAAACTGTTAACCCCCATATAGGGGCGTTACAGCTTGCCTGGTTTTTGGCTGGAAAATTTGATTGTTATCCAAAATCTTGGATACCATCTTCCATGGACAGCTTTCAACTTGCTCTCCAATTTGGAATTTCTGTCATGGTTATAGCCTGCCCTTGTGCTCTTGGCCTAGCGACTCCTACAGCAGTCATGGTTGGCACCGGAGTAGGGGCGTCTCAAGGTGTACTCATCAAAGGTGGCCAAGCATTAGAGAGTGCACATAAGGTCAAAAAAATTCATGCCATATTTCAAACACTACAATAGTCAAATTCAAACAAGTAGATATCTTATTTTACTAATGGTTCTCAAACAATGATCATGCAGGTGAATTGCATTGTATTTGACAAGACAGGAACACTCACAGTTGGAAAGCCAGTCGTTGTTAACACAAGACTCCTGAAAAATATGGTACTTAGAGAGTTCTACGAGCTTGTCGCTGCCACCGAGGTAAGCTTATATCCAATTTCAATGTGGTTTAAAATGGTTTGAAAAGAGTTGTGATGGAATCGGCAGCTCACACACAGGTTAGTCTTAGTATTGTAAACTCTTGAAAATTTAACAAACTTGATTCTATAGCAGAAGTGGTTTTTATTGCTGAATTCAAAGAAGAAACGAGACTTGGATGAGTACAAATTTCAGGAAACAAGGGATAGAAGGTTTTCGAGTGACCTTCTGCACTCCCCAGTCTAGATTTCTAGATTTAGTTAATTTCTTTCTTCTTTTCAGCTCTGGCTCTCGCCCACGATTTATTCTTGTTTCCTAACCGACTTTTTTTACTTCTCCCAATGCTAACTAAGTACCCATTCTCTCTCCACATGACCACCCTAATTCCCCACAAACTTCGGACCCCTCATTGCTAGCGTGATTCCATTCCTTTGGCAGCTCTTGACCCTGCTAATTAAGATTTTAAGAAACTTTAAAATTATCAATAGTATATAATTTAGATGAAACTCTCATATGAAATGTTAGATATGTGATAAATATAAATAAAAAAAAAGTGATCATAATATGATAAATGATAAGCATACAATCTCAAAATGTATAAAATAGTTAAAAATCAAGCTAATAAAATTCCTTTACATACATAATTTCGTGTAAGATAAGAAAACATTAGTACCATAGAGAGCTTGTAGAAGGTTCAAATATATTTAGAATACCTTTTTAGTTTAAACAATATTGATACGAACATATGACTTTAAATATATATATGTTTTTATAATTCTAAACATTCCATGCATATCTTTGATCCCTGCCCACTATCTCTCAATGTTTAGCAAATTGTGAGTTAACCTAATGCTAAGGAGTAAAGTTTTTATAAAGTAAAAAACAATACCAAATTTTCCACTTTTGCAGTTCTCTTTCAGTCATATTGTCTCACGATATGATCATCCCAATATATAAAGTTCATCATGATTTAAAAGACTACGGATTACGTGTAAAAAGTAAATAAAAAAACATGAATTTTTTAACATTCAAAGGTAAATTTATGAAAAACTACATTAAAAAAGTAAATTAAAAAGACATGAATCTTATAACATTTCATGAGAATTAGAAAAATAAAAATATAAAGCAAGAATATTTTGTCAATATATGTGCAGAAATTTTCATAAAATTTCTTGATATTTTGTTATTTAACACTACAGTTTTTACAGAATTTGATATTTCTATCAAAATATCGATATTCGCGGATAATTCTATGAAAATTTCTAGATATCCTGCATAAAAGATGCGACACCTTTATTTGAAAATTTCTAAGAAAATATCATATCATGTTAAGATACGTGCAACCTAAGGCCAATGACTACAAAAAATGACAATAGGATACCAACGGTTGCCCAATAGTCAATTTTTTTAGTATCACGATAGACACTTTTTACCACAGTAGGATACTAACCATCGTCAGCCAGTATACTAAAGGTGGTGGCGTAACATTCTCTTTAACTTTTCTCATGGCAAAAATCAAGGAGAATTTTTATAGGAGTAAATTGTAATGTTACACATCAAATTATTCATTTTTTGCATAATATACCTTAGAGCTCGTCATTTTAAGAAAAAGATTAAATCTCAATGGAGATTAAAAGTGGTTGTCGGACCTCAATTGTCAAATAATTTCAAAGTCAAGGGCGTATTTTGTCAAAATTGAAACTTCGGATGCATTATACAATAAATGAATAGTTCAGAATGTAACAGTAAAATCTACTCTTTTTAGAAATGTCATCTCTTGAAACTTACTTTTTATAAATGTCACTCGTGTTTAAGTGTGACATAACATAAATATATAATATAAGCGAAGCGTGACATAATTTTTTTTAAGTGTGGCGTAAATAAGCACAGTTTTTAAAAGTGCGGCATATCATGTAATTTTCTTAAAAATCGATCCATTGTGACATTTTTTTGTTAGGCTAGAAACCGCCGGTTATGGTGGGGAGTCAGGCCAATCCAAGCCTTTTTTTTTCCTATTGACGCCTATAGCATGAGTAATTTAATCTACATAGTCAAGAAAATTTGTCAAGTATACAAGTAATTTAGATACCAATAACGTTAACAAAATTGACCAAAAAAAAAAAAATAGAATAGAAGCATCCATATGAGGACAACGGCTTGATTTTCTTATCAGGCCAATTCACTTCATTGCATAAAAAGCCATTCATATATTCACATGCAAAACCAACTAAACAAACCTGCAAGTTATACACATTTTTGTCACAAAACCAAACTTTATTCAAACATATCCTAGGTAACCTTCCCAAGACATTGTCCCAAAAATATTCACATACCAACCACTATTCAATCTTTATTCCACGAATGTCAAGGTTATCCGGCTTCCTGGGCCTCTTGTAATACTTCAATAGCAAAGAGCAGCAAACGACACTAACAGAAGAGGCTGCCATTGCAGCTCCAGCAATCCACGGGGGCAACCGAAACCTGGTCGATGGGAAAAGGGCTCCGGCAGCAATCAGTATGCCAAGCACATTGTATCCAAGAGCCCAAATGTAGTTGAGACGGATTCTAGAGAAGGTTTTTCTAGATAAATCAATGGCAGTTATCACATCCTCCAAGTTGTTCTTCATGAGAACAATATCAGCTGCCTCAATAGCTATATCTGTACCAGCACCAATTGCATTGCTGCATTTGCTGCCACTAATGCTGGTGAGTCATTGATTCCATCTCCTACCATTGCTACTGTATAGCCTGAACCCTGTTGACAAAAAGGTGAAAATCAAGCAATTCAATCAGTAAAAAGTCTAAAACAAATGTTGTAGATTATGTTAAGTTTTTTTTTTTTTTTTCAATTTTATGCCCAGCATTTTGATGTTATTATTAATAAATACCATATATTTTGAACTGTATCAAATTTATATATTCAAATTTTAAATTTATGCTGAATCCACATCTTTCTCTAATCAATGTTTGATTCTGACTATGAAAAGACCTAATGTCCTTCATATTTTCAAATTTTTAATCCTTATTCCTTTTTTTTTTAAGAATATTTAGATTTTTTTTTACATTCAAAATTGACCACTGACGAGAAAAAAGGTAAGAATTGACCCTAAATTTAAAATCTGAAGCTAAATGAAGTTTATAAATATGTAAACTCAGTAAACAAGTTTCTTTCTTTGTCCATGTTACAATATGTTACCTGCAAATCCTTCACTCTTTCTGCCTTTTGCTCAGGCTTAGCTTCTGCTATAACTGACTCCAGCTCAATTCCAACTTCTTTAGCAATAGAATTGGCAGTGCCCCAATTATCACCAGTCACCATGATGCTTCTAACTTTCATGGACCTCAGTATTGAAATCACTTCCTTAGCACCCGGTTTTAGGGGATCAGATATGGCTAGAACTCCGGCTACTTCTCTGTCTATCGATACTAGAATCTCGGTTTGAGCCAGGCCTTCAGCTTCCGATAGTACCTCTTCTGCATCTGCAGGAATGGCAATGTTGCGGTCCAACATCAAGCTCTTGTTTCCCACAATTATTTCCTTGTTTCGGACAATGGCCTTCACCCCATGGCCGGTGATTGAAACAAAGTCCCACGCTTCAGGCCACATAGGATTCTCTTCATCTTCTCTGAACTTTTTGGCATATTCGACAACAGCTTTAGCCAAAGGATGCTCACTATTCACCTGATAGACAGATATCATATCAACATGGTGAGAAAGAGATATAATGTAGGAAAAATTTAGTTCAACAACTCTTTTCAAACCATTTTAAACCACATTGAAATTGGATATAAGCTGACCTCGGTGGCAGCGACAAGCTCGTAGAACTCTCTAAGTACCATATTTTTCAGGAGTCTTGTGTTAACAACCACTGGCTTTCCAACTGTGAGTGTTCCTGTCTTGTCAAATACAATGCAATTCACCTGCATGATCATTGTTTGAGAACCATTAGTAAAATAAGATATCTACTTGTTTGAAATTGACTATTGTAGTGTTTGAAATATGGTATGAATTTTTCTGACCTTATGTGCACTCTCTAATGCTTGGCCACCTTTGATGAGTACACCTTCAGACGCCCCTACTCCGGTGCCAACCATGACTGCTGTAGGAGTCGCTAGGCCAAGAGCACAAGGGCAGGCTATAACCATGACAGAAATTCCAAATTGGAGAGCAAGTTGAAAGCTGTCCATGGAAGATGGTATCCAAGATTTTGGATAACAATCAAATTTTCCATCCAAAAACCAGGCAAGCCAAGTTGAGAAAGAAAGTATGATTACCTACAAAGAAAGTCGAAGCTATATTAACAAATCACAACCTAGAAAAAATTGAATTGAATTGAAGAAAGAAATTAATTTTTTATGGTATAGAACAGAATTCACAAGTGGTACAAAGTATTTGGAAATACGATCTGCAAATTTATGTGCTGGAGCTTTAGCCATCTGGGCTGATTGAACTAGTCTTACAATCTGCGAAAGTGCACTTTCCGATCCAACATTCGTTGCCCTAATATGCAATACGCCGTTCTCATTCAAAGTACCTCTAATCACTTGATCACCTTTCCTTTTCGCTACGGCCTTGCTTCTCCTGTGATCATGCTCTCATTCACATGGCTTTGTCCCCATATCACAAAACCATCTGAAGCAACTTTTGCCCCAGGAATGATCTTAATAACATCATTCTTTTGGATCAACCGGCTGTCGATTTCTTCTTCGTTTGTCACATTTCCTTCCTGGTCGAGTGCCAGCAATGTGGCTGTCTCTGGTGCCAAGTCCATGAGCTTTGCAATGGCATCAGAAGTCTTTCCTTTGGCCAAGACCTCTAGATACTTCCCTAGCAGAATAAAAGAAATCAACATTGAGCTTGTCTCAAACAAATCTGTACCCTTGAAATGTGGGGAGGTAGCAGCTCTTAGAACCGAGTAGACCGAATAGAAATAGGCTGCATTTGTTCCCAAGGCAATCAAGACATCCACATTTGCAGAACCATGACGCAGGGCCTTGTAGGAACCTGCATAAAACCGCCAACCTATGATGAATTGAACCGGAGTGGACAACACCCACCTCAAAATCTCTCCAGTACTTAACATGTTCAACACTTTAGTATCCAGACTATTCTTAATTCCCGGGATATACATGAAAACCATGGAAGTTAAAAACACTGGAATAGTAAAAACCAAACTCCACATAAATGACCTGTAGTATTGCTTAATTTCCTCCTTTCTAAAAGTTTCTCTCCCTCCACCTCCTTCGGGGAATATTGTCGCCTTGAATCGCCTAGACCCTGTTGTCTCAATCACGTTAATGAAAGTTCTAGGCCCTGTTATATCTGGTTTATAAGAAATGGAGATCATGTTTACTTCAGGGCTTAAATCTATAGCCTGAACACCTGGAAGTGCTTCAAGTGACTCTTCTATGATTCTTATGGAATGTTCTGTTCGTATGCCATCAACTTTGAGGTCTATCTTGGTTATGTCCTCCCCGGAACTGATAAGAATGGCTTGAAATCCAGTGTCTTCTATAGCTTCCAAGAGTTGATTGTGGGTGAGGACTTTTGGGTCGTAGAGAACCTCTGCCTCTTCGGTAGCTAAGGCGACCCGGGCCTTTTGCACGCCTTGAAGTGCTTGCAAAGCTGATTCCACAGTGGAGGAGCAAGAAGTGCACGTCATGCCATTTATACGTATTCGACAGACTTGTGTGGACTTCTCGCTTGTCTCGCCTTGAATCAACGTGGCTTCAAATCCAACGTCTTGTATTATTTCGCGGATGGTCTCCTCCTGAAAAAATGGTACCAACAATGCAGCTTCATAGCAAAACAACTAACAACAAATTCTTGCAGCTCAAAACTATAACCTTGGCTTGTTATAAAACTTTGTAAATTTCACTTATGATCATAAGTACTTGGCAGCTTCATACTCACCAATGACCTATACTTTGATGGGAGATTTTAAGGCAGTACCAAAACCAAAGTATTGATGATTGTTCAGTGGTAATTAGTACTGTTCTGAGGGAATCTACTACAAATTATCCCTGAAATTGCTAAATCGAACTTCGATTTCTCGCTACACAAAAATTTAGTAAAGTTACACTATCACATATTTAACAGTGGAATCAAAATGTAACATTTAAACAAAAATTATAAGAATAGGAAAATTAAGTAGCAATTATTATAATAATTTTCACGTTTTGGTATTTCTAGATTATTCTAGAACCATGACTAGTCAGATTATACTATATGTTTAATTTACCCAAATTGAAAGTAATGATTAATTAACAAGGATAATAATTAGTTGAATTGGAAGTTAGAACCATAAAAAAAGGGAGTCTTAATTAACTGCACCAACTTCTCTTAGATTTAAGACTTGAGGAGAAACAAAAAGACCAATTAAATCATTTCTGATATTATTGAAAAATTTCTGAACAGAAAAGAAAACAAGTCATCTGAAAGAGACAGAAATGTAAATTGTATGAGGCAGTCCGGAAAATGAGCATGAGTTTGGTGTGAAATGGAAAGCAAGAGGAGAACTTTGTGGATGTGGTACTCAAATTTAAATCTCATGAAAAATACGTAAGCAAGACAAAACGACATCTTTAAGGAAAAGAAAAAGAAAATAATTTCCTATACATCTTTTCTAGATTATTCTCACCTGTTCTTAAACTTTAAGACTATTTTCATTCTGCTTCCGAACTTCAAAAACTCTTATTTTTACCCTCTAAATTATGAATTAGTCTCACATATTTTTTTGTTAGAATTTTAGTTATAGAATAAAAAACAATGCAAGTTTGTGTAAATTTTATTTCTCACACAAATTCTAATATAGAGAGTGAAGTTGGATTATTTTAAAATTCATAAAGCAAAACGAGAGTTTTTAAAGCTTTGGGATAAAATGAGGCTCTTTTTCCATATATTTTGACATCAATCTAAAAAGGTGTTTAGAAGAGTGGTCTGCAAACTGAATAAACTCTCATATGCGACCCGTTTGTTCAAACTCTAAAATTTTTATTCTTTTTCTCAAACATCGTATTCGTCGAACGGTGTCAATTGGATTAATATTATAAGTTAGGGTCAAAATGTCAGCGTGGGAAACTAATCTTAAAAATAGTAATAATAATAATAAGAACAATAATAACGTTACCTTAGCTTTGGAACGGGCTAAATTTAATACGAAATCCCGGAAACAAAGATTTCAGGGAACAAAATCCCGAAAATACATACGTAACCGACACCAATTGAAGCCCATCACCTTCTCGTGAAAAAGCAGAAAAGCGATAAAAGCTCGTAACTTTAAGAATATCAACCTTTTTTTTTTTAATCTTCAAAAAAAAGACTTTCTTTTTTTTTTCTGGACAAGAATATCAACTGTTGAAATTTGAGAAATAAATAAAAATTTAAAAAATAAAAAAATGTAGCTCCAGAAACAAACAAAGGCAAAATATTCCAACTCTCGAAAGAGCGAAAAAGAAAAGGAAAAAAAATACTCTCAAAAAAATTACGTAACTCAGACAACTGATTTTCCTATTTCTATCAAATCCAATGGCAAAAGCAATCACATTAAAATGAAAAATAAAAAAATAATAATAATAATAATTCAGCACCAGAAACGAACAATATCAAAACAAACATTTGATTTAATCATTTCTGAAAAAAAAAAAGGTAATTGAAAGTAAAACAAAAATATAGCTGAGGAAAAGGATTGATGAACTTACGTTAAACGAAATCAGGGTGGAAGAGGACTTGAGTACGGCCATTGAGGACGTCAAAGACGGCCTCACGGATGCCGGAGAGGCGCTTTAAGGCCTTTTCGACCGATCCGGCGCATGTCATGCCGGAGACGGCGAACAAGGCCTTCTTCTCCGCCTCCGCCGTCATCTCCTCCGCCGCCACTCCCTTTGGATACTTCGGCATCGACGGGTAGTGCGGCCGCGGCGTCAACAACCTTCCGCCGCTGCCGCCGCCATGGCTACTACCGCCGTCCCGAATGCATGCCAACGCCAGCAGCTTCGCCGCCATTGATTGAAATTACAAATTCTCTATGATCACTCAAAATCAAATCTCTTTCTCTGCTAGAGAAAGGAAAAAGGAAAAAACGTTCAAGGTTGTTTCTGTTTACGCTTTTTTTCTTAGTCGGTGGGAATGGTTTGTCTGGTTTTTTATACATCTATATGTGTGTGTGTATATATATATATATATATATTTGAAAATTTGTAGGGTAATTTATTGAGAGTTTTTCAAAATGATATGATGTAAAATTATTTGGATCGAAAAATAGTTGCTTACATATTCATCGAGCGAAAATACAAATATATACAATTGTGTGTTACAGGCAAAACCTATAAACAAGGAAACAAGAAGCATACAAGGAAACAAACAAAAAATGGAAACCAAAGCCACCAGTGAGATACACACGAAATACGTGAAGCTGGATCATCATTAGTACCATCATACTTGTCAATGAGAAAAATTTGGCAGCATTCATTAATCAAGAATACAAATATATACAATTGTGTGTTACAGGCAAAAGCTATAAACAAGAAAACAAGAAGCATAAAAGAAAACTAACAAAAAAAATAGAAACTAATCAATAAGAAAAATATGGCAGTATATTGGAAGTTGAATATGCATGCACAATCAATTAATCTTCAAATTGGTGTTAAGTCCATGATTCTTGCAATAGCCTCCTTCAAGCTGTGATGTTTATGGAAACACTGTTAGAAACCAAAACAAACCAGAATTATACCAAGATCGTTCATGTTAAATTATTGAGAGGAATAATTCTAAATTGCGGAAGCGTACCTTGATTCATGATCTTGGATTATTGTGGGTTATTGTCTTCCAATCCAATACGTACTCCTTGAGATTTTCTTTGAAGATGAGATATCAGAGAAAACAAGAAGAGAATAATACGTACGTCTGGATTGGGGACCATAACCAGAATAAATAACTTTAGTTATTTTAATGTATTTTCAGTTTTACCTATCATAAAATCTAAAAATTACAAATTGGTATCTACACATATATTATTAATAATAATGACCCATACTTTATATTAATACCCAAAAGGCTTTCAACTTTATCTTAATTTTATCACTTTAATTTAGGCTTTAACTTAAGATAGCATCAAACAACACATTTAAATACATATGTAGGCCCACATGAAAAATTAATTTCCAACAATCTCCCACTTGGGCCACATATGTTTCTTTGCAAAAAATGTGTTTACCTTAGTGAGCTCAACTTTTGCTATCACAAATAAGGGTATTTTTGAACAATCTCATCCATTGATCATACCAACATAGGACCAAAGCGGTATTTGTCACAAATATAACGTGAGTAGACCCATCAATGATCACACATATTGATATAATCAAATGACATAGATCAAGTATGGATGTGTAGCATGAAAATTACATGCAAAGTGATCTAAACATGTCTATTTCCAACTGGTCCTACCTTATACCTTAATGAGATCAAAACTGTACCAAAATTAGAGTGTAAGTAAACTGTATTCTTTATTTCTGCAGAAAGCATATACAAACACACAATATATATAAAAAAAATTAGCATTCAAATACAAACTCCCACTTAAAACTGCATATCATCAAATAACTGAACACCCATGTGAGCAATGTGCTCATGAAAGACCTTGGGTGGAAGCCCTTTTGTAAGCGGATCCGCTATGATGGAGTTTGTACCAATATGTTCTATGGACACCTGATCACTCTGAACTCTTTCTTTAACAACAAGAAACTTAATCTCTATATGCTTTGACTTTGAAGAGCTCTTGTTGTTGTTGGAATATAAGACTGCAGATTTATTGTCACAAAACAACTTAAGTGGTCTTTCTATACTTTTCACAATCCGCAGCCCAGTGACAAAGTTTCGCAACCATATTCCATGATTGGATGCCTCATAACATGCTATAAAGTCTGCCTCCATAGTGGAAGAAGCTATTAGTGACTGCTTGGCACTCCTCCAAGAAAATAGCTCTTCCAGCAAGCAAAAAAATATAGCCCGAAGTGGATCGACGACTATCTTGACATCCAGCAAAATCTGAATCTGAATAACCAATGATCTCGAGTTGGTCTAACCTTCTATATGTAAGCATGTGATCTTTTGTTCTTTGTAAATATCGCATAACCCGTTTGGCTGCTTTCCAATGATCCATTCCAGGGTTACTTAAATATATGCCCAATAATCCGATAATGTATGCTATATCTGGACGAGTACAAACTTGAGCATACATTAGACTCCCAACAGCTAATGCATATGGGATCTTTTCCATTTCCTTAACCTCAAGGTCGTTCTTAGGACACTGACTTAAACTAAACTTATCTCCTTTAGCCACAAGGGTATCTCCTGGTTTACAATCCTGCAAGCCAAATCTTTTAAGCACATTTTCGATATAGCTCTTTTGTGATAACCCAAGTATACCCTGAGAGCGATCTCGGTGTATCTTAATTCCTAACACAAAAGAGGCGTCACCAAGATCTTTCATTTCAAATTTCTTTGATAGAAATCTCTTGGTTTCGTGCAATAAGCCTATATCATTGGTGGCAAGTAGTATATCGTCAACATACAACACTAGGAGAATACACTTACTCCCACTGAACTTATGGTATATACAGTCATCTACAGTGTTCATCTCGAAACCGAATGAGATTATCACTTGATGAAATTTGTAATACCATTGACGAGAAGCTTGCTTAAGCCCATAGATGGATTTCTTTAATTTACAAACCATCTTCTTTGAGTCTCCCGACTCAAAGTTTTCTGGCTACACCATATAGATTGTTTCATCAATGTCGTCATTTAGAAACACCGTCTTAACATCCATCTGATGTAGCTCAAGATCAAAATGCGTTACAAGTGCCATAATTGTCCTAAAAGAGTCTTTCGTTGAAACCGGAGAGAAAGTCTCTTTATAACCAATGCCTTCCTTTTGAGTAAAGCCTTTAGCGACAAGACGAGCCTTATATCGCTCTACATCACCCTTTGAATGCCTCTTGGTTTTAAATATCCATTTACAACTAATGGGCTTCACACCTTCAGGCAATGAAACGAGATCCCAAACGTCATTGTCCTTCATAGACTTTATCTCATCCTTCATGGCATCCATCCACTTTTGAGAGTTTAAACTATGCATGGCTTGACGGACATTGATCGGATCATCATCCATCAATCCAACACTTTCCTCATGTTCTTGGAGAAATACTATGTAATCATCCGGAATAACACTTCTTCTCTCTCTAGTGGATCTCCTAAATGACACAAGTTCCTGAGGTTCTGGTTCTTGATATTGTTGAGTATGTACCTGAAAGGGTTGAACGACTATGTCTGGTTGTTCTTGATATGCAATTTGATCAACGTCAAGGATAGAAGCCTGAACATTATCAAAAGCAATTGTAGGAATAGGAACCAATCCCTCATGTACAAAAGGAACAGGATCAAATTCATCCTCAAAGACAAAGTCTCTAACCTTATTTCTCCCCCCAAACTCAACATCCTCAAAGAATGTTGCAATTCCCTTCTCAAAAATAGCCTTAGTAGTGGGATCATAAAATTTGTAACCCCTTGACCATTCAGAGTAACCTATGAAATAGCAGCGCACTGTCTTGGAGTCTAATTTCTTTTCATTGGGCCTATAAGGCCTTGCTTCTACTAGACAACCCTAAGTATGTAAATGCTTCTGACTAGGCCTTTTGCTAGTCCAAAGCTCATAAGGTGTTTTAGCTGCTGCTTTTGTTGGTACTCTGTTGAGAATGTAAGCTGCAGTCTTGAGTGCGTCACCCCATAGGGATTCAGGTAAGGTGGAATGACAAATCATACTCCTCACCATGTCCTTAAGTGTCCGATTTCGTCTCTCAACTACACCATTCATGCTAGGTGAACCTGGCATGGTATATTGAGGGACTATCCCGCATTCCTCTAGGAATTTAGCAAAAGGTCCTGGAGTTGTTCACCCGATCCATCATATCAGCCATAGTATTCACCACCACGGTCAGATATGACGCCCTTAATTCTTTTACTGAGTTGAAGCTCAACTTTAGCCTTATATGATTTGAACACGCCCAAAGTCTGTGACTTCTCATGTATGCGATATAGGTAGCCATACCGGGAGTAATCGTCTATGAACGATACAAAATATTGTTGATCATTCTATGAAGCCACAGGAAATGGTCCACAAATATCTGTATGTATCAATTCTAAGACATTCGTAGCTCTATTGCACCTAATCCCCTTTTGTTTGTCTGTTTCCCTTTAATACAATTAACACAGGTTTCAAATTTTGTAAAATTGAGGGAATTAAGAATTCCATCTGACACAAGTCTTTCCATCCTTTTTCTTGAAATATGTCCTAATCGCTATGCCATAATACAGCGGAATTCTCATCGGTTAATTTACGTTTTATGCCACGAGAACTAACATGCCAGGTTTCATTATAAGAAGCAACTGTATCGAGCAAATATAGGTTATCTTGAAATGACAAAGAATTGGTACCAACAACATTTGAATTTAAAAAAAGACTAAACTGACTATTTTCAAATGAACAATAGTATCCAGATTTGTCCAAAGCAGAGATTGAAATTAAATTCCGCCTAAACGACGGTACAATAAAAGTGTCTTTCAAATCCAAATAATAACCAGAACTTAACAATAACCTAAAATGACATATTGCTTCAATTCCTACCGATTTGCCATCTCCCACATAGATGAATCTTTCAGCATCAATTAGCTTTTGGTAGCTCAGGCAGCCCTGCATAGACACACTTATATGAGTAGTGGCACTTAAATCAATCCACCAAGTGTGTCTTGGCACTGAAGTTAAATTAACCTCAGAACAAACCAAATTGAGAAGCATACCTTTCTTTGCACGCCAGGCATGATACTTAGTGCAAACCTTCTTCGTGTGTCTAGGTTTACCACAAAAAAAAAAAAAAGCAACATTTCCATCATTTTTATCCTTATCTTGTTTCTTTTGTGCTGGACCTTTAGCAGCTTCATTACTTTTCTTTCTTTTCTTCTTCTTGTCCTTAGAAGTGCTAGCCAAGTGAGCACTTTCAGTCTTCTCTTGCTTCAGTCTTTCTTCCTCTTGCACACAATAAGAAATTAACTCATTAAGAGTCCATTTCTCTTTCTGGCAGTTGTAACTGATCTTGAATTGGCTGAATTGTGTAGGAAGAGAAATCAAGACAAGATGCACTAGAAGATCCTCAGAAATTTTCAAATCTAGTGTCTTTAATCTTGAAGCTATATGAGACATTTCCATAATGTACTCTCTTATGTTTCCTTTTGCTTTGTACCTCATTGAAATCAGGCTCGCCAAAAGCATGCTTGTTTCAGCCTTATCATTCTTTGCAAAGCATTTCTCAATGGCCTCAAGGAAACCCTTGGCAGTAGTAACATCATCAGGCACAGTGCCCTTGAAGACTTCTGGAATGCCTCTCTTAATGATCATCAAACTCATTCTGTTAGAACGATCCCATCTTTCAAGTTCCTTTTTATCCTCAACGGAACTAGAATCCGTGATAATGGGACGTTCAACCCTTATACCTAAGTTCAGGTCAAGGCAACCGAGAACGATTAATACATTCTCTTTCTAGTCCTTGAAGTTAGTCCCATTCAGCATAGGAATGGAATTAACACTTGCAGATATCAAGGAAGATGATGCTACAGCTGAACAAAGAATAAAATCACATATTCACATAAGAGTTCAAATAAAACAACCAATAAAATTCAAACAATGATTAATCCCATCACAAGAAACCTGTAACAACATTAATATTTAGTCTTTGGATAGAAATATTAACTTGTAAGTGGTATTCTTGGTGTAGTGATCAAATATTAACAATAAATCATATCAAATAATAAGCTAATCTTTGGATCTACTTATTATTTATATGCCAAAAATAACCATATAATTGTTACATATTTATCACCACAGGTATGAATTTAATTCGGCCAAATATTAAGCTTCCTTTGGGCCGATTAATATTCGCATGAATTAAATTCACACAACCGTCTTAATATCGCAAATTAATTAACATCCACAAAAGATGCTACTTTGGCAGCTTATTGGTTCAATTAATTAATTTGATAATATTAATCATCTAAAAACACAATTTGAATTTTAAAGTTGCATCCCAAATTGACCCCAAAAAATTTAAAAAAAATTTAAAAAAAAGGTCAACTGGGTCAAGTCAACGGTCAAAGTCAACATTGACTGTTGACCATTGACCGTCCAAGGTCAATGGGGACCGGGTTGGGTTGTGGACCGGGTCAGGTTAACCAAACCCGGGTCCACATTCAGCGCCCCCCCCGGTTCTCTCTCTCTCTCTTTTCTTTTTTTTTTTAAATTTGGGTCACCCAGGGGTTGAGCCCCCAGGTTACTGCCTACTTACGGGCCCATGTGGCTGTGTAAGGAAGGTGCTGGGCTTCACCTGGGCTGAAGCCCAAAACTTCTTCTTGCCAGGAATCGCGACTTCTGGGAAACGATCCCAGGCAGTTGCAATGGCTGCCGCGGACGATCCACCACGTCGATCTGCCAACCAGCGCGACTTGACAGTCACACCCAGAGGGTGCCGGCGCCGGCTGCAGGACAGCAAGCCACCGGCAAAACCCAAGAACAGCCGCCCTCTTTCCTCCTTTGGCGTGACCAACATCGCCGGTTTAACAGCGGCTTTTGGCCACCGTTTCCTTCCTTCGCCGCGGCCAGAGACCACGGCTTGTCCTTTATGGCGCCGCCTGATGGTCGCGGCTTGATTTCCTTGCCGGCGGCGCCTGATGGTCAATCTAGTATACAATGTAAAATGAGACTCTTATAGTTGGGCGTGAAAATATTAGGGAAAAAAGAAACTTTGAATGGATATGAAAATTAGAATTAGTAGTATTCATACAATTTTGAACTCAAATTTTTATCTAATAACATAAAAAAAAAATTCATGGTACTAAATTATCATAGTTTCCCTTGATATGGTATATTTATATTGTAATTTAATAATTTAAAACTCGAAAAGGTATATTTTCATACTTTATAATGATAATAATATCTAGTTGTTAGCGGTTTAATTTTTGTTATTGTCCTTGGAGATTAACGTAATGACTTTGACTTCATGTTATTAAAATATTTACTGTATAAAAATAGTTTTCTAATATGCTTGGTAAGGATTTTCTCCTCAATTCAGTGATCTTGCGTTTCCACCAAGAAGCCCTCTCCTATATATTTTTTTTTAATATATAAAAGGAGGAAAGAAAGAAAGATAACTCGCATAATACAAAATTCTATGTTAAAAAGTACTAAGAGATTTTATAGCATACAAATATAGCAATATGTTTTGATTATTGAATAGGGGGTACAATGATATGTTTTAAATTTTTAGTAGGGGCATAATTATAATTTTTTTTTAATAAAAACAAGGGTATAATTAAAATTTTTTAGAAATTTTAAGGTAAAAATTAAAATTTCAAAAGTTGAGTGGGACACGTGCCTCACTCAACAATAATTGGCTCCACCACAAGTATTGGTTGCTTAAAATAATCATACACATACCAGTATTATTTATTAAATTTTAAATACAAATTGTTATGAACCCATTAATTAGAACCATTCTTGGAAATCGGCTTGCCAGAGAGAGGAATTCAATTATGGCTTCTAACTATACTAATATTTTTCATAATTATTTCATGTGAGATCTTTAACATGTAACATTCGATACAGTGGCCCATCTTCTTAGTTAGGTCACCTCGCGAATAGCGTCTTTTATCAAGTAGTAGTTGTTCCTAAGTTGCCTCATTCATATGCGACAAATATAAAACCATAGCCCATGCTATGCATGATTCTATTAAAGGAAAAATAGACCAACACATGATAAGTTACAAAATTGCAATTGAAATGATGTGAAAACAAACTTACTGTTTGGCTGAGTGCTGAGAACCACGGTTTCCACTACAAACTTAGTTATAAATAGTGTAAAAGCTCTTATATGCTATAGCAATAATAAAAAAAAATTTGATACAGTGTAAATCTCTCACATGCTTAAAAGTGGTTCTAACCTAGTGTTCTTACCACCTTTCCAAACACCACATAAAGACAGTGACATACCAACAAGCAAGGACAAAATACACCACAACATAGATGAAATGCAAGCATACAAAATGAATTTAGACAGTAAAAAAAAAAAAAAGGAGAGAAAAAAACCCAAAATATGTGATTCTTACCATTCTAAAAATCGCTTAACTTCACCATCAATATCAAGAAAATAAATTATAGTCAAAAGAACAAAAAACTGATCTTTCACTTATTGTTATTGAGCTAATTGGGCAGAGCTTTTCCCTTTAGTCAATAAAAAAAGGCAAATAAAAGTTTGTTACTTTTTGAGTAAGTTTTGAAACCATATTTCTATAATTAGATTAAAATGATTTTAAAATTTCTAATAAACAACAAAAAAGTTAGAATAAAATTTATATTTTCTTATTAAAAATCTTCAAAATTATCTATTCAACATTTTGAGAAACTTTAACTGAAAGTTTTCCCCAAACTTTAACTTTTGAAACTAACAAATAAAAAAACACAACTGAAAAAAAGAGAGGGTCAATTCTGTTAAATTAGGCCGCATTTTAGAACGTCGAAATTGGAACGATGGCTCCTGCGCCATGTTTACCACAACAAAACTTTGCAGAAGGCCTTTGTGCTGATGGCCAACCTGCACTTTTGTGCAAAGGAGCAAAAGGCTAGTTGATGGACATGGTGTCTGCTTTAGGTTGAGCTTCTGTCCCTGTGAGCAACAAGGGAATATAAACCACTAGCATACTAAAAGAAAGCTATTAGTGTACCACTATTATTAAGAAAAGGAAAATGAACTGCTTGTATGCTAAAAAGTAAACGACTGGTTTACCAAAGAACAAGATTATGATAGTTTTCTTATAAGGTAATGGATTGATATGCTTTGCTAATGGGGGAAGAAGCCTTTTCAATTTCTTTGATTTCATATTATCAACTATATAAATAATAAAAATCAAGCATACGAAGAGAAGCCTACCATGAGACTCGAATCTATGACCCTCGCATTACAAATGCAATGCTCTAGCCTCTAAAAAGAAAATTATAAGTTTTCTCGGATCCATGTTTATAAGTGGTGTGCGTCCAACGGAATAAATGACTGAATTTCTCTCACCAAAAAATAAAAAGAGTGAATTTTTTAGGAGCTTGATGTTGAATTATGGCATTGATGGGTGAGAGAAAAAGTGAAACCAGTACATTGAATGACACTTTTCATGTTATTAAAACTTAATTTTGCAAGAATATTTTACACATAATTGATAAAATCATTTCCTGAAAAAGATATTTATTCATGAATAAGTATATGTTTTTTAGCTATTAAATTTATAAAAAGATAATTTTAACTTAGATTTAACAAGTTTAACATGTAAACTATCGATAGAGTTCCCGCTAAAAAAGTCTCCAATTAAAAGCCTCAATTATAAGCCTGTGACTTTGGTCTTTCGGAAGTGGAATCCCTGCCTCTACATTCCTCAAATACTAGATACCCAATAAAACATTCCCCTAGAGAAATTTGGCGTTTAACAAAGTTAGTTTGAACTATTTTTTTGTTTAAAATACTGTAACATGTAAGAGTTTTACACTATAATAATTTTTATCTTTTATTATAATATATAAAAATTTTATACTATTTTTTATCTAAAAAATTAATTTTAACTATCTTTTTTAAACGCCCTATCAACCTCACTTATTTATCCATTTGAGAATGGTGTTTTGTGCTTTACAGCCTCAGAAATTGCGTGTCCAACCAAAAGAAGAGATAACGTATATCCGAGTCTTGGGATTTGAGATTTTGCTCACAACCGGGACAGGGTTTAACCAGGCAATAACCAGCCCAAAAGGAAAGGAAGGCATATATGAAACCAGTAGACAAAACTGGTCTGGCTGCAACTACCGAACCCCACATAAGGCCAGCAGCCAACACAGTGCTCCTGACTCTCTTTTGCCCCCGGATCTCCCTTGGTTTTTTGTGCGTAAGCGCTTACGTTGAGGTTCCAAACAGACGTCACCACCTAGGGATACTCAAAAAGATTAATGTTTGTTTATTTCAATTTTTTTAGAATTCTATAGGAGAACATAGAAAAATACACTAACAACGAGTGACCGCGTTTTGTTTTAAGGTGTCATATTTGTATATTCTATTACATCTAAGTAGAATAAAATTTTTATATGTTATAATATAAAATATTTATAATATAAAATTTTTATATATTATAATATTTAAATTTAATTTGTAATTTTAACTAATTTATTAAATACTTTATATATATATATATTTATTTCGATTTGACTTATACGAGATGAAGTGCTCAAAAACAAGCATTGTTGATTGGAGTAAAGGTAGAGCCACCCACCTCTGAACTTTTTTTCTTATAATACTGTATATAAAATTTTATAAAAATTATTTTTTATTTTTTTAAAATTATATTCTGTCTTCTCTTAAAATTTTATCTCTTTTATTTAATTTTTATTCATAATGTTAGCATATGTTTCGCCATTCGATTGATTTTTCTAACTCCACCTCTAGATAGGAGTTTGGTAGATCCTACCATAAAAAGGCTTTTGTCCCCTTAAATTCTTAATCAATTGAAAAATTGCTCTTTAAATTTTTCGTTTTGACAAACAATCTCATAGATTCTAACAAAACATTTAAGGAGTGCCTTCAAATTATATATATATGATGTTAAAATTTAGGGGGAATAAACGCTCTCATGCACTTGGCATTATGTTTTAAAAATTTCAGAAGAATTATTGAAGATTAATAACTGAATAACCGTAATAGCTATAGGAAATATTTTTCACCTATTTATTTCGGTGCGAATAATCACGTATTTACATTTAGATTATTTTGATATAATTTAAAATTAAGAGACACAAGCTTAATTTAGTCAACAGAAAACGCAAGCCTAACAAGTGCTTTCTTAAGTTTTAATTAAAAAAAATCTACCGACAATTGCTTTTCTTTTTTTTTGTAAAGATTAAGTAGAATTACATATTTATAAGATATTTGACATACAGTTTAAACCATCTATAATATAAATCTCTTAATAATTATAATGTTTTTTTAAAAAATATGTTTTTACCCTTCTAAACAAAAAGTTAAATTAGAGCATGGAGTGAATTAAAAAAAAAAGTAGTTTGACTTAATAAGTGTTTTTATTTTTTTTAATTATAAATAGTATAAAATTTTAATATGTTGTAACAACAATAAAAATTTACTCAATATAAAATTTTTATATATTATGATAAAAATTATTCGTTTCTACCCTCTTTCAAGCGAACCATTACTAGGACGGAAATATTATTTCTTTCAAGAAAACATGAGTAAATTAACCTGGTTATTCAGCAGAGACGGCGGCTCTTTTCAGCGCTTGATTCCTGAATGGCGAATAATGACTTTTCGTCTCCTCTAGGGTCAAATTATATGGCTTGCAAGAAGATGAGAAACTTTTGCAATAAATTAAAATACTAACGCATATAGCACACTGTCTCATAAAGTAACACTAGCCTGCAAATCTCGATATTATACAGCAGACATGACATGTGTCATAGATGTCAAAAAGTAGTCAATTTGTATCACTAATTAATATATATATATATATATTTTTTTTTCAATTAGCTGAAAATGAGCTGGGTCACTTTTAATTACCGCAAAAAGCGAAAGGCCCTACGAAAGTGGCCTATATTACTTTTTTTAATTATAAATAATGTAAAATTTTTACATATTATAATAATTATAAAAAATTATTACTATATAAAATTTTTACATACTATAATAAAAATAATTTTAATCAATAATTTTTACTATCTTGTCAAATACCCTATCTATTTTCTTCTTTTTTTAATTGATTGTTGTTTAATTAAGAACGGTACGGTAGAAATTAGAAAACTTTCTCAAGTAATAATTAAGGAGATTTTTTGATATCTTAATTAATTTAGCCATGTGAGAACATTGCAAAGACCAATTGATATTTAATCAAATGTCACAACCTTGCTAATTGGTGATCAGTTAAAATCATCAAATGTTATAACAGTCTAATAGAGAACAATGTATAATGCAAGTATATTGTTATGCAGTTATCATAAGAATTTGAATAAATTATCTGTGGTGTCCTTATAATGTGCAAGACATATTTTCTTAAAGTGGCTCATAAAAATTGGCCTCGAAATTAAAAAATTTACTCAACTAGACTGCCATATGGGGAAAACCCAAAAAACAATTAAAGAATGAGATCACTGGAGAATATTTGTGGCATATTTTACGTGACCATGTATGTCAATGTTTAAGATGTAGTTGAAACTAATAAGATGAAATTAAAATGCTATAATATGTAATAGTTTTATACTATAATATACTTTTCTTTTTACACTATAATATATAAAGAGCTTTATATTGTAGCAATTAAAATAGTTTTGTCAAACAAAACATATATATAACATCATTATCATACTTCATAAAGGCTAAAGCTTTACACCAGTACTTGTTTGCTTTTTCATACATCATCTGCGTGAAAACACTTTTTAAAGCCCGTTTGGGATAGTTTATATTTTTACTTTTAAACAATAAAAGAATAGAAGCATTTGTGTAACGTTTCTATATGGGGGTTAACAGTTTTTAATAAATTAAAACAAAAATTAGAAATAAAAGTAAAACTTCAAAAATAAAGTTGTCCGGGTCTTAAATGAAAACTCTCAAAATCAAAAATAAAAATATAAACGATATTTAAACCATAATTTAATGTAGTATCTTAAATTTAATAATATAAACTGTCGTCATCATCATTTCAACCCTCAACGCGTTTTAATACAGTCACAGAAAGTAACAATTGATGCTTACATTATCATGAAGAATATTCTTAACAATTGAAGCAGTCCCATCATAATATAGCAACATAGCTTCCTCAACTATTTTTCTTGTAGCCACTTTTCACTTAGTGAGTCCTGAAAATATAAAAATATAAGGGAATGAGCAACAATATGCTCAATAGGAAAAACCATTACTCACCTTTAGGTTTTTATCCTTACTACATTAAAACCTACATGGTTAGTTAGTTCTCATCATTATTCATCAATTTTGTCATGTTCAATTCGGGTGGATATCTTATGATCATTCTTACCAAATTCCATACATATATATATATATATATATACATATTAATTTAGGATTCAATTATGCTCATCTATATCCACCGTGTAATAGAATATCATATCACTCAACTCAACAAAACCCAAATGGGCGCGCTTAATCACCCTCTAAACATTCCAAGGGTATTCTAGTGAGAGGACATCAAGCCCCGAGTCCTCACCAAGTCGATTCATGTACAGTGCGTTTAGGGACTTTCGACCCAACAGAGTGTCATCACCTCCCCTTATTTTACCTTTTAGGGTTTCGTGCCCAATGACGTAATCGCCACCTTCTTCACGTCTTACCATTTTTCTATGTTCAATTATTATTTACAGAGTCAGTTTTCCTAACCATGTTTCCCAATTTACAACAACATGTGTCAAATCATTATGTTCCTCATTATACAATACAAGATGAGTTTCACATCATCATGTTATAGACATAATCATATACATTCAAAATATCATATATATATATATATATATGTCTTGCAGTATAAAATAACCAAATTTTAATTTACCAAAACCTCACAAAAGATAAGTAATAAAATCCCTACCTTCCAAGCTTATAAACAACCTTTTAATATCGGAATCAATTAATGTTAGCTCTTCACTTTCTTAATCCTAAGGCATGCATAAGGATAATTAAAACTAAAGCACAACATATAACCATATTCATAAATAAATCATGTGTAAATCCATCTCACTAGTGTACCAATAAAGTTTTTATGAAAATTTCTTTTTGAATACCAAAGTAAACAATTTTTGTATTAACACAATATAAAATGTATACAAGTAATCTATATGTTTTAATCCCTAATAAGATTCGTAAATCACTTATGATAGTGTTGGCAAGGTTGCAAGACATTAAGGACTTAGAAGGTGAGCAAAGTTAGGTTCTTGGTTCAGGTTAGCAGCTGGTATAAAATATATACAAGTAATCTATATGTTTTAATCCCTAATAAGATTCGTAAATCACTTATGATAGTGTTGGCAAGGTTGCAAGACATTAAGGACTTAGAAGGTGAGCAAAGTTAGGTTATTGGTTCAAGTTAGTAGCTGGTATACGATGGTAAACTGGCAGTACACTTTTACAAAAAGGGTAGGTTCACTCTCTACAATCAACACACGGGTTAACAGGTAATTTACTTAAGGCAAACGGCTGGTATACTGCTATTGGCAGGTTTGCTAGTTTCCAATCTAAAAATTAAAAAATTCATAAAAAATAAAATACAACTCCGATTCAGACTCATGATAGCTCGTTGGAAAGCTTAAGATATCTACTCTTTAAATATGCAAACCAATTTATAAAATTCATTTTTATTTAATTCTAGAATTTTAAGAAATAGCTACTGCCCATAAAGGTATTACAAAGTTTATGGAATGTCACATTTTTCTTTAACTCAAAACATATTATCCTTTTTCAAAGTCTCAAAACCATTTTAAAATATGCAGTATGCATCACAATAAACAGATTCTCAAGAGTTTTATACCAAAATTATCATCAACTATATCTTTAGCATTTATTGCAAATAATGATGAAAATATACTTAAGTTTGCTCTTCAAACTCAAAGCTTTAAAGCATTAACCATAGAACTATGGAAACTGGTTCTAAACATTTCTAACATTGTTGTCAAACTAAAATAAAGGTTGATTGTAGGTTTTAACTCAAGACTCAAGTTTTTTTGTTCATAAATGCTCAAATATGCATGTTAACATAACTAAAAATTTGAATGAACTTTGAACACGTAAATTATGCATTAAACATGAAAAAATACATACTAAAAACCAAGTTTAGATTCAAGAAAACTACCTCAAAACTCATTTGAAAAACACCAAAGTTTAGATTAAAAATCAAGCTTAAACTCTTGGGGTTTGTTGGTCATGAAGGTGACGGTTTTGGCTGGTTTTTGGACAAGAATACAAGCTGTCTTGGGATTATTTTGTTTCAGCAAGAATATAGAGAAGACGTGAGAAAGAGATAGAGACTTTTGTGCAAAGATTGCTTGAGGTTCCCTTTGATCTTCCTTTGTCTTGTTGCAAAGTGGGAGAGGAAAAGAAGAAAAGAAAAAGAAGAAAAGAAAGAAGGGTAGGGGAAAGAAAAGAGACGTGAAGAAGAGGGAGATTGATTGAGTAAAATAATTGAGGAACATAGTTGGTGAGAATGAGTGTTATTTGTCTCCTTGGGAGACTTTAGCCCACAAAATGCCAAAATGACATTTTTGAAATTTATTAGAAGTTCTAAGGCTTTTCAGTAAACATACTAAATAAGTATAAGAGAATTTTAAAAAATTTTAAAATAGACAGAAATAAATATTGTGAAATAGATTTTAAATGAAACAAATTTTTTATTGGTACACTAAAAATTAATTTAATTACCTTAATACCTGTTAAAAAAATAACAGGTGCCACAATTTGCTAGGGCTTTTTTATTGGTGTTTAGATAGTGCTTGGAAAAGCACCTTTTGATTTCAAAAGAGCTTTTACACTTTTTTGGTATATAAATCTAAAGCTCTTATTGATACAAGCAGCAATAGTGTGATCTAATGATATAGAAGGAATTCTAAATTTGTTATTCTTAAATATAAGGTTAAAAATGTAAATAAAAAACCTCTTCATAAGTGCTTTTTTCATAAGTACCTTTGGCCCAGCTTCTCCAATAAGTGCTTATAAAAGCCACAAGCATTTTTTCATGGGTCACCAAACGTACTCATAAGTAGCTTTTAGAAAGAATAAGCTAAAAACAGCTTAAAATGAGTCATTCTAAACAAGCTCTAAGGGCCCTTTTGGGATAACTTGTGTTTTTGTTTTTACGTATTAAAAGAAGAGAAGCATAAAGTAGAGTTTTTTAATTAATGTTTAGATAGTGTATAGAAAAATGTGTTTTAAAAAAAAATTGAACCTGTTTGGTTAAATAAGTCAAAAGATCCTATTGATATAAAAAATAGTGTAATTCAAGAAAATACATGGAATTCTTAATTTCTTATTCTTAAATATAAGATCAAAAGCGTAAATAAAAAAGTTTTTTTAGAAGTGTTTTTTTTTAAGCACTATTGTCTTGGCCTCTCTAATAAATGCTAATAAAAGCTATAAAAACATTTTCATAGGTCACCCAAATAGACTTCTAAGTAGTTTTTGAATAGAATAAGCCAGATGCAACTTAAAATAACTCGTTTCAAATCACCTCTAAGCCTACTAATCTTCCACGGTAAAAGAGATTATTTGAGCACCAAATAAAAAAATCGACATATATAATATTAAATATAAATATGTTTTCATGACTCTAGAGAAGCAAATGATGTTATTTAGTTTCGAAAACTATAATTTTCAATCGAGATAACTAAATAATATATTACTTCATTCAAACAGGTGATCAGTTACTACGATTTAGGGCGAAACAAAAAAAGAAAACCAAAATGATAGGAGTTTCTGTCCAGACATTATTTTGCACAATTTGCATCCATGTTGTCAAGAATTTTATAACTTCTACTTTTATATGGTTTTTTTATATGCATTGGAAAACTAACGATTTTAAAATTTGTAACGCAAAGTGCATATATAAGATTTTTTTCTTTAAAAAAAGTTATAAAAATGATATATATATTAAATAAAGTAATTGTCCTTTAAAAAGTTCTAAAAGGATTTGATAAAAAGAAAAAACATACATTAAAAAATGACAGGAGAACGTGAAAAATTGTATCAATAGAGTTGCAATAAAAAGAAAATAATTACGATTCTTTATTTTTATGAGAAAGTTTAACAACATGTGACAAAAAATGAAAAAATAAATACATCTCATAAAACAAATAATTTAGTATTTGCTAACATGGTATTACTAAATTATTCTATATATATAGAACACTGTTATTTATTCATCATGTTCTAACAACTTGAATACCATTTTGCCCAAAGCAATAAATGAAGGACCCCCAACCCAATCCCGTGGTTGTTTATTTATCTTTCATATAAGATGGAACAACTAGGGTGTAAATTTTAAATATATAATAGTATACTTTTTAGGCAAAGTTTTACTATTTTATTAATAATAAGGTTATAATTTTATAAGATTAAATAAAATTACACTTAATTTACTGCGTGTACTTTCTAGTAAATTTAGCATCAAGTTCTATTTGATGCCCTCGATACAATTGAGGTTTCTTTTTTAATTTTTTTATTTTTAGTGGTGTAAATTTGCATACAATCGTGTATTTTTTAAGGACCTTAATTTTGTTGCTTTTTGGGAATTCTGAGAACCGTCCAAAGATAATTTTATTTCGAATGACAAATATATATACTTTATAATAAGGTCAATCTAATGCCGTCATTGGGAACGCATAACATATAGGTCCCATCTTTCGTTTCTGAAAAAGAAGAGGGAGAATTATTAAAAACTTTTAGTACGTCCATAGGTGTCCAAAGACCATAATAAGCATAAACGTGTCTAGTCTTCCTTCCTCTTTTTGCCATTTTCTTTGCGCATTCTTCTAATTAATTAAGCAACCTTGACTTAAAAATTTTAAAAATACTTTTTCTTTTGGAAATATTACTTAAAAAAGTATCTTATTTCTAACTTCCTACATAAAATACTAAGCAGGAAGACACATCACATGTTCACGCGTTACCGACCAAAACACATACACTAATAAAGTGTTTGACAGCAATTATCTACACTATTTTTTAATTATAAACAATGTAAAACTCTCACATATTATAATAATAATAATAAATTATTATATTATAAAGCTCTTAAATATTACAACAAAAGCAGTTCTTACTAACAGTTCTAACTATCTTATCAAACATCTAATAAATATTTGTATCATCTAAGCTTGTAAATATAAGTGTAATTGCAAGTTAGAATTATAAGTTATATGAGAACTTTAAACAGTTACATACTTTTGATTTATATTATAACACATAAAAATTTTATATTATTTAGTTAAAATTATGAGTTTCAATTAAAGTTGTCAAACATATTTGATACCTTTTTTATTCAAACTTTAAACTTTTGTTTAACACTTAAATTGAAACTAAGTATAATATAAAATTTTTATATATTATAATAAAAAAATTATTATCATAAAAAATTCTCATATGTTAAAATCTTTAAACTTAAACCTTTAGTCAAGATTAAATTGTGCAATCACCTATAAGCCACGGTATTAAGTTTTTTTTTTTTTTTTTTTCCCTTTTTTCTTTCTAAAGGTCACGTATTTACATTTCAGACCGCGTATAATTTCAGATGGTTTATGCTCTCCTACGGTAAGCCCTTTCCTAGGACACATCGTCCGTCACCAGACTTCTACGAAATCGGTTGCCCTGTGGGTCCCACCAAACAGCGGGAGTGCTAAGCTTACCACCGTGATGAGTCCAGTGTCTGATCGAGATTCCCCGAAACACGCCTTCCCATAAGCCGCTGTCAAGCACACTCAATCTGACCGTCAACACGCGCCACGTGACATCATCCAAAACCGCCCCTTCCCAAAAATCTACCCCCTATATATATAACACAACGTGTGGCCTCTCGTATTCCTCAAACCAACGAAAAAAAACAAAAACAAACAAACAAACAAACAGAGCAAGTTCTTTAAAAATCTTCTTTCGTAACCAGTTTTTTCATTCTTCATTTATCATTATGGAGAATTCGCTTAGCTTGACCGGACTGTTGAAGAAGACGGCTTCGGATTTCCCCGACTGCCGCGCTCTTTCCGCTTCTGGAAAGTTCGATTTGACTCACGCCAGATTGCAGGACCTCGTTGATCACGCCGCCGCTCGCTTGCTCTCCTCCGGCATCGGCCACAACGACGTCGTTGCCCTCACCTTCCCCAACAGCGTCGAGGTATATATATATATAACAAATTCTCCATTTCTCATTTTCCCACCTTTTCTCGGCAACCAAACAGGGAAATTCGGTAAGATTTCTGACTTTTTTTTGGGTGTTTTGCAGTATGTTGTGATGTTTTTGGCGGTGATCCGATGCCGAGCGGTGGCGGCGCCGCTGAACTCGGCCTACACGGCGGAGGAATTCGAGTTTTACCTCTCGGACTCGGAATCGAAGCTCCTCATCACGCCGCCGGAGGGGAATCCGGCCGCCGAATCCGCAGCCGCGAAGCTCTGCATTCCTTGCTTGACCGCCGCGCTTGCCGGCTCCGACGGCCACGTGGCGATCTCCCCGGCGGTCGGCGAGCCCTGCCTCGACTCTGTCGCGAAAGTCGCCAACGACCCGTCCGACGTGGCGCTCTTCCTTCACACCTCTGGAACGACGAGTCGTCCCAAGGGAGTGCCTCTGACGCAGCTCAATCTGGCGTCGTCTGTTCAGAACATCAAATCGGTATACAAACTCACTGAGTTCGACTCGACGGTGATCGTCCTCCCGTTGTTCCACGTCCACGGCTTGATCGCCGCGTTGCTGAGTTCGCTCGTCGCCGGAGCCGCTGTGGCTCTACCCGCCGCCGGGAGATTTTCGGCCTCGACGTTCTGGTCCGATATGAGATCCTACAACGCCACGTGGTACACCGCCGTCCCTACGATCCACCAAATCGTCCTCGATCGCCACGTCAGCAAGCCGGAGCCGGCCTACCCGAAGCTGCGGTTCATCCGGAGCTGCAGCGCGTCGCTGGCGCCTGCGATCCTGGCTCGGCTGGAGGATTCGTTCGGCGCGCCGGTCCTGGAGGCTTACGCGATGACGGAGGCATCGCACCTCATGGCGTCGAACCCGCTTCCCGAGGACGGCGCTCACAAGGCCGGCTCGGTGGGGAAGCCGGTGGGGCAGGAGATGGCTATATTGGACGACAGCGGCACGGCTCAACCGGCGGGCGTTAGCGGCGAGGTTTGCATAAGAGGACCAAACGTGACAAAAGGTTACAAAAACAATCCTGAGGCCAACAAATCGGCTTTCAAATTTGGCTGGTTTCACACTGGTGATGTTGGCTTTCTTGATGAAGATGGCTATTTGCATCTTGTTGGTCGTATCAAGGAGCTCATCAATCGTGGAGGTAAAAAAATTCTCCTCTTCCAAAAAAATTTCTCTTAGATGGTGATTTTTAAGAAAACTCAAAGCGTGGAAAATAGAATTCGTCCAAACTCTAGAAATTCTCTTTGAAAATTTTGTGCACATTGAATTAATTAAAAAAATGGTTTTTTTTTCCTGGTTTGAAAAAAAATAACTCTGATGATGATGAGTCTGCGTTCCATTATGAGCACGCACGTCCTAATTTGTTGTCGTTTATTGACTTATAAAACGACATCTTTACGTCTTTTTCTCCTAACCTGACTTCCGCTTTTTGGCCTTTTGCGTGCGTGCTTAGAGCATCTCCAACTTGACTCTTTTTTTTTTCTTTTTATTTTTTCCTGCCTATTAAAAACATCAAAACAACTCGCCTTTTGTTTGCTTGCTGAGTGTCAAACTTCACCATAAATTCCATTTCACTTGAATTACTTTTGCAATTAGATTTAATTAAATTTTTTTCCTTCCTTTATTTATTGCAGGGGAAAAGATATCGCCCATTGAAGTAGATGCTGTGCTTTTATCTCATCCTGACATTGCTCAAGCAGTTGCCTTTGGTGTCCCTGATGACAAATATGGTGAAGAGGTAATCACTATTACCATTTAGAAAATACCCATCAAGATTAATATTGTTTATCTTTTTTTTTTGGGTCAATTTCTCAATGTTTTTCTTTGACCTTTTTGTAAACTGCAGATAAATTGTGCTGTAATCCCAAGGGAAGATGAAAACATAGACGAGGCTGAGGTGTTGAGGTTTTGCAAGAAAAACCTTGCAACTTTCAAGGTTCCAAAGAAGGTCTTCATCACTGACTCTCTACCCAAGACTGCCACAGGGAAGATCCAACGTCGGATTGTGGCAGAGCATTTCCTTGCTCAAATCTCCACCGCCAAAGTCCCAAAGTTTGGTGCTTAATCTTTTGGAGCTATCTCGAAAGTCGTTTTACCGCCCCCTACACAACACTTCAATTTGATCCTATCATTGGGAACTATGATGATGAGGCACAACCAAGGTTTCAATGCTTGCTAACATTTTTAAGTTGGCATCTTTACTAAAGTAAATTATTTTATTTGTAAAACAAGACAAATTTAGTTGTAAATTTCTTTCTTGTGGCCAATAATATTATTGTTTTTTTACTCTTTTTGATAACTATATATTGATATTGATGTTTTGGCATTATCATAGCATATTGGCCAAAGATAACTTGGATGTTGCGACGAGAGTTTAATCTCATTTGTTTTATGTTACCATTATACATTCTTTTGAAAATATTGATGAAAAAAAAGAAGAAGAATATAGTAAGGCTACTCCACTAAACGTCTCTAGTAGTGTTGCTTCCTTAGGATTGGCCTCGATCGTTCTTTGTTAAGTGGCAGTAACGCAGTATAACATGACATTAATGCAAGGATGTTACCTGGACTATTGGCTTCTCTCGTATAACATTGGCATTGCTCACACTTTTCTGCTCTCACCAAATTAAACTTTTTAATTTGTCTTATTTTAGTATTCTTGTTACTAAGTCTGTTAAAAATTATACAAATTTGAGCCAATAATTTTATTTTTACCCCTTAAATTATACAGCTTGTCTTATTTTGACCCTTTAAACTTTAAATTATAGCAAACCATTCCCTGAATTATGAAATTTGTTCTATTTTAGCCCTTCAATTGTTAAATAATTTAAATATTGACAAATTAAGCCGCATCTATATGCAACTAATCGATTAGTTATAAATCAATGGTCGAGATTAAAATTTTTGTAATTAAATTTCACGCATTCACAAACCCACAATGGGGAAATTCATAAACAAAAATATATTTTTGTTGACTTATATTAATACAAATTTTGAGTTTTTTTTAATAATTATTGAGCCTAATTAAGTGAAACATTCATTATTATACAAGTTACGTAATTTTCAAACTTAAAATTTAGCCATAAAAATAACACATAGGTTATACAGTAGCATTTATGTGTCTTTTTCGATAGCCACATATATATCTAAGTGCTTTTTTACTTATTTGTTCATATATTTTTTATTTTAATTCATTTTAAATAATATGATGATGAAAATCTTACAAAACTTATTAAGTAAAAAAAGTTGTTTAATAAGCATGGTTAAAACAACTTTTTGGTTGAGAGTAATGTAAAGCTCTCACATGCTACATTAAAAAATCAAAAAGTTGTTGCAGTATGTAACTCTCACATCTTATTGTGTTTTGAACTAAAAAGTTGCTTCTAACTATATTTAACAGACACCTTATTATATAATAAATAAATAAAATTTAAATATTTTGACTTTAAAAATATATGTTCAAAACATATATAAAGCCAAGATGTCAAAATAATCATCTGTTTTAATCCTTTAATATTTAATAAATTTAGTGGATCTGACAGATTTAGTGATAAAAAGATCAAAATATGACAAGTTTTATAGTTTAAGAGTGTGGTTTGTTATAGTATAAAGTTTAGGAATTAAACTAAGACATGTTATATAGTTTAAGAGTCAAAGTGAAATTATTAGTTCAATATCGTTAATATTTAATGGATTTAGTAATGAAAAAGTTAAAATTAAAAAAGTTAAATAGTTTAAGAATGCAGTTTATTACGTTTTAAGAGTAAAGGTCAAAATAGGACAAGTTGGACACTGAGGGGGCGTTTGTTTCGTAATTTAAATGCTACATTAAAAAATCAAAAAGTTGTTACAGTATGTAACTTTCACATCTTATTGTGCTGTGAACTAAAAAGTTGTTTCTAACTATATTTAATAGACACCTTATTATATAATGAATAAATAAAATTTAAATATTTTGACTTTAAAAATATATGTTCAAAACATATATAAAGCCAAGATGTCAAAATAATCATCTGTTTTAATCCTTTAATATTTAATAAATTTAGTGGATATGACAGATTTAGTGATAAAAAGATCAAAATATGACAAGTTTTATAGTTTAAGAGTGTGGTTTGTTATAGTATAAAGTTTAGGAATTAAACTAAGACATGTTATATAGTTTAAGAGTCAAAGTGAAATTATTAGTTCAATATCGTTAATATTTAATGGATTTAGTAATGAAAAAGTTAAAATTAAAAAAGTTAAATAGTTTAAGAATGCAGTTTATTACGTTTTAAAAGTAAAGGTCAAAATAGGACAAGTTGGACACTTAGGGGGCGTTTGTTTCGTAATTTAAATGCTACATTAAAAAAATCAAAAAGTTGTTACAGTATATAACTCTCACATCTTATTGTGCTGTGAACTAAAAAGTTGTTTCTAACTATATTTAATAGACACCTTATTATATAATGAATAAATAAAATTTAAATATTTTGACTTTAAAAATATATGTTCAAAACATATATAAAGCCAAGATGTCAAAATAATCATATGTTTTTATCCGTTAATATTTAATAAATTTAGTGAATCTGTAAGATTTACTGATAAAAAGATCAAAATATGACAAGTTTTATAGTTTAAGAGTGTGATTTGTTATAGTATAAAGTTTTGGGATTAAACTAAGACATGTTATATAGTTTAAGAGTCAAAGTGAAATTATTAGTTCAATATCGTTAATATTGAATGGATTTAGTAATAAAAATGTTAAAATTAAAAAAGTTAAATAGTTTAAGAATGTAATTTATTACGTTTTAAAATTAAAGGTCAAAA
The DNA here is from genome assembly GCA_025403435.1 of Artocarpus heterophyllus. Classification (NCBI taxonomy): domain Eukaryota; kingdom Viridiplantae; phylum Streptophyta; class Magnoliopsida; order Rosales; family Moraceae; genus Artocarpus; species Artocarpus heterophyllus. Next base: position 32,366,737 of record CM046343.1, read on the forward strand.
TATGACAAGTTGGACACTTAGGGGTATTTGTTTCATAATTTGAATCACGGTTCGAATTATTTTGCTACAGTATTTTTTTCATAAAAATTTAAATCTTCATTCAAATACGCTATTCAAATACTCGAACAAAAAACGAGCTCTTAGAAGGCTAAAAGTGCTTTCTTTTTTTATTTTTTTCCTTCTTTTGTGTCTCTGATCTCTCTTCTCTTCTCATAGTACGTACTTCCCATATCTCTCTTCGTTCTTCCTCTTCTACTCCGGCGTCATCCAGTGCGTCGACAACGTTGTTCTGATCTTCTACGGCGATGTCCTCGCAATGTTCAGATAAGTTCCCCATCCTCTTCTTCGTTCGAGTCCTCCAGCATTTGGATCAAGGTTCTTAAGCCCAAATAGCAATTTTGGGCCTTCATTATGCGGCCCATCGAAACAAAAGCGTCTTCCGTAAAGCCCCAAAACCATTAAAGAGCTTAAACCCTAAACCCTTCTCTCTTCCGTCGTTCCCAATTTGAGCAAACTCCAAATCTCCAATTTCGTCGGCTCGGAGCTCCAATTTTCAGGCGTCAATGGAGGTGGAAGCGCCGGAACACAACGTGATGTGCCTTCTGACGGACCCAGAGGGCACTCCCTTGGGACCCACCATGTATCTTCCTCAAAACACTGGTCCTCCACAGCTCCAACAAATTGTTAATCAGCTCCTTAAAAATGTAAACTTTCCATTGATTTTTTTTTCAATTCCATTTTTCATCGTAAAAATCGAATAATTCTACGTTGTTTTTGTTTTTTAATCTATGTTCAAGAGGGAAAAAATGATAATTTTCATTTGAGGTTTGTTCAGGAGGAGAAGTTACCGTATGCATTCTATATATCGGACCTTGAACTTGTTGTGCCTCTTGGAACATATTTAGAGAAGAACAAAGGTTAATTTTTTGACTATTAATTTATTTAGAAATATTGATTTGATATCAAGATTAAAAATTTAGTATCCTTTTGTGACTCTTTGATGCTAAATTTGCAGTTTCTGTGGAGAAGGTACTCTCAATTGTTTATCAGCCTCAAGCTATTTTTCGAATCCGGCCGGTTAATCGCTGCTCGGCAACAATTGCTGGTATGAAATTCATGCTTTTGAACGACTGAATAAATCGCATAATGACAATTTTTTGATTCATTTTTAATTATTATGGTCAATTCCATTTTTTAGTCCCTGAATTACAGTCAAATCTCCTTTTGATTCATGGCTTTTAAAACATCTGAGAACGAGTCCCTGAAGTATTATGTTGTCCTAAACCATTTCTTTTACCCAGTTGGCTCTTTGAAATCTAGACAGAAAGAAGGCACAACTTTCTTCTTAATAGTTGTGCCCAAAAATATGAAATTACAAAATTAACTGCTACTAAACGGCACATGGGTCCTCTTATGCCCTTTTTTTTTGTTTTTTTAATGGAGAGAAGGACTAATTTGGGACAATTTCATAGTTAGGGGACTCATTTTGGTACATTTTAAAAGTGATTAACCATAATTTTACTCAAGATTAAATTTTGCCTTTTTTACTTTATTTGTTAGATATTGCACGGTTAGAGTTGTTTTTGGCTGCAGTTACATTCCTTAGAATTTAGATGTTGCATTTATGTGGCACCAACTACTAAGAAACCCTGCATACCCTATTTATTGAAGTTTAGCTTTTCTTCTTTGTAATCTTACTTCTAGGGAAGCTTTGGAAATTTATTCTTTACTTTCCTTGCTTTAAGGTATGACAATGGGGTTAAGGGATGCTCTTCTTGATAGTTGCATTTCCTCTATTGACTCTTTGGGCTGGTTTTCACGCGTAAATCTTATTTTATTTATTTAACCTTTTTTCTCTTCTCTCTCTTCCTTCTTTTGATCCATATCGTCTTTTTTGGAAATGTTGCGTCCATACAAGAGTTCAGATTTTCCCTTGGCTGTCATTTCGTGGTAAGATCAATACCTTTAATGCGTTGCAAAGAGGAAACCCATAACCCATATGTCACGTTTTTACCTTCTTGGTGTGTATTTGCAATTCTAACATGGAGAATGTCGAACATTTTTTTTATTTATTTTAAGGTGGTTTTGGAAGTGTGGTAAACTTTACTTGCAGATTCAACATTTTGTTATCTGTTGGGAGAAGATCATTACCCTTCCTACATTTCATGCGCTGCTTTTAATTTCCAAATTAGATTATTTAGTTAATTCTCAGCTGTCCAATTTGTCACTTTATTACATCAGGTCACACCGAATCGGTACTTTCAGTTGCTTTTAGTCCTGATGGTCAACAACTTGCAAGTGGTTCAGGTGATACCACCGTTCGGCTATGGGATCTTAGTACCCAGACTCCATTATATACATGTACAGGTATGAGATTTAATTTGTTTAGTTTTTCTAATAAAAAAGGAAATAAATCATTTGGCAAGGAACTTTCTGCTACAAATAATTGGGTATCGGAGAAGGATATTTCTGGCTTGCCATAATGGCTGAAAGTATACCATTCATTTGTGTATAAAAGTTTTTGGTAACGGAATATGGGTTAAATATTTTGAGGGGAAAGTGCTTATCTGCTACCAATTTTAATGGTTTCAGGCTTGCATATAGCTGTAATTGCATGCTTCATCCTTCAGACTGACTTCATGAGATATTCTGTCTTTCAGATCGCTATTGTGTCTTCACCGTTTGTGTTGATTATGATTTCATTTTCTTCAGGACACAAGAATTGGGTTCTTTGTGTTGCTTGGTCGCCTGATTGTAGGCATATTGTAAGTGGGAGTAAGGCCGGAGAACTTCAATGTTGGGATCCACAAACAGGAAAGGCATTGGGAAATCCACTTAGTGTAATGTCCCTATCTTTTAGTTTTCTTGCCAGATTCCACAGACCCCCTCCCCCCTCTTGAGTTGCAGCTTCTGTTTTGATCACTGTATCATCATCTCTGGTTGGCTCAGCTGTGTTAGTTAAATATGATGCTCCTGTCTCCCTTGCATATTGATTGCATTCGATCTGTGTTTTTTAATTATTTTTTTTAATGATTAGTGGGCTTTTTGAAGGAGTCATGGGGAGACTGATGCTTTCATACCTTTTATGTTGTAGGGCCACAAGAAATGGATTACCGGTATCTCCTGGGAACCACTCCACTTAAGTGCTCCATGTCGACGGTTTGTAAGTGCTAGCAAAGATGGTGATGCACGCATATGGGACATCACACTGAAAAAATGTGTCATATGTCTGAGTGGCCACACGCTTGCAGTGACTTGCGTCAAATGGGGTGGAGATGGAATGATATATACAGGGTATGCTTTTTTAAGTCCATAAAATTGGAAAAAAATATTTGCTAGTCATGCTCTCCATTTCGGAAATATACCATCTGTTTGGGATTGTCACACTGTTGTCTTTTTACTGGCCTTGAATTATCACATTTGATGGACGATTCGGGGGATTAAAATTTTTTATAAGCTCAATAAACTCGGACTGAAACGGGAAAAATAGAAAAAGAAGAAAAAGGCCAAGTTGATCAAACGTTTTCATGTTCCGATTGCTTTGAAAGGAATGTTTGTTAGAGCACCTTTTATGCCATGGTGGGTTTTTTTTTTTCTTTTTTCTTTTTTCTTTTCTGTATGAAAATCCCTGCTAGCTTTTGAGTTTTGCAAACTTCAGTTTTTAATGCCACCATCATACCTTCGCTGGGACTCCTGAGTTATAATGCAAAAAAGCTTCATCTCAACTGCTGCAGCTCGCAAGATTGTACTATCAAAGTCTGGGAAACATCACAGGGAAAGCTAATTCGTGAATTGAGGGTAAGTGTCTGAAGATGTATAAATATTTTTTTCCCTTATATTTATGTGTCTTCATCTTGGATTTAATCCGCAGGTGGTTGATGTATCAACTACTTGATTGTTGATGATGGCTCACTTTTTTTTATGTGATACTCTGCAAGGGTCATGGGCACTGGGTAAACTCTCTTGCATTGAGCACTGAATATGTTCTACGAACTGGAGCATATGATCATACTAGTAAAAAATATTCATCCCCAGAGGAAATGAAGAAGGTAGTGTTTTCATCTGGTTTAGAAGTTGAATGTATCTTCTTGTTTAAGTCATATGTCTTTACCCCATCCAAAATACAGCAACCTAGCATGTGTCTAATGTATATTTCCCTTCCCCTTCTTAAGAAATAGAACAAAATTTCTTTTCTTTTGCTTCTTTCTTGCTCATAAATTATATTTTCCCTTGAATTTTCTTTCTCGAGTTAAACATGTTTGAGTTATTTCATTTTGGTCCTTCTGTACTCCGTGGTACATGGATCTTCAACTTCTATTGCCAAATTGCATGTGTGTTTTACATGCAATTTTAGAGGCAAAATGTTTTCTTTTGGCTTGCTATGAATTTTTGTTCAAATATATTCCGAATGGATGGAGCCGGGTATGGTTTATTTTAGGAGAATTAAAGAGAAAAAAGTTGACGAATAATTTTTGTGTTTGACAGACAAGAATTTCCCTATTTATTTTCTCAATCAAGTACATCGTAGTATTATTGATTTGAAAATATTGTATTGCAAAATACATCGCAAGCTTGAAGTTTGAGCTTCGTTCAATTATGTGTAGGTTGCTTTGGAAAGGTACAACAAAATGAAAAGCAACGCTCCTGAAAGGTTGGTTTCTGGATCTGATGATTTTTCAATGATTCTATGGGAACCTTTGGTCAGCAAACACCCCAAAACTCGCATGACGGGTCATCAGCAGGTACTAGTTAGTGCTCTGTCTCTTTCTTCCCGTGTTTGTCCGTCTCTCTCCTTTTTTCATATCTTAGGTTAGGATGATAACATTTCTAACATTTTTAGTTGTTTAGATGTAGATCCAGAATACAGCAGCAATTCCCTCAAAAAAAAAAAAAGGAATACAGCAGAGATAGACGTTACAGCTTTTTCCACCACATCTCTAATACTGTTCACGGCAAACAATTTAATCACGAGTCCACAACTTACCAAATTTCCATTGTCCCTCACAACTGATATTCAGCAAGAATAAACTGAAGTTGAACAAATTGTGGCAATTTCAGAAAAATTCAAATCCAATAATTGACTTCAAAATCTCAACTCACGATGACTACATATGAATAACGATGAGTCAATAGAAGAGCCGCTAGTCAAACAACTAACACACATCGGTTTTCTCGCCTTTAATATTAATCTTTTACATAATAGATGTATGGTTCTATGTTCCCTTGTTGCAATGTGAAACATTGGATTGGATTATATCTATCTCAATTCCCTCTCGTATCCACATCACAAACGAGTCCTCGTATAGTTCCTTTCTGTAGTCTCGATATTGATTAGTCAAGGTTTTGTAGTCACGTTGTATATATCTGTGACTAGACGATCCTTGGAACATTATTTACACGCACATATTTTGTTCTAAATGATTTCGTTTTTCCCCCAACAGCTTGTTAACGATGTCCGTTTTTCTCCCGATGGGCTGTGGGTGGCAAGTGCATCATTTGATAAATCTGTCAAGTTGTGGAACGGTACAACGGGACAATTTGTTGCTGCTTTTAGGGGACATGTTGGTCCTGTTTACCAGATCAGGTTTGAGTTTAGTCTAGTCTGTTTTTGTTGCTCCATTTCTTGTTTTCTAGGCTATGGCTAACTGAGACAGCCCATGTTGCCTCGCAGCTGGTCAGCAGATAGTAGGCTACTTTTAAGTGGCAGCAAAGACTCTACACTCAAGGTACTTCTGAACAAATAATTAGATCCCATTCTAATGTAGCTGTTGATTACTTACATTACACTTAATGTTCCATCCCGAGGAAAAAAGTTAAGAGATTTAATTATTTTGACAGATAAAATGGCTATAATAAAACAGAATGGTCGAAATGATCAATATCAAAGATGAAATCATTAAAATTCAAGGGAAAAAAAATCACTTGTCACGTTACTAGAATTCGATACTTCCAAGCGCAATGCAATTGCCCGCAGAAATGCACACAGAAACAATTGTGTTTCTGTCGGCGATTACATGGCACTTGAGTTGGAGTTATGTGCTGGCATTCGAGACTATAATTTATTATGCCATCTAAATCTAGAGTCTTCCGGGCTTTGACCATAGCTTTCGATTATATATAAACACACACACACGCACACAATATCTGTTGATTTTGTTATTGCTATCTATGGAGCCTGTTGAATTTTTTTTCTTTTTTTTTTGGGAAGAAGTTTGTCACAATCATGATGTTGGAGTCTTTTTCTCCCCTCGATTGTCCAGGTTTGGGATATCAGGACAAAAAAATTGAAACAAGACCTTCCAGGCCATGCAGACGAGGTACATTTTCTCTTTCCAATATACATGTATATTCTATTAACATCTGGGACCGGATTCTGATTTCTGACATCATTTTTGAAAAGGTTTATGCCGTCGATTGGAGCCCGGATGGTGAGAAGGTAGCTTCTGGCGGCAAGGATAGAATGCTTAAGTTATGGATGGGATAACCGAGTGAGTTCAAGAACAAAGTGGTACAAGAAAATAGATAGTCCAAATGCCAAATGATGGGGGTATGAATGGAATTCGATTAAGCTCGAAAAGCATTTCAAAATGAGGCTCTGTGCAGTGTCTGAGGAGGAGAATGAAGCTTTTCCTTTTTTTTCTTCCCCTAATTTATACGCCTTGTTCTTCTCCTTGGTTTATTGGTGGAAATAGCGTTAGCTAAGAGATTTCACTCCTGCAGTTTTGACATGATAATTTTTTAATGCCCAATATACAGTTGCCAGTGAAGAATCCACAAGTTCAAAGTTTAAACCGAATACGGAGCAAAAGACCGTCTGTAAATTTGCTCTTTGGAATATGCAAGAGGATTTTTGGTGTTATTTTGTCCGTTTGTTTCGTAGATTTGAATTACAATTTAAACCATTTTCTTATAGTAATTGACAACTTTGGTTTGAACTCATGAGTTTAAACTCAAACAGTGTTAAGCAAAAATAGCTTACAACGTAAGGCTCTTATATGATAGTTTTTGGTTTGAACTCGTGAGTTAAAAACAATGTCACCAAGTAATAGTTTGAAATTTTTTTAGTAATGTAAAATGCAAAATGTTTAGCTCTTGAAAATTCTTACAACTTGTATGGCATTTCCAATCTCATCATGCAATTATTTTTGTAAAATTTTGGATTGTATTTGTTCGTTCTAAGAGCTTATGGTCAGCTTAGTGCTACCGATTAAACTGTAAAAAAGGCAAATTCAAGGACAAATTAACCAAAAAAAGGTTTGAAGGAACTGAATTGCCACTTCTTGAAAGTCAAAGGACCGATCACACAAACTCTATATCAGGAAAACAAGAATTGTAGAGGGCCATAAGTTGAGCAATTTTTTTTGGTGGCATGAATATAAACATATTTTTTAAAAGTGTGGAATAATATGTAAATTTTTCAAAAAGGATGGTTTGATAAATTAAAGTCAATGTAAATTCTCAAGAGAAAAAATTATATTACAAACAAATTATTGTCGAGAAATTGAAATTAAATATTATTTGAGTATGGTGATTCGAATTCAGTTTGTCCAGACTCAAAAAGCTCGCGGTGCGACAATTGGAATGAAAGAAAATGTGGAATTTTTCGTAAGATCAATGGTGGTAGCGGAGAGATCGGAAACCTTTGTATTTTGGGCCGTTTAATTTATGTTTTTAGCCCATAGGATTTTGTTTTTGCCTCTAGATGTGATATGATGTATTGCGTTAAGGTTTGACATTATCGAATTTAGCCTCCTTATTCGCGCCACCATCTTGTAATCTTTTTAAATTTAGTGATTTTTCTTCTCCTTTGCCTTTGGTTTTTTTCCCGCCTTCAATTTTTACATAAATCTCTATATGTTTTTGTTCTTTCTTTCAATCACATTATTTTCGTAACAAATATTATTCTTAATTCTTTTAAAATAACCATAAGGAGATACTGATTATTATAATAATGTTTCATTTTTTTATTGAATATAATATTGTCACATTTTATGCTATATAATTACATAATATATTTGATTAATGATATCATTTTCTTATCATATTTACCTTTTTATACTTTATTATTTAAGTTTATTTGAAAGTTATACTTTCGGTTTTCTATCTCATTGAATTACTTTTGAATAAACACATTAATTTATATGTTACCTTTAATAAATAATTGATTTTGACTGTTAAATGACCAAATTATTCTTGAATAAAATAGAAAAAATAGAACTTAAAAAAAAACAAAACACAAAAAAAACCATTTTTGAGATAAAAAAACCCTTGATTTGAATTTTTTTAAGTTTTTAATTTTTCTATGTGAGAGTATTTTAGGTAATTTTTTAGGCCAAAATTGAAGGCTAATCCAAAAAATGCATAAATTTATGTACCAATTATAACATGAAGGTTAATATTCAATGAAATAAAAAACTAAAAGTATATATTTAAATAAACCTAAAACAAATCGTATAAAAAGATAAATAATCTTTCTTCTTAAAATGAGTAAATATTTATTTATAAGAGAAATTGCAGCAAATAATATTTTTTTCAAAACTAATTGTAGTAAATAGAAAATTTATAATGTAGATAATTAATTTACCTTTTATTCATTAAAAATAAATTTAAGACGCAAATAATTTATTTTCTTTTATATTTATAATGTAAATAGTTTTTTATTTATATGATAAATAAATTATTTATTTATATGTAAATATTTTTAAAACCTCCGGCTAACTTTAGAGGGGTTCACAAATCTGCTATTTGCCTGGTTGAAAATCATTGGGCTCACCGGTAGGCCCATGAACCCCTTTATTTAAACCGTGCTCTCACTTGAACGTCGTCTTCTTCAGTGTCGCCGGTTGGTTTCACGGGCGAAAAACCAAGTCTGACACAGTCGCTGAGAAAAGGGGGGGAAAATGATGAAGAAGCTCTTCTTCACGAGGCCCAATCAGAGATCACTTTCAGTTTCTCTCCTTCTATTCAGCCAAAAGGTTTATACCTTAAATCCACCATTTTTCCCAACATTACACTTTCTCCAGAAATCAATTTATTTATTTTTTTTTTTTGCAGAGAGAAATACATAGCAGGAACAAGAAGGCCACGGAGTTTATAGCCAAAGGATGGGGTGCTCTCACGGAAGTTGACAGAGTCATTGTCGGCGCCGAGCGCCATGATAAACGCCTTATTCCTCTTCTCAGAGTAATGACTATAAATTAATTTCTTTAGTTTCTTTCCTGAGCTTGAATTTCGCTTTGGATTTAACAAATTCGTTAAATTTCTCGATTAGTGCGTTGAAGAAATGTTAATTTTTTTGTTACTTGTTTATGTAATTATGCTTTTTATATGATTAAAATGTAGATAGAGATTCTATGATGGAGTTAATTAGGGTTTTAAGCATTACAGAAGTTGATTCAGTTTTAAGTTGTAGTATACTTCATCATGTCTTTTATGCTCTGGTCAAGGAAACTGGTTTTCAATGTATAGGAAGTTTATTTACTGAATTTTTCTGATTAATCTAGTTGATTTCTTTTGGTATTTTGTGAAATTCTGTTCATACGTGAAAATTTAGAAGCAGGGGCTGTAACATGACATTTATTTGCGTAATACTGGTCTACGATGAGTAAATTACTAGTTATTATGCCTTTCAAAGTCATTGTTACATAGAACAAATGCCGTGTCACAGTTTATGTGTAGGATGGGTACTTCATGAGTGACCGAAATCTTTGCCTTTGATATGGTATCGGTGAAATAAATCGATTTGAGTATATTTTCTAGTCTATTGTACCATGTTTCTTTGCGTGTGTATCAGAGAGCAAAGGAAAATTTTGAGTTGGCTCTAGAGGCTGACAACTCCAATACACATGCCAGATATTGGTTGTCCAGATTGCATATGAAATACCATGTCCCTGGGGCTTGTATAGCAGTGTAAGTACTACTTATATTCAGCGTCTATTTTATTTGTTAATTTGTGTAACTTATTTCTTGTGTCATTACTACTGTGCTTTACCATGGTATCATGCCAAGGAAAAAAGAAATGGAGAAGGGATTATGGGGATTCTCTTTATGTTTATAACAACTAAAAGGAAGGATTACTGCTTAAGCTAGTTTGGTTTTGGAGGGAGTTGGTTGAATGGACATATTAAACCTGTTAAATACAAAGACCAATTTGGAGGTTAAATAGTTGTTCTGAGCTAATGAAATCCAAAGGAAAAAAAGGTTAAAAATATAAACTGGATCCTTCTCTTTTGCCAGATGTTTAGCATGATAAAGAATTTTGTTTAGCATGATGAAGAAAACAAAATTCCAGACTCTTTTTTTTTTTTTTGGTTTTTGTAAACCAGAGTCTTTTAAATGTTCTTCAATTTATTGCGATCTGTAGTTGAATAATTCTACGTGCTTATTTTTTTGCTCCGTGTTAGCATTGGTTGCGGATGATTATCATTTTCTCTGAACCTTTTCATTCTATAAGCTTTTAGCTGATTGTTTCCTTCATTGTACCAGGGGAGCCGCATTGTTAGTAGAAGCTGCAAATATGGGCCATCGAGATGCACAATACGAGCTAGGTTGCCGAATGAGAGTTGAGGTTAGGTTCCTTCAGGTCATATTATGTCTGGCCTCTTAAGAAATTTTAAGCTGACTTTATGCACTAGCAATGGAAACTAGAATAGTATCCACTTGTTTGAGCAGCAGTTGAGACAGTTGCCGCATGCATTTTGTTGTAAAAATCATTTTTTCGTGACCTTTTACGCTCTAAATACTTCTGATTTCCCTTTTTTTCTTTTTTTCTTTTTTTATATCCACGATTTGATTCCCTTTTTTCTTTTTGTCAATTTTAAAACTTATTGTTTTATAGAATGTTTGTAATGCTTGTCGCTTGGTTTTTGAATAGAATCCGTATGTCAAGTCTGATCAACAAGCTTTCTATTATCTGGAGAAGGCTGCCGACCAGGTATATTTCTGGAACAACAATATAGATCTTGTGATTATTATTATTATTTTTTTTGGTTTTTGAGTTCTTATATATTTGTTGAATTCTTTTCATAAGTATGATGCATTATAAAAGTGCAAAAAACTCACCCAATTTCGCTGTGTGTAGCTTCATCCAGGTGCCCTTTACCTGTTAGGTGCTGTATATTTGACAGGAGATTGCGTGAGGAGAGACGTAAACTCAGCACTTTGGTGTTTTTACAAGGCATCTGAAAAGGTGGATTATTGCAATTTCATTTTTGAAGCGCAATAGATCGGATATATATATATATATATATATATATATATATACATGAATCGTAACCGTATATTGGTCATTAAGAGATTATCAAACTTGAAATGGTGAAGCTCTTTGCAAGCGTTTTATTTCAAAACTTGTGCCTGAAATGACTTGGATATTTTTAGGTTAACCAAATCTGAAATACTTTTAATGAGATGCAAATTTCTGCAGTATTTTATTTTGGCCCATAGTTGTAACTGCTAGCTTTCGTTATTGCCCAATTGTAAGGTCGTCTTGCTGATTACAATTACAAACTACAAGTTAGAAAAAGGAAAAGAGCTTGGACATTTTGTTTTAAAAGTTCTCTTATGACTTTAACAAGTGTACATTATTTTTTCCTTAATAAAAGAAGAAAAACTGCTCAATTGGTGTTTAGTGGGTGCGTGAGTTCTGTTTAATGTGTGAATATATATACACATGCATAAAACTAGTACATATTATTTACCGTCAGCTGGAATACATGCAGGGACATGCTGGCGCAGCTATAGCATGTGGGTCTCTTCTTCTTAAAGGTTCAATTCTTTCTGTTGTTTTTTGTTTTAATGATTATCTTAATTATTATACTTGGGCTTCAAGAATATTAGCCATGGCCATGATTTGTTCACATCTTGCTCCTCTTCCCCTGGATCTTTCGGTCTTGTTTTTGTTTTTGTTTGTTTTTTTCTCATGCTGTTTATTTATGGAACAAGGAACTAAGTAGTAATTCGTCTCAGGTGTGGAGCTCCCAGAGTCTCTATCGAAATTAAGTTTAAAAAAGATTCCTTTATCCAAAAGAGCAATAATAGAAGTGGAAAGCCCTCCAACGAATCGAGTAGAGATGGCAAAAGAACAGTTTGAGATCGCAGCCAGAGCTGGATGTGATCTGGGACTAAAATGGTTGGAAAGACTTGAAGAGGAAAAGAAGCATTTACTGACTAGATAGATGCATACTGTATCCAGTTGCTTCTTTTTCTTTGTCGACCAACCCGTGATGTTATTATATTGGTATTGGTCAAATTTAGACCCGTTTTGCAAATTGCCTTGAAGATGGTAGCTTAAGTTGCTACATCCTTTATATATTAATCGAATAATAAAATGACTTGTTTTCTCTCTCTTTGTTTTTTTTTTTTTTGGAACATTGAGTGTTCTTACCTTTAAGAGACTATGCTCATGCATAAAACATTGTCATCGTGCCTAAAGCTTTACACTTCACAAACCAAAAGCAAACCCCATCTACTTGTTTGTTTTTTCATACATGATCGGCGTGGAAAAACACCTTCTAAGAGATTTACTCCAGCACAAAATGTAAAAATGGACATAATTATCAATTGTTAATATTTTTTTTAAGACTTTAGGAGAGTATGCACATTATGGAAAAGTGAGATCGCATGTGATAAAAAAAATAAATAGATTGAGAAACATGGTGATAAAACAGATAACCCAAACATTTTTCTTACATATATTACTTCAAATTTCTTTCAATTTGCCAAAAATGAATTGGATACCGTTCTATCAAAAGCAATAAACAAAAGACTCCCATGTCAAGTAAATTTACAAGGTAAAAAATGGGTTTCTTATAAGATATTTGACAAACCGGTTGAAACTGAAAATTTTAGTTTAAAATTGTAGTATGTAAGGGTTTTTCCATCATAACAACTTTTTGTTTTTTATTATAAGTGTTGAAAGCTTTATAGTGGTTTCAACTGACCTGTCAAAGATGGTATTGTTACTAAAACGTTGTTCAATTAAAAGGTCTATTATCCGTGTTAATGGTTTGATTTTGTACAATTTTGATCTTATCTAAATCTAAATCTAAACTACTTATAAAAGAGCTTTGTTTTTATTCTTTTCCAACGGAAGCGGATCTAAAACATTGGAAAGGAAATGACCAAACGCTTTGGTGGCTTTTGCTTTGTTTCGTGAGTTTTGTAGTCCCACATCGAGCGTGTGAAAAGGAAGAGCAGCGTCACAAGGCTATAAGGAACGAAAGAAATGTCTAGCCTAGGCATACCTTTCTCGGCCTTTTGGCTAAGATCAAGTGTAGTATCTGTTCTTATCAGTTTAATATCTGATACGTGGGTCATTGGCCCACATGATATTAAATTAATTTTTTCAGGGGAAGAGCCCACAACAATAGCTTGCTATTGGGGCCCTTAAGCGTCGCTCAAGCGTTGCACTGTTGCTTGGGCCTGGCGCACCCCACCAAAACTGAGTTAAATGGCTTCTTGCAAATGGTTGCCGAAATGGGTCTCAGGTAAGGTATTGGGCCAAAAGTGGTGATATATTCTAATTATTTGTGTAATTAACCTTTTTTTCCCACTTTATACTATTAGTGCTTTTAATGACAATTAGATAAAAAATTTCAAAGTCTAAAACTTGGTTATTGAATTAAGTCCTTTTATTTATTTTTTTTATAAGTTGTTTTAGAAGTTTTGGTTCAAATTAAAATTTTTAATTGAAACTATGGTTATGTTTTTTTAATGAAATTTAAATAGTAGTGGTGTTTTTGGTTTAAATTAATGGTTTAAACCGGTTGATTTATAAACCAAATTTCCAAGTGTTTTATGGGAGGGGAGGGGGTTACATACCTTGTAAAATGTGTCCGTCGACTCTTACGACTGTTGAAGACCATTTATAAAGGTTAAAAATAATTCGACTCTTATGATTTTAAGACTATTTTATAAAGGTTAAAATGGTTAATAATAATTTTTGACTCTTATGATTATTAAGACCATTTATAAAGGTTGAAAATAATTTTTGTTGATTACATGTTTTAAAGGATTTCTGAAACCTATTGTATGAAGTAAATACCAGTTTCCAGAAAATATTTGTTGTTTATAATAAATTTACGATATAAATAATTTATAATAAAATAAAAGATGTTAGATTTTTTAAATCTTTTGAAATAAATATTACTTTTTAAAAATATTTAGAGTAAATAAAAAATTTATGATGTGAAGATAAATATTTCTTTTGTATCATAAATCTATTTATTAGGTAAATAAGAATTATTTACATTTTAAACAGAAAAGTATATAAATTATTTATAAAATTTGTTATTTATTATAATTAGTTTTAAAAAGTGATATTTGCAATAATTTTTACATAAATTTTATTGTGTAAATATTATAAAAATTATTTAGATTATATACAGAATGATAAATAAAATATTTACACTTTAAATTAATTATTTATATAAATAAAAATTATTTATATTGTAAATAAATAAGTAAATAAAATATTTACGCCATACAATAGATATTTATTATAAACATTTTCAAAACTCATTTTTCACTACTATTAGTTTTGAAAAATTGATTTAATTTCTCTAAAGGGGTTTATCAACTTCAAAATATTATAATTTACAAAACGAAAGCTTCAAATATAAGAGATTTATTTTTGCTTTGCGTATAAAGGTTTATTCACTTTGATACATAACACTTAGAAAAGAATTTTGTCAACTCCAGATGAAAATAGATAATACATCTTTCATTTTTCGAATTCTGCATTCAATTAAGTGATTGCATAACAAAATAAAAAATCATCTCAAAAAATAATGTAAATTTTAAACAAATCTCATATATGCTACACCCTCCAACTTTTTTTCCCTTTTTTTCTTTCTTCTTATTTATGTGTGAAATATAAATCCTAAACAAATCTCATATATGCTACACCCTTCAACTAGTTTTTTTTCTTTCTTTTTTTTAGCAGGCAACAGTAAATCTATGATTTTATATGGTCCTTAATTTGAGTGAATCCGTAGCTGTGAAAACGAAACACCGAACGAGAGAAAATGGCAGACGAATCGAAACTGCAAGAACAGGTCCCACAAAGAATTTTATTTTTATTTATTTTTTTTGGGTAGATGTAAGTCAAGATTTTTCATAATCATTGACACCAATTCTTGCAAACACTTGTATTAGTCGCTTGTTGTGCTGATTCTTGATGAATAATTACTGGGTTTGTTTCATTTCAAGTAGTTTGCCATTAGAATCCTTCAAGTTGTTTTCTTTTATTACTTAAAAAAAAAAAGGTTGTTCTTTTTGTGAGCTAAAACGATTCTTTGAGAGTTGGTCAGTTCCTGTAGATGGAAGTAGAAAGCCAGACAAGAAAGGGAAAATATGTTGCTGATATTTCCTCAATCAGGGAAGCAGAAGCTCGAATCAGGCCTTTCATACACAAAACTCCTGTTCTATCATCTGAATCTTTGGATGCTCTTTCAGGAAGACGACTTTTCTTCAAATGTGAACTTTTTCAAAAAGGGTGAGAGGCTCTATTTATAGCAGTTTAATGGTCAAAGTTCAGTTGGTTTATGTATATGTGTGTGTGTGTGATAACTATGATGTTTCAAGCAAAAAGTAAGATAATTTTTTGTTTCCTTCTTAACTACATAGCGGTGCTTTTAAGTTTAGAGGTGCCTGCAATGCTGTATTTTCACTCAGTGATGATCAGGCAACTAAAGGGGTTGTTACACACAGCAGGTTTACTCTGGACTCATTTATGTTTTCTAGACTTTTGAAAAATTCCAAGTATTCACTTTAGATAACATGAATACTTCTGTAACAATATATAAGTCTCATAGTTAGCATGTGAATCTATGATTGGTTAAAACCTATAGTCACGGTGACTGATGACACAGTTTTTATTTATTTTTCCTTGGTGATTTGTGTTTGTGATTATTACCTGATGTGTTCTTCCAAACGTAGTGGAAACCATGCTGCAGCATTGTCTTTGGCTGCAAAGCTACGGGGAATCCCTGCATATATAGTTGTACCAAAAAATGCTCCACAATGTAAAGTTGAGAATGTCAAGCGGTACGGAGGTCAGATAATCTGGAGTGAGCCCAATATGCAGTCAAGGGAAAGTACTGCAGCCAAGGTGTTGCAAGACACTGGTGCAGTTCTTCTGCATCCTTATAATGATGGGCGTATAATAAGGTAATATGGTTATCGTTATTTAAATATTTTTGCAACATTTTTTAATGCACTTTTAAATCTTGGGATTGAAAACCATGTAAGACTTGTGAAAACATTTCATGAAAAGCACACTATTGTATTGCTTTAGATCTTTTGGGGATAATGTCTTAAAATCCTATTTTCTCTATTAGGTTTTTCCCTTGTTCTAGTACTCTAAACTTATGACTTGTGTTCAAATGCATTACGGCTTTGTGATGTGGTTTTCATTTGTTCTTGCAGTGGGCAGGGAACCATATCATTGGAGCTTTTGGAGCAAGCCCCACAAATTGACACTATAATAGCCCCTATAAGTGGTCTGTTTGCTTCACTTTAGCTTCGAATTTTTACTCCACCATCGTTTTGTTCCTCTGAATATTACCATTGATGTTATGGAATTATTTCTCCTATGAAATGTAGGAGGTGGTTTGATATCAGGTGTGGCATTAGCTGCCAAGACCATCAACCCTGCCATCCGAGTAATAGCTGCCGAACCTAAAGGAGCAAATGATGCAGCTCAGTCCAAAGTAGCTGGTAAAATAGTAACATTATCAGAGACCAATACTGTCGCGGATGGGCTTCGAGCTTTTCTTGGGGATCTTACTTGGTACATTACAACACTTAAAATTCTGGTGTCATCTAAATGGTGCATTCAGTTTGTCTTTGATTTGATTTTATTTGTTTGCCATCAGTTCATGCATGTCGGTCATTACTAGCTGTCCTTGATTAATTTCATATGCCTTTGATTAATTAGCAAATTTCGCGTTGTGTACCAAAACTTAGCTCCCATATTTTACTCTGCCTCTGCATTGGAACAGGCCTGTAGTACGAGATTTTGTAGATGACGTCATAACTGTAGAGGACAATGAGATAATAGAAGCCATGAAACTCTGCTACGAGATTCTGAAGGTTGCCATTGAACCTAGCGGAGCAATAGGTTTAGCTGCTGTTTTATCCAATAGTTTCAAAGAAAATTCTGCTTGGAAGGGTTGTAGGCACGTTGGAATTATTCTCTCTGGAGGTAATGTAGATCTTGGTGTCCTATGGAATTCACTTAAAAGATGACAACTATGTACCTTATTGTTCATTGTTCTTGAACTATCACTTTGTGTGGCCCTAGTTGCTTCCTTTTAAAGACAAAGTCATGAAATCCATTCGGTGATTTTTATCTGCTACAAACTAGTGACTGACAGTTAAATCCAGTAAGTGAGAGATGCTGTAATTTTTCTTTGTTGGGTAAATATCACTGGCCCTTTACTCTAACTACCATATTATTATTCAGCCAGCTGGAAGCAAGTACATGGCTTCATGCTTAGTGGGAGACGAAACATGTTATTATACTCAAAAGCAACTTTATAGCTAGAAGTGCTACATATTATATACTGTTAATAATATAAAGCCTTTTTTTTTTTTGCTTTGAATAATTTAAAGCCAATTGCACAGGAGGGATAAATACCTTAATCATTTTGTCTTATTATGTAGGCGACAAAGTAATGTGCACTAATCTAGCCAGTAATCCAATTTATTATAATAATTAAAAAATAAATTCCAACATTTACAAGAGGAAATATATACCTTAATCGTTATCTATAGTGGAGTACTACTTCAGTTGTTGATATGTTCCACACCAAAGTTCCGAAGAAAACATGAGAGAGAGGTGACTGAGGCTGTTGTTTAGTTTGTCTTGAGAGTTGATTCTCGAAGGAAAGGAGGTCTGAAGAGTATGTTGAAGAGGTCTGTTTACATTTTGAATGAAGGATTTGAGCTTCATCAAGTTGGATCGGAGATGGAGAGAATTTCAAACAACATTTGCACCCTGACCTCGGCTTCACATACATACGGTGTACCCGAATTAACGATCAATGAATGCGCAAGTTCCTCAATCCAGAAGCGAAGAGAGCTGAGCTGAGCCTATTCTCAAGTTGCTGAACGTGATGTCGTTGGACTTGACAAAGACATCAAGGAGTTGGTAATGCATTTGGCGGAAAAAGGGCAGGATGGGTGGTTTTGGGAAGACCAATCTTGCAAGATGGGATGGTTTAAAAGCTGCATTTCCAGAAGATGAGACGAATGCCAAAATAATATTACTACATAGGAAAATAATATTTGACCGAATACTATGTTAAAAGTCATTTACTTGGTTTGAAAATATAGTTCAAACTAACCGTTTAAATCAAAGTAGGTTTAAAATTTAAATTTTATGAGAGAATACACCATAGCAAAATTGATTTTGAGCCATAATTTTGTGGTTTGAACGACAGTCCAAAGAATGTAGAACTATAATTAATTATTTACACACAAAACATTTAGAAAAATTAAACAAATACTTCAAAAAAAAAACTAAAATAATTTAAGGATACATAAAACACACATATTTATACGGTTTTTTTTAAGTGATTTAAAATAGTTATCTAACACACAAATGCTGATTAATCAAATAAAATGATATTTATTTATTTATTTTTTGGTTGTTTGTTTACAGTATGGATACTTTAATAAACATCAACAAAATCATATGAATATTAATGTGACTTTCAATTTAAAATATAAGTGTAACATGTACGAGGATTAAACTTGTAGACGATAATCTACATAATCGGTAATAAATTAATTAAATTTTGAGATTTTTAATTAAATATTAGAAGCATGGTCTGATCCCATTAATGTTTATATTATCATGTTCTCTGACATAACAACTCTAGCTTGATAATTGTTCCTTTTAAATGCATAAAAGCTTGATAATTCTACAGTTTATTTGTCATTAAATCATTTTACATATATGGCCAATTGTAGAGAATAGAGAATTTGAATGTCCTTCATGAAGCCCATGTCTTTGACTCCGAACAAGAATTTCACTTCAGAAATGAGCAAGTCTCCAATTCTTTCAATCGCAAACGAAACAACAGCCTCAGTCGTTGTCACGCCCCGGAGTACGGGAGGTGACGTGGCGAAATATTTAGATTAATTAAAAGAGAATTTAATTGAAATTAAGGGTTTAAAAATCCAATTAAGTAAGAAATAAAGAGATTTTCCACCACATTTGATAAAAGAATTTAAAATCATTAAACAAATAACAATAATTGAATAAAAACCGCGAATATAGGTTCCACAACCCACAACTTGTGCACACACATGGTTCTGACAATATCATAAATACAATTACAGTCCAAGTACAAATAAAGTTAAGTCTTACATGCCTTGATTAATAAATACAGAATGTAAATAAATTCTCCTATTGCTCCTGAGTTCGGTCCGAAAAATCTTCTCCAAACCTAAACGGGAAACCACCTAGAGGGGGGAATTTAAAACAGATAAAACGTGAGCGAAAGGCTCAGTAGGACTAAGTTTTATAAAATAATTTAATGCAAAGAAACAAAACATTATCAGGAGTTATACAAAAAAGGGAACTTGAATAAATAAATAAATAAATTGAGTAGAACCGTTCTGACACAGAACAGTCTACTCGTCAAATCAAAACACTAGTTTACTTTTACCTAGGCAAACCATGAAATCACCACCGTAGTGGCCCAGCTGGGTTTCGGGACCTGCCCCCAAGGTCGATCGCCACACGACCCGATCTCTGATATGGCATCATGCCTTAGTGTTTATTATCATTGTCATTCAAAACCCAATTACCGAGTGTTGTCAATTACATTCATTATGAAATTCATTTCATGTCACGGTATATTAAAATATAACCGATAAAACCATTTTCAAACAACCGTTGAAAACATTTTGATAGAAATCATTTTCAAAGCCAAATCATTTCAAAACCAGGCTACCAAAGAAATAGGATAGAAGTCCTACCTTAGTACTCGTGCCGGTACCCCACACCGTAATCCCGATCCGCTATACGTTAGCTCCACGGAACCATGAACAATCCTAGATACAAACTAAGTCGATCAATATCTAGTTCGAGACATTCTATGTTACTAAATCATTTCATGATGTCCTAGTGTGCCATTTGTATCATTAAAATCATCCTATAAGGTTGGGATTTAAATTAGGGTTCAAAACAGTGAAATTGGGTAAAAATCACAAAATTTTCCATGCCTCGGTCGGCCTGCCGGACGCCCTGCTTCGGCCTGCGGAACTGCACAGTTCGGCCTGCCGAACATTTCCCCAGATTCGGCCTGCCGGTCGGAAGAACACCGGCCTGCCGATCATCACTCCGGCCTGCCGAACATGAACTTCGGCCTGCCGAACTGGGAAGATCCAGAAATCCCAGCCACGGGTTTCTCGATCCCCAAAATCCAAATCTTGTTTCTAACCTGTTTTTCTCAAATCCCAGGCATGAAAAACAACTATAGTTGATAGAAAAACATTCTAGAACATGTTTGGGATCATTTAAACAACATTTAAACTCAAAATCCTCAAAAATCCGAAAATGAGAAAAAGAGGAGAAAAATGAAAAATCTTGAATTCAATCCGTTTTTCTTCAATCTAAGCTTAGATTCTAGTTGTTCTAAGCTCATTTAACACAAATCCACGGTTTTCTAAGCTAAAACAAACTTAGATTTCAAAAACACACAAAATTGAAAATTTTGTAAAAAGTTTAGAAATTTCGAATCTAACCTCGAATCGAAGCTTCAATCCGCGTTCTCGGTTGCCGAATCACGTCCCCGAGCTTCCTCCTTGCTGTTCCGAAGCTTAAATTCGAATGTGGTTTCAAAAATTAGAGAGAGAATTGAGAGAGAGAGTGAGCTGCCGAGAGAGAGAAGAGAGAGAGAGGTGTTGCGGGAGAGTGAGGAGAGAGAGAGGAAGGAGGGAAATAAATAGAGAAAATCGGTGGGCGGTTTTACTGTGCGAAAACCATGTGCCGCCCACGGTTTTGCAAAACAGAGTATTTTTAACATTTTACAAATTGTTGTGTTTTAAAACTCAAAACATCATTTTAAATCCATAAGAAATCATTTAAATGTATCAATTTAACAAAACAACCAAAAACTAAAAATCCAACCAAATAATCTAATTAAAGTTAAAACTTTAATTATGGCACACTAATTCATCATTTACATTACATTAATGTTAAATAAATTTCGGGACGTTACAGTCGTGTCTCTCACTCTCTCTGAGGTAAATGGTTGCAGCTCTCTTTGAAGTGTTCTTCAGAGACTTGATGCGAACTACTTAGTAATTGAAGTAGTACTCCGATGCAAATAATGATTAAGATATATATTTCCTCTTGCGCATATGGCTTTAAAGTCTAAAATGTTCTGCAAGTTGTCAGTTTTTTATCCCAATTATATTGAATTACAAGCTAGATTAGTCCTCTTGTGCAGCTGGCTGTGAATTAGTTTGCACGTTGTCACATGATTGCGGTTTTCCATGTCATAAAGCAGGTAGCATAACCAGCATACATAGCATGTAGAGCTTTGGAATTATTTGCTCTTTGAATTTAACATTTTCTTTATCTCCCACCAAGCACCAAGGTATGTTCTTTCTTCGAGCTGGTTGGTTAATAATTTTACTAGAAAAAAAATTAGGCCGATGAGAGTTCCGAGTTAAAACTGAGAGTACTGTATCTTGTTGCAGTACGTTGTGCTTACTAGAATAACTATAGTTAGTTAAATAACTTATTACCACCATTCAAAATTGACTCGGAGCGAATTATAACTAACTTTTATGTCATCAAATCAAACTTTCTAATAGCCCAACAATTCTCCACCTTAACCATGTTCTTACAAGCTTTATATTTCTCCTTCCTTGGGATAATGATGACAGGTAAAGGGTCCCACTTCTGAATCAGATTATAAAGAGAGAAACTAAGCTCTCTACCGGAGTTGAAAAAACGGAGCCATATATCCTTTCTCTGCAACTGTAGTCAATTTTATTAAGAATTATGTTTTACGTGTACTGTGAGGATTGACAGGAACAAACTAGCTTTCTAGTTTGAAATCTACGGTGTAATCTCCTTAAATAGGAGACCAATTCATTATTTTTCAGAGTCCAAATTAACGTATTAGAGTATCTGAATGTGAGAAAATTAACCACGTATTGAATAGTGCAATTGCAGAGAGCTTGAATGAAGGACTATCTACTCTGATATCATTTCAAAATATTTTAATACTAAAAGAAGCAGATTGTACTGGTGAACTCCAAACTTATTTGTCATTTTCAAGTTGAGCTCCAAACAACCAAATTTGGTATTTAGGACTCAACATTTAACAATCTTTGGCAACGTAATCCACTCATTATTGAACGTCAATTAGTAACCTGTAGTTAAGATCCTAAGCATCAAATTAAAGAAGTCCAGGACCAATAAAAAATTTCGGGTGCATTTTGTGTAAAAATCGTGAAACAATTACATTCATTTCTTCAATTGACATTTATCGGCTATTGGAACATAATTGTAACAAATTTATAAGTTTAGGGTCTCATTTATTAAAATTTACAGTTCAGGATTCAAGTTGCTAAACAATGATAAATTCAGGGTTCAACAATATAAATAATCCTTAAAAATAATGACTCCTCCGTACGGTAGGGAAGCAAATTTTTCAAACTTTCCAAAGCTTTTATTTTGGCACGTTGTCTCATAACGAATCCTAAGAAAGAATTGATGAGTTCATCTAAATTATAAATAAAGAAATAATATTTTCACCAACTTGAGTAAAATGGCATTTTCTTTTTTTCTTTCTTTTTTTTTATTTTATTTTTTTACTAATAAAAAGCAGACAAACAGTGCCGTCCACTAAACTGGATAACTGTAAATGGAAATTATGAAGCAAAAAAGGATTCACAACATCCTTGGTGGTCGTGGAATGGTGTATGAGTTGAGCTTATTTACTTTTCCAGGTGCTTTTATGGGACACATTTGCAGCTTGTAAGACTAGAGAGTGTGTTTGTGTTAATTTTCTTTAAGTACCTTCTTAAATGAAAAACGACACTACTTTTGCGCCCACTTGGTAGATTGGTTGAATTTAAATATAAAGGAAGTTCTTTGTTGACCTTTCTCTCTCTCTTTTTTCTTAGCCAAAAGGGCCGATCGAAATTTAGTCTTGTGGCCTTTACAATCTGTCATGCATATTGTAACATAAGCATTAGCACTTGCAGGGATAATTTGATGGGAAAATTACAGCGTTTTTACCAAAAAGAATATGCCCCAAACCTAAAGTACACGTTTTACCAAAAAGACACTTTCATATGCCCCCAAAAGACACTTTAATATGCCCCCAAAAGACACGTAACATAAGCCTCCTAAGACACTTTCATATGCCCCAAACCCAGAGTACACGCATCCGAGTGATCACGCGGCATTTTTGGGCGGAGAAGCTTAGCCAGATAGTCGAACATGAGGGTTGTACACCACATTCTTTCACATTAAAATGGTGCCCTTTTATTCAACTTCTCAACTTTATCCAATAATTTGCCAAGTTGGCCAAAATTCAATCATTGCTTCGTTTCATAATGTGGTTTTAATTATTATAATATAAATATTTCATGTATTATAATATAAAATAAAAATAAATTATAATATAAAATTTATCCGTGTTGCAATAAGTGGCTGCAATTATTTATCTATTGATTTAAAATTCGGGGCAAAACGTTGTAAAAAAAAAAATTACCAGATTTGAAACAAAAACAGTTATTTTACTCTCTCGTGTCAGACCCTGTCAATGGGAACCACCCTCCTCAGAGGTCTTCTGTCCTTGCGCAAGGCACCGGTTCAACGTACGGTACAGCCCCACTTGTGCGTCTTTTGCACTCGCTCATGAACAGAGCCAGTTGTCTTTCACTCGTGCTGTCAAAGATGGACCCACCACATAAGATTACATTAATCAAGTGTTGCAGCCCAAAAGGATGCCTAGAAAAGGCATGGAAAATCTCAGCCAACTAATTTTTGTCGGAAGATGGTGGAGAAAAAGTACGGCGTTCACATGAGAACGAAATCTTCAAATATCTAGCTAGCAATTCAAAATAGTTATTATTAAAAAAAAAAAAAAGGTAACGAACTTGCAAAATAATTATATAAAAATGACAGCTTGCAAAATAAATGTAAAAAAATGATCATTATTTTGTATTATGTATGCAATGAAGTCGTTGTCTAATCTAGCTAGGAATCCAAAATAATTATTATTTAAAAAATGACAACTTGCAAAACAATTGTATAAAGCTCAACAACTTGCTAAATAATTTAAAGCCATGTACACAAGAGGGAATATATATATGTTGGTCATTTTTTTTTTATATTGGAGTAGTCCTTCAATCACCGAGTTGTTCCACATCAAAGATTTGAAGAAAACCAGAAGCAGAGTTGAATCCAGTTAGCTTAGAGAGAGGGAAAGATGAGTGAGGCTGTTGTTTCGTTTGCGATTGCAAGAATTGGAGACTTGCTCGTTTCTGAAGCGAAATTCTTGTTCGGAGTCAAAGACAAAGTTGAGGATGCACAAGCCAAGCTACAATGGATGCGCTGCTTCTTAAAAGACGCAGATTCGTATGTGCGAGACGGAGACGAGAGAGTTCGCCATTGGGTTGTAGAAATAAGTGAAGCTGCTCATGCTTTAGAGGATGTTATCGAAACTTTTGTCTTGAAAGTTGATTCTCGAAGGAAAGGAGGTCTGAAGAACATGTTGAAGAGGTCTGTTGGCATTTTGAAGGAAGGATTTGAGCTCCATAAAGTTGGATCAGAGATTGACAGAATTTCAAACAGCATTTCCACTCTGACCTCAGCTTTACAAGCATATGGTGTACGGGAATTAACCGTGAATGAAGGCGCAAGTTCTTCAATCCAGCGGCGAAGAGAGTTGAGGCGAGCCTATTCTCATGTTGCTGAGCATGATGTCGTCGGACTTGACAAAGATATCAAGGAGTTGGTTGCGCATTTGACGGAAAAAGGGGATCCCCATCGCGTGATTTCTATCTGCGGGATGGGTGGTTTGGGTAAGACCACTCTTGCAAGAAAGGTTTATCATCATCCTCAAGCCAGGAGTCATTTTGATTGTTTTGCTTGGGCATCTATATCTCAACAATGTGACACACGAGATGTGTGGGAGGGAATTTTGATTAATCTAATTTCTCCAACCTTGGAAAAAAGAGAAGAAATCAGTAGAATGAGGGATAATGAAATAGCCAGGGAGCTCTACAATGTCCAGAAAAATAGGAAATGTTTGGTGGTTCTTGATGATATTTGGACTACTTCGACATGGGATAGTCTAAAGGCTGCATTTCCGGAAGATGAGACAGATACCAAAATAATACTCACTACTCGTAAAACAAACGTGGCTTTGCACGCAGATAGAAAAGTTTTGCTCCATCTACCTCGATTTCTCAATGAGAATGAGAGCTGGGAGCTGTTTGCAAAGAAAACATTTTTTGGAAAGGATGCAACAGGTAAAATTTCTCACTCTTTCTCTCTACTTTTACTTTGAAACTTGCTACCTATATGAATGCATAGATTATATACATGACAATCTAGACAAACGCTAAGTTCAAAGGGTGTCCCTTCTTCTCCTCACAATATATAACAATGTTAAATCGAAAATTGTTTCTTATTTGCTAGATTTTTCCCATTTTGCCTCACTCCAAGATATCTAATTAGAGGGTTAGTCGATAGGTTTTTTTTTTTTTTTTGGGTCTGAATATAGTCAAAAAGAGTTTGTATGAGTAACTGCTACATTTGTTGCTATGTTTTGATCATTTTAAGCATTTTTTGTCACTGATTCACATTTCCTTTTATCTATTGGGAAAGAAAATGAGAAACTGGTACCTATGTGGTATCTTCAAAGTTAAAAATACCGTGTTTGTATAATAAAAAAAAAGTTGAAAATCTGATAGAATTTTAATTAACAATAAAGTTCTTCCTTGGTCTTTTTATTATTTTCTGTGTAGACTTTGAAGGCAATCATGAAAGGATGAAAGAACTAGGGCAAGAGATGCTTAGACATTGTGCCGGTTTGCCCTTAGCTATCATCGTTCTCAGTGGACTTCTGTGTACGAAGCACACAGATAATGAATGGGAGGCGTTAGCTAAGAGTGTTAAGTCATACATAAGTAGAGGCAATGAACATAGCGAGCAAGAATACCGGGGTGTGTCATCGGTGTTAGGTTTGAGTTACTATGAATTGCCATATTACCTAAAGCCATGTTTTTTGTACTTGGCCTCTTACCCCGAGGATTTCAGAATCCAAGTAAAATCCTTATGCCATAAACTGATAGCAGAGGGTTTTGTATTGTTGAACCATCAAAGAAGTTCAACTGAAACTATCGAGGATATAGCATATGAATACTTAGGGGAGCTGGTGGACAGGCACATGATTCAAGTAGAAAAATGGGGTTCAACAGGAAGAATGAAAACCTTCAGCCTTCATGATCTCATGCGGGACTTGTGCTTATTCAAGGCTCAAGAGGAAAACTTTCTGCAGTTTGTTGATTTGAGGAATAGGGACAAGGTGGTAGAACCTACGTCTTTTGGTGTGGAAACAAGTGTAATGCCAAACAACAAGGTACGGAGAGTTGCCATCTATCATAATGGGCAGGTTGGTGATTTGCTACCCTTTATTGATAATAGAGATGGCTCTCTTAGGTCTCTTGCATATGTCAATCGCGGATTTCAGCCCAAAGAACAAGTACTGAAACCCTTGTTCGATCGTTTTCAGATGCTTAGACTTCTGAATCTTGAAAACATGTGGGCTCCTTTTTCGGTGAAGCTGCCTAAAGAACTTGGAAAGCTAATCCACTTAAGGTTCTTGAGTATTTACAATAGCAGAGTGGAGGAGATCCCTTCTTCTATTGGCAATTTGAGATGCCTGCAGACTTTAAATTTAGTTGCAGTAATAGAAAAGCAGGAAGTACCAAATGTGCTTTGGAGGTTGGAGCAACTGCGACATTTATACTTACCATGGACAATTTTACCTGTCGGGGGCAAATGTTTGCGGCTAACTAATCTAAGCAATTTGCAAACGTGGTGCGGTGTTCCAGCAAAGTACCTTGACGTGAAAGAATTTTTGCAGCTGACTAATCTCAAGAAATTAGAACTATGTGTGGATAAGGATAAGGATATTGGGAGAATCTACCACAGTTCTATGGGCATCAAATTTGATTGCCTTCGATCTCTAACGGTGTCCTCTGTGGATGATACTGTCATAGATATTATACCTGTGATAGTCATGCTATCCTCAAATTTATAAGCTTCAACTACATACGCCACTTATAAAGCTACCAGAAGTCCACCAGTTTTCCACTAATCTTATGAAATTAGAGTTATATAAGACCTGTCTTAAGGACGACCCAATGAGAACAATGGAGAAGCTACCTAATTTGAGGGACCTTTCCATTGGTCATGGTAGCTTTATAGCGAATGAGATGGTTTGCTCTAGAGGCGGTTTTCCTCTTCTCCAATCTCTTTTGTTTGATTCCTTGGACTTGAAAGAGTGGAGGATTGAGGAAGGGGCTTTCCCTAGACTTCGACATTTGAGGCTTTTTAATTGCATCAATTGGAGGACACTTCCAGATGGAGTAAGATACGTTACAACTCTTACAGAAGTGGAGTTCGATAGGATGCATTGGGAATTCAAAATGAGATTAGACGAAGGAGGAGAGGATTTCTACAAAGTCCAACACGTTCCTTCACTTGTATTCATCAATACCCTTTCCAAGGACGAGTACTCTGGTAATTATTTCATTCACAGTTGCTTCTACTTCTTTTTTAGCCATTTTTCTTAGTATATTGGGATACATAATCTGTATCAAAATCAATTTGTATGTTTTCTACCCATGTTAATCTACTCACTACAATATTATTTTTAAATGGCATTGCAGAAACAAGCGCAAATTCAGAAAATGAGTCCTAGTGCCTTTTGCGTCGGTAAGTTTCAATTCTTTCTGAATCTTCTATGCTACCTCTTATATTGTCTACTTTTTTTTTTTTTTTTTTCATATTGACAATCTTTGGTTATGTGTCTTAACGGCCGGTTGAAGCAACGGAGAAGGCGTTTCCGGTGGCTGGAGGTGGAGGAAGGATTATGTTTTAGCAGTCTGCTATATGTTCAGCAATAGGAGCTCTTGTTTTTTCTCTTTGTTGCCCTGCCTATGTTTCTTTGTACTGCTCTGTTTTGTTCTGTTTAACTCTTTTTTTTTTTTTTCTCTGTTCTTTGGATTAGTTGTTTGATTCCGTTTTGCTATGTATCATTTTGCGTGGTTTTGGCAGTCCAATAGGACGAGTATGTAGTTGAACTCTTAATCTATTGGGCGATACACTTGAGAAAAATTAGAATTCTAATTTTTGTTTCTATAAGAGTATTTGAAAACGAGCACTATACATACTATATGGTTTATCTTTAGGCTCGTGACAATCATCAATCCCTCGAGTCAAATTCGTCTGCGCCAAGAGGCAGTAATTTTTTTTTATTATGGCTGACATGAAACCCAATAATAGTTCCCACGAGTGCCCATTAGCTTCATTTTAGCATCAAAGTTTAACTCATAATCTTTTTTTTAATCCGAAATTTATCATCGACGTTTTAAAATTATTGCCGTAAATAAATAATATTTGAGAAATTATGATGTTCATTTTTCCAATTTAAATGCCTTCCCTTTCTAGGCCTAAGTTTATAAGACTTTTTCTTCTCAAAATCTTTGTCCAATTTTTTTTCTCAATTTATAAATTGCACTAGGAACTCGAGACTTTCCCCTGTTTGACAAAAGTGGTGGGAACTATTTTTTCAGTTATAAACAGTGTAAAATTCTTACATGTCACAGTAATAATTTTAAAAAAATCACTACAGTGTAAAGCTCTCATATGCTACAATAAAAGTAGTTTTAACCGATGGTTCTCACCACCCTTTCAAACACCCTAATCTTCATCTCTTTTTGAGTAGTCATAGCTTGTCGGTACATTTTCTGCTTTAAACTTGTAACTTTTGAAGAATCTATATTGTTCATCAACGTAGTTTCTATTGTCGTAAAAGGGGTTTGTTTAGATCTGTTATGACCTTTTGACGTAACTGATGTGACCGAATATTATGTTTTCTTACGACGTATGGAGAAAGTTAAAAGTTATTTACACAGTTAGAAAGTATAGTTCAAATTAATAATTTGAATCAAAGTTGGTTTAAAATTAAAATTTTGTGAGAGAGTATACAATATCAAACTTAGTTTTAAATCATAATTTTGTGGTTTGAATGACGGTCCAAAGAACATAGAGTGTGTTTGAAAATTGGTTGGAACCGATTTACTGCAACATATGAAATCTTTATACTGTAGTTTATTTTTATTTTACATTGTAGCACATGAGAGCTTTCTACTTGGTTGAAACTATATAGTTGGAATGATGTTGTCAAAAAAGCAATAATTGAATTTTTGGCCAACTTCTTGAGCTTTGAACCCTATAATACCATTGCAAGTTATTGGATAAAGTTAAGAAGTTGAAATAAAAAGGCACCACTTTGATGTGAAATAATGTGGTGTACAACTCTCATGTTCAACTATCTAGCTAAGCTTCTCCGCCCACATGTCATCGGTCGGATTTTTTTTTCATTTTATTCTTTTTGATAAAAATATGTACTTTGGGTTTGGGGCATATGAAAGTGTCTTAGGGGGCTTTAATTTTCCCATCAAATTATCCCTGCAAAGTGCTAACGCTTGTGTTAAAATATGCATGATAGATTGTAAAGGCCACAGGACTAAATTTTGATCGGCCCTTTTGGACTAAGAAAAGAGAGAGAGAGAGAAAAGTCAAAAAAGAACTTCCTTTATATTTAAATTATCCAATCTACCAAGTGGGCACAAAAGTAGTGTCGTTTTTTCATTTAAGAAGGTTCTTAAAAATAATTAAAAAAAAAAAAACACACCCTCTCTAGTCTTACAAGTTGCAAATGTGCCCCATGAAAGCACCTAGAGAAGTAAATAAGCTCAACTCATACACCATTCCGGGACCACCAAGGATGTTGTGAATCCTTTTTTGCTTCATAAATTCCAATCACAGTTACCAGTTTAGTGGAAGGCACCGTTTGTCTGCTTTTTATTAGTAAAAAATAAAATAAAAAATAGAAAAAAGAAAGAAAGAAAAAAAAGAAAAAATGCCATTTTTCTCAAGAGATGAAAATATTATTTATTTATTTATTTATAATTTAGATGAACTCATCAATTCAGTCTCAGGATTCATTATGAGACAACGTGCCAAAGATGAAAGCTTTGGAAAGTTTGAAAAAGTTGCTCCTCTACCGTACGGAGGGGTCCTTATTTTTTAAGGATTATTTACATTGTTGAACCCTGAATTTATCATTGTTAGCAACTTGAGTCTTAAACTGTAAATTTTAATAAACCAGACCCTAAATTTATAAATATGTTACAATTATGTTCCAATAGCCGATGAACGTCAATTGAAGAAATGAATATAATTGTTTCACGATTTTTACACAAAATGCACCCGAAATTTTTTATTGGTCCTAGACTTCTTTAATTTTGATGCTTAGGATCTTAATGAATGGATTACCACTGTTAAATCTTGAGTCCTAGATACCAAATTTGGTAGTTTGGAGCTCAATTTGAAAATGACGAATAAGTTTGGATGCGCTGCTTCTTAAAAGGTGCAGATTCGTATGTGCGAGATGGAGACGAGAGAGTTCGCCATTGGATTGTAGAAATAAGAGAAGCTGCTTATGCTTTAGAGGATGTTATTGAAACTTTTGTCTTGAAAGTTGATTCTCGAAGGAAAGGAGGTCTGAAGAATGTACTGAGAAGGTCAACTTGCATTTTTAACGAGGGATTTGAACTCCATAAAGTTGGATCAGAAATTGACAGAAATTCTAACAGCATTTCCACTCTGACCTCAGCTTTACAAACATATGGTGTATGGGAATTAGCGTTCACTGAAGGTGCAAGTTCTTCAATCTAGCGGCATAGAGAGTTGAGGCGAGCTTATTCTCATGTTGCTGAGCATGATGTTGTCGGACTTGACAAGTTGGTAGCGCATTTGACGGAAAAAGGGAATCCCCATCGTGTGATTTCTATCTGCTGGATGGGTGATATGGGGAAGCGTCACTGCCCGGGTTTGGGTACGTCTATTTTTTTTTTTTTTCTGGTTTCTAAATCAGAGAAACTTAATGGTTTATTCAAAACCATGAACGGCACGCTGGTTTGGTAAGAGTGAGTTTCAATGTCTGGGAACTTTTGAGGTGTGAACGTTTGAGGCTGCGTCCTATCTTTGAGAAATCCTGCACAAATAATATCATGCGAGTCAGGAAGTTTTCTACTACATTCTTTGGTCATTCTCACTGCACCACTGTCTCTATTTTAGAAGGATCCATTGAAATATCTTGATCGGAGACAACATGTCCCAGAAACTCAGCCTGTGTTAACCAAAACTTGCACTTTTTCTTTATAGCATATAGTTGGTGCTCCTAAAAAGTTTGCAGAACAATTCTCAAATGCTATTCATGATCCTTCCAGGTCTTAAAATAGATCAGTATATCATTAATAAACACAATCATAACTAATTTAAGTAAGGTCGGAAAATTCAATTCATTAAGTCCATAAAAGCTGCATGAGCATTTGTCAATCCGACCAAAATTACCAAAAATCTTCAAGTACGTCGATCCAAAACTACTCTTCTCTTCCTTTAATATGAGACTGCTAAATCTATTAATATCTCTCGATCATTTCAACCAATTTTTTGGGTCACCTATTCACATTTCCCTTTCGTCTATTAGGAAAGAAAATGAAAAAAGTGGCACCTATATAGGGATTTACAAGTCGAACGGTACTTTAAGGGACAAGTAGAGTTTTTTCTTTTGTTTTTTTGTTTATATTGTAGACTTTGAAGGCAATTAAGAAAGGATGAAAGAACTAGGGCAAGAGATGCTTAGACATTGTGCTGGTTTGCCCTTAGCTATCATCGTCCTTGTTGATGACAGATTGTAAAGGCCACAATATGGGTTTAATTTTCCCATGCAATTATCCCTAATTCATATTACAATATGGATGACAGATTTTAAAGGCCACAATACTAATTTTGATTGGCCCTTTGGACTAAGAAAAAGAGAGAGAGAGAAAAGTCAAAAAACTTCCTTTACAATCAGCCGTCATGTTCTTGACCCAAACTATCGTTGATATATCTGCCATTGAATTAATTTCATCCAATCTACCAAGTGGGCACAAAAGTTGTGTCGTTTTGCATTTAGGAAGGTTCTTTTTAAAAATAATAATAATAATGATAAAAAACTCTAGTCTTACAAGTTGCTAATGTGTCCCATCAAAGAAACTAGAGAAGTAAATAAGCTCAACTCATGCACCATTTAAGGACCACCAAGGATGTTGTGAATCCTTCGCTGCTCCATAAATTCCAATAGCATAACTTAGTTTTGTGGAAGGCACCGTTTGTCTGCTCTTTTTTGGTGAAAAAAAGCCATTTTACTCAAGCAGGTGAAAATATTATTTATTTTTGAGGGATGTTTTCCTTTCATACCCTCTGTTTTAAGTTAATTAAAAACCATACGTTTAGTTTTTGATCTCATCAAATATTTACCTTCAAATTAGACCTAATACATAAATCTATACCTTACCTTAGTCAATAGTTAATTTTGACATCTAAAATGACCAAATTATCTTTAAGTAAAAGAGAAAATTAAAATTTTTAAGAAATAAAAAGAAAACAAAAATAAAAACACACAAAATACTTATTTTTGAAGGTATTTTATACATTTTTGAAGGTAAAAACCTTAATATAAATTTTTTTAAAGATTTTAAAATTATCTTATTTTTTTAATTTGAGGGTATTTTAGGCAATTTTTTAGGTCAAAATTAAAGATTAATTAGGAAAAGATATAAATTTTTGTATTATATCTAATCTGAAGGTATAAATTTGTTGAAATCAAAAACAAAAAATATACTGTTTAAATAAACCTAAAATACATGGTATAAAAAAGTAAATAACCCTATTTTTAATTTAGATGAACACATCAACTCATTTTTAGTATTCATGACAAGAAAAAGGGAAGGGAAAAAAAGAGAGAAAGATTTGGGAAGTTTGAAAAAAATTGCTTTTCTATCTTGCAATTAAGTTGTTATTTTTTGCAATCTGAATTTGTCAATGTTTGGCAATTTGAATGCCAACCTCTAAATTTTGATAAATGAGACCCTAATAGGATTTTTGGGAAGGGTAATTTAAATTAATGGTTTGAATAACTTTTAGTTAAAAACATTGTAGTATATGAGAGTTTAACATTGTAGCTCATTTTTTTTTGAAACTGTAGTATGTGAAAGTTTTACATTATCGTAGCTAAAAGTTTTAGTTGAAACTGAAATTGCCAAATACAGTTTTTAATTTTACTCTAATTGTGGTTTCCTAGGTAATAAACATCCATTCCATTAATGAAATGAATGCAGTATGATTTTTGCACAAATTTCACTGGAAGTTTTTTGTTTGTTGACAAGTTGAACCCTTTAGCTTTTCATTTAAGACTCTTAATTGCTATTTATTAATTGACATTAGTTACTGATTGTACTATGTTGTCAAGAAGTGTAAAATCTACTGAAAGTTTGGGGTGCAACTTGAAAAATAACGAAAAGTTTAGAGTCCATTGGTACAAGTTACTCTTTATTTAACATGAAAGTCCTTGAGTTCAAACTTTCTCCACGATTGCACTATTTAATAAGTGAATAATTTACTCACATTCAGACGCTTTAACATGTTGATTTGGACTTGAGAAGAATGAATTGGTGTCCTGATTAAGAGGATTACGCCATAGATTTTATATAAAATATATTGTTACTACTTGCTTCTCTGCTCTAAATATTTTGTCCTTCTTCATAGTACACATTATTTATGATTCATAGTGAAATTTACTATACTTGCCTCTCGCACAAAAATTCACTCATTAATGAATTGTTTTTACAACGTCAAGGTGAAGAATTGTCATGCCATAGGCCACGTTATTTGTTAAAGTACGGTGACTTGAATTTTATTTGGTCTAACTTGAAAAGTTTGCGGTGCGACTTTATGGTGAAATTATAACTAAGAGAATTTTTTTGGGATCTGTGGTAGCAACAAAAGGATCAGGTCAATGGGATCTATTATGTTAGGGTTTCACTGCTATATATATATATATATATGTTTCTGAACTCTCCTCTTGTACCAACTTTTCATTATAGTGCGATTTGCTTATGCTTCTACCTCTGCCCATGGTTTTTCCCCTTTTAAGATTTTTCACATATATCTATGTATTTTTTGTTTGACGTTTTCTATTGCTTATTTTTTGTTTATTTTTCTAACATTATTCAAGGTAGAAGTTGATGTGGCAAGATTGATGACATCGAAAGAATCAAGATGGAAGTTGTTATAATCACCAGGGTCAGTCTGTTGGAATTAATTCCAACAATCTTTCACTTGGGCTATATATAAAACTTTGTAAATGTGAACTACACCTTATGAGCTCATGAATTGTGCTATCATTACCAAAAGCATCCCCAATCAATCTGGTCCATCAATCATATCAACATAAGATCAAAGCGGTATTTGTTACATGTAACGTAACTAAACCCATCAATGATCACGTATATTAATATAACGAATGACATGGATTAAGTATGGATACGTAGTAAGGAAATTTCATGCAATGTGATCTTAACATGCCTATTTATTACTGGTGCAACCTTATTCTTTAGTGAGATCAAATCAGACATATTCACAGTGAAAGTAAACTATAGACTTCATTTCTGCAAAAAAATAACCATAAATCATCCATAAAATAACCATAAAATGTGTCTACAACTGAAAAACATAAAAAAAAAACTCCCACTAAAATGAAATATCCTCAAGAGATGCAACACCTATTTAAGCAGTGTGCTCATGAAAGACCTTAGGTGGTACTCCTTTAGTGAGCCGATCCACAACCATAGAGTTTATCACAATATGCTCTATAGACACCTGACCACTCTGTACTCTTTCTTTAACAACTAGGAATTTTATGTCTATGTGTTTCAACTTCGTTGAGCTCCTGTTGTTGTTGGAATATAGCACTGTTGACTTATTGTCACAAAATAACTTAAGTGGTCTTTCAATTCCATCCACAATTCGTAGCCCAATGACAAAATTCGTAGCCATATCTCACAGTTGGATTTCTCATAACATGCTATAAACTCTGTTGCCATGGTGGAAGAAACTATTAGTGTGTGCCTAGCATTCTTCAAGGAAATAGCTCCTCCAGCTAGCAAGTAGATATAGCCCGATGTGGATTTCCGACTGTCTTGGCATCTAGCAAAATAAAAATTAGAATACCCAATTATCTCCAATTGATCCAATCTTCTATATGTGAGCATGTAATCCTTTGTTCTCTATAAATACCGCATGACTCGTTTGATTGCTTTTCAATGATCCATTCATAGAGTACTTAAGTATTTGCCTAGCATCCCAACAATGTACCCAATATCCAGACGCATACAAACTTGAGCATACATTAGACTCCATACGGCTGATG
Source organism: Artocarpus heterophyllus (assembly GCA_025403435.1). Lineage (NCBI taxonomy): Eukaryota > Viridiplantae > Streptophyta > Magnoliopsida > Rosales > Moraceae > Artocarpus > Artocarpus heterophyllus. The sequence continues at coordinate 32,402,331 of CM046343.1, forward strand.
CGTAAGGAATCTTCTACATCTCTTTAACTTCAAAGTCATTTTTGGGGCATTGACTAAGACTGAACTTGTCTCCCTTAGCAACAGGAGTGTCACTTGGTTTATAATCTTGCATGTCAAATCTCTTAAGTACCTTCTTGATATAGCTTTTTTGTGATAATCTAAGTATACACCGAGAGCGATCTCGGTGTATCTGTATGCCTAATACAAAAAAAGGCGTCTCCAAGATCTTTCATCTCAAATTTCTTTGCTAGAATCTCTTAGTTTCATGCAATAAGCCTATATCGTTATTGGCAAGCAAGATGTCATTGACATATAAAACTAAAAAAATATGGTTACTCCCACTGAACTTATGGTATATACAATCATTAACTGCATTCATCTCAAAACTGAACGAGATTATAACTTGATAAAATTTGTAATACCATTGACGGGAAGCTTGCTTAAGCCCATAGATGGATTTCTTCAGTTTGCAAACCATTTGCTTTGAGTCTCCTGGCACAAATTTTTCTAGCTGCACATTATAAATCGTCTCATCAATGTCACCATTAAGAAATGCAGTCTGCATATCCATCTGATGTAACTCGAGGTCAAAATGTGCCACTAATACCATTATTATCCTAAAAGTCTTTTGATGAAACTGAAGAGAAAGTCTCTTTATGGTCGATGTCTTCTTTCTATGTAAAGCTTTTAATGACAAGACCAGCCTTATATCTCTCTACTTCGCCTTTGAATCCCTTTTGGTCTTAAATATCTATTTGCAACTAATGGGTTTCACTCCTTTAGGCAACGAGACAAGATCCCAAACGTTATTGTCTTTCATGGACTTTATCTCCTCATTCATGGCATCAATCCACTTCTAAGAGTTAAAACTTTGCATGGCTTGATGGAAACTGATTTGATCATCCTCCACCAAGCCAATGTCAACCTCATGTTCTTGGAGAAATATGATATAATCATCAGGAATTGCACTTCTCTTTTCTCTAGTGGATCTTCTTAATGGCATAGGTTCTTGAGGCTGTTGAGTTTGTTCTTCTGAAACAATTTCTTGATTTTGAATAGGAGGTACTTCGATATCGCCTTGATCTGGAGTTGCTTCTTGAACAATGTCATGAAAAGAAGCCTGATCATGATCATTGTTAATAACAATTGGAGAAGTAGTGACATATTCCTCTTCAAAGATGATATCTCTAATCCTATCTCCCCTCGTAAACTCAATATCCTTAAAGAACTGAGCGGTTTCCATCTCAAAAATCAACTTAGTTGTGAGATCATAAAATTTGTAACCCCTTGACCTTTCAGAATATCCAATAAAATAGCAGTTGACAGTTCTAAAGTCCAGTTTCCTTTCATTTGGCCTATAAGGCCTTGCCTTAGCTGGACAATCCCAAAAGTGCAAGTTCTTCAAACTAGGCTTCTTGCATGTCTAAAGCTCATAAGAAGTTTTGGCAGTTGCTTTAGTTAGAACTCTGTTACGTATGTAAGTTGTAGTCTTTAAAGCTTCTACCCAGAGAGATTTTGGCAAGTAAAATGACTAATCATACTCCTCACCATGTCTTTAAGTGTTATGTTTCACCTCTCAGTAACACCATTCAAGCTAGTGATCCCGACATGGTGTACTGTGAGACGATACTGCACTCCTCTAGGAACTTAGCAAACGGTCCTAGACGTTGTTCACCTTATCCGTCATATCTACCATAGTATTCTCCACCACGGTCAGATTTGACGCTTTTAATCCTTTTGCTGAGTTAGTTTTCAACTTCAACTTTATACTTCTTAAACACATCCAGTGGCTGGGACTTCTCATGAATGAGATACAAGTAGCCATATCGTGAAAAATCATCTATGAACGTGATAAAATATTGTTGACCATTCTAAGAAGTTGTAGGCAATGGCCCATAAATATCTATATGAATTAGTTCTAAGATGCTAAGGTTCTGTTGGCACCTAATCTCCTTATGTTTGTCTGTTTTCCCTTTATGTAATTAACACAAATTTCAAAATCTACAAAATCAAGGGGATCAAGAATCCCGTTGGACACAAGTCTATCAATTCTCTGCTTGGAGATATGACCTAATCTCTTGTGCTACAATGAAGCAAATTCTGATTGGTTAATTGTCACTTTACACCACGTGTACTTATATGCATGATTTCATTAAATGACACAGTCGTATCAAGCAAATAAAGGTTATCATAAACAAATACAGAACCAGAATCAATAACTTTTGAATTTTAAAAAAGACTAAATTGACTATTTTCAAATGAACAAGAATAACCGAATTTGTCTAGTACAGAAATAGGAACCAAATTCTGTCGAAACGATGGTACAATATAAGTCTCACTCAAATCCAAATAAAATCCATTCCTTAATAATAACCTAAATATTCCTATTGCCTCAACTTCCGTTGATTTTCCATCACCCACATAGATGTATCTTTCACCATCACTTGGCTTTTGGCAACTCAGGCGACCTTGTATAGACACACTTATGTGAGTAGTAGTACCAGAATCTATCCACCAAGTATGTCTTGGTACCAAAGTTAAATTAAGATAAGAACAAACTAGATTGAGAAGTGTACCTTGTTAGACATGTATGCCCTAAGGAGTAAAAATGTAATACGTTTTTGGAGACATTTTTATCAATAAAGAATTTATTCATTTATATATACCAAATCTTGTCCTCTTTACGTTCATATTTGTTGAATGTATGATAAGCAAACAGTAGTCTAAGACTGTCAGTCTAAACCTTAAGAATTTGGCATATGATGGACTTATTATGCGGAAGACACGATTCTTAGGGTGACGGTTTAAAACATATGATCCGCAATCGAGGGAATAAAGTTGGGCACTTTATTCATGTAAAGATTGTTATGTTGTCTATATCCCTTTTGGGAGATGGTTTGTCTTGACCATTGGAGTTGGACTCCATGAATAGAAACATTGGCACGTTGTCATAGGTGATGATGTGTTAGGATCGGGACATAAAGTGAATTGATTTGGATTAATAATTTTGTCTCGGCAAATCGATTCACTTTAGACAGTCATTTGTATTGTATCTTAATCCTGAAATGAATAGTGGGCCCGTTGTCTCGACTTATGTCTTTTGAGGTGCCAAATGGTGACACTCACATCTCTATAGTGGTATGCATGCCGGTACGTTGGAGGCATGACTCTTGATAGCGTAGACTTATTATTCATAGATATGCAATCCATAGCTCCTCTTTAGGAGTAATGATATCCTCTTATATGTGTTGTCCTGTAATTGGAAAACTAGAGCGCTCAACCATTTGGATACATAGGTGTGACTGAATGGTATACTATCTTTGGATGGTAAGTTTTCTAATGGTGAGACAATGGAACGTAAGATAAAAATAATCGGGAAGGTAAGACAGAACTTGTCCTTAAGCCGATTATGGATGATCATATGGGGATGCGATACAATGTAATATGTCATGGAGACTTAGCTACACGAGCTTCGTAATTCTATAAAGTTCGAGAGTGCAGCTCCAAGCTTTTAGTGGAATAGCTTTGGAGTTGATAATTGTGAAATGTATATCTGGGATATTGGGTTTCATAATTATCATAAGCTTAAACTTTATAGTCCATTTTGGTCCCCTTTGCTAGCTCATAAACTTTTAGTGGAGTGCAGCTCCAAGCTTTTAGTGGAGTAGCTTTGGAGTTGATAATTGTGAAATGTATATATGGGATATTGGGTTTCATAATTATCATGAGCTTGAACTTTATAGTCCATGTTGGTCCCCTTTGCTAGCTCACAAAGTCTTGTAACGATACGGCGTGCTTTTCTAATAATTAGTGACTTATGTCGGATTTATCAGATTGGTTTAAAATTTGTAAGAATCAAATAATTCATGTCTGTTTATCGGTTGAATTAATTTTTGTAAGAAATTAGTTCAAGATAAACTTGTTGAATTATTGCGTTCAGATAATTCTTGTCTGTTTATCGGTTGTTTTAATTTTGGACAAATTAGAATAAGATAAACTTGTAGAATTATTGTGAATTGATTTATTTTCTTAGAGTTTATCTTGATAAAGTTTGTTTTGATCAGATATCTTCTTTATTGGGTTATTTGAATCAAAACTGAGACTTTATCCTTTAGAATCACGGGTGGAAAATAAAAGATTCGAGGAGATTTTTTCTCGGGACTTCGACCTGCCGAACTGGCCTGTTTGGCCTGTCGATCAGAACGTTCAGCCTGCCGATCGGCAGGAGATAAGATTACGCGTTTTCACACGGATCTTATCAGATATTGATCCGAACTTGATTCTGTTTCGAGTTTTTGAGACGTAATCTGATATGGACTAACCCCAGGACTAATAGCTATAAAAAGGGAGTGAGTCTCATGATTTACTTAGATCAATTTGAGGGATTAAGAGTGATACTCTTCTAGTGAGCATCTGAAAACTCCCTGAGAGCTTTTGTTCACAAATTACGAACACTAGCTTTGGGTTCTCTCTATTGGTTGGAAGGAGAGTCACCGGTGGAAGAGCTGTACGTGTGAGCCCACACTCACTCTGGTTGTGGATAGAGAATAGCAAAGAAGACCAGTTGGTTGAGGCTCTTCTGGAATGTTACTTCTCTACACAGGTTGCGGAGGTTATTCGACACACAAAGGTTAGTAAGATCTGTCTAAATTATATACATATAACATGTTAAACTTGTGTTTTGGAAATTACTTTGATGAAAAATTTTAAAATTCCGCTGCGCACTTTGTTTCCAACATACCTTTCTTTACGTGCCATGCGTGATAGTTCGTACATTGCTTCTTCTTGTATCCAGCACCTCCATAGAAGAAACAAGCAAATTCATCACCTTGTCCCTTCTGTTATTTCTTCTATGGTGCCGCACCCACAGCTTCCTTACCCTTCTTCCTTTTCTTTTTCTTGTCCTTAGAGGTTGTAACCAAATGAGCACTTTCTGCCTTCTCTTGTTTTAGCCTTTCGTCTTCTTGCACACAATATGAGATGAGCTCATTAAGAGACCATTTGTCCTTTTGACAATTATAGCTCACCTTAAATTGACTGAATTGTGCAGGAAGAGATATCAAAACTAAATGCACAAGTAAGTCCTCTGATAGCTCTAACTTGAGTGCCTTTAGTTTTGAAGTAAGATAAGACATCTCCATGATGTATTCCCTTTTTCTTTGCTCCTCATTGAAATAAGGTTTGCCAAAAGCGTATTTGTTTTAGCCTTTTTGTTCTTGGCAAACCTTTTCTCTATTTCCTTTAGGAAACCTTTGGCTGTAGTAAACTTTTTGGACATAGTGCCCCTGAAAGTTTCCAGAATAGCATACTTCATGATCATAAGACTTATGCAATTTGAATGGTCCCACCTTTCCATGTCCCTCTTATCATCAGAGGAACTGTTATCTGTAAGGTCAACAAGTTGTTCAACCCTCAACGCAATGTCCAGATCCATGACACCAAAAACAATCATAACGTTCTCTCACCATGCCTTTAAGTTTGTGCCATTAAGCATGGAATTGAATTGATGCTAGCAGAAACAGAACTGGCAACTGAACAGAGAACAAAACAACAAAACAACAAGCTCACATAAGTTCCATATCATACTTAAATAAATTCAAATAATGGTAGGGCCCATCACAAGATACCTAGCACAATATTAATATTTAGTCTTTGGACAAATATATTAACTTGTAAGTGGTACTCTTAGTGTAGTAATCAAACACTGACAATAAGAACATGTCAAACAATAAATCTTCCTTTAGGCTGATTTATTGTTTACATGTAAAGAACTGAATAATTATCACGTGTTTATTACCATAGATGTATGTACGATTCTGTCAAATATTAGCCTTCTTTTAGGCCGGTTAATATTCACATAAGTTGCATGGACACAACTGTTTATATTTCAAAACAAATTAATTTCTACAAGAGAGGCCACTTTGGTAACATGTTGCTTCAATTAATTCGTTTCAAAATACATATAAAATACTAATATTTGAATTCAAAATTGCACCCGAAAAATTAAAAAAAATGACCTAGGCCCAAATTTATTTATTTATTTATTTGTGTCTGGTCACCCAAGGGTTGAGCCCCTAAGTTTCATTTGGTCACGGGCCCCTTCGGGTCCGTGTAGATCAGATGCAAGTTCTGGGCCGAAGCCCAAGACAAGTTTCCTGCCCATGGGTCACGATCCCTAGTAAACATCTTTAGGCGGCAACCAATGGGTCTTCGCCGCGGCCTGAGTCATGGCTCTACTAGCCGGCATGGCCGTTAGCGTCGACACTGTCGACAGCACAGCCAGCTATCAGCCAAAACCCAGCATCATTTTTTTTTAATTTTCCTAGGCTGTCGTTTTCATCTGGTCGCGGCTTGACAACAACGCCTGGAGTTCTTTGCCGGTGGCAGTGAGATTGCCACTGGTAATCTAAAGGTTGTGTTGTGCTTAAACTGAATATGTAATGACTAAGGAAAATCTATTAATAAAATCTAATATTTAATTGGGTTTAATTAATAAATTTACCCTTAAAAATTATATTTTTTGTAAAAATTATGATAATGTACAAATAAGAAGTATCAATAAGAAACTCCTCTGCATACCCGATGCAATGTTGGATACTGTCAACACGGATTTTGTGAGTTTAAGTACTCAAAAATTTGTAAACAATATCCATGAAATGAATTTTATATCACAGTTAATTATAGAATTATGATCTAAATGGATAGACAATTAAGGTATAAATAAGATAAAAGTCTGCCAAAATCCTAAACCAGTGCAAAAAGAGGTCCGATGAGGTATAGGTGTATTGCTAAGTGAAAACACATATATAAGAAACGTTATGTTTAGATTCCAAAAAAAACCAAAGGTAAGTAGGATATTTTATACAGTCTAAGAATATGTTTTGCACCGATTTTACTACAACAATATAAGAAAAATACTGTGTGGTGAAAAATTATACTCTGTAAAATTTTGGGGCCCACCAAGTGGACACCCATTGAAATCTTATTTGGCCACCATGCGATGAAAGGTGGCCCAATCACAATTAGCCACCTTAGTAAACCACTTGATTACTTGATGAGTCACCATAACAAGATAAGCATGGTTGAAAGCTAAAATAAGTCAAAAAATTTTCATTTTCTTCTCCCTCATCCCATGGCAGCCATAGAAGCATTTCCCCAAAAATTTTCCAACTTCAAATCTTTGCAAAATTGGCCCCAATTGAGTTCAAAAAGCAAAGTTCAATGGATTTTATCAACTTTTGAGGTAAAAATCTAAACTTTTTTTCAAATTCTCCTAGGGTTTTTCTTAGGTTAAGGAAGGAATTTGATTCAAGGTATTCTTATGTGAAAAATGCTTAGGGAAAGTTTCAAAGGAGCCCTTGGGAAGCCTAGAATCATAAATTTTTTTTTTTTTTTGGGTAAGTTCTAATCCTCAAACTTAAGGTTTACTTGGTTTTGTTTTAATTTTGATTATCTTAAAAGGCTAGTGGGTATTCAAGTAAGAGCTTCTTGAGTATGTGGTTTATGATGTGATGGTGTTCTGGAAATTAGGGGTTAAATATGAAAATTATGGGTTTATGCAAAAGTAGGATAGTTTTGCAATTTTTACGCTAGTTTTGGAAAGAATGGTGATTTGGCATGAAAATGGTTTTAGAAAAGGTTGAATCTGCCTTCACGATGGCTGAAATGCTGTTTTAAAACTGATTTTCACAGAAATGACCCAATGACTAAATTGCAAAGAAAAACTTTTTCTCAGCAGATTTAAAAAATGACCAAAAACTCCACTTTACAGTGGGAATTTCAAAAAAGTAAAAACACCGAAACTGTTAGAAATCATGGACAGTTCATCAAAAATCGATTTGTGTACGAGTTATTGATTTTACAAAAAAAATTTAAAATTGAAAACATTTAAAGGGCAAAAACATCATTTTGCAAAAGGATTTTGGGTATGGTATTTTGAGCAAATATGATCTTTATGAAAAATGAAAAACTATGGTTTAAAGAGATTAATTTTAGTTCCAGGAGTAAAATTGTCAAAATTTCAAATAAGGGGCAAAATTGCAAAGTCTTATTATAATGGGACATTGATTTAAAATAAGGAAGCTTGACACCCCAGAGTATTATTTTAAAATCAATAAGCAACAATTTTCGCTAAAACAGCAAAATCGAGCTCAAAAAATTTAGAAAGGCCCACCGATGGTAAAATCGTTATTTTTCCACTAGTGACCCAAACTACTCTGAAACATTATAAATTGGAAAAGAGAGTACTAATAAGATTTTTGCCTTTCGTCAGAAAGAATAAGGTAGAATAAGATAAGAGAAAGAAAATTCAAGATCATTTGAGCGGTAAACGGGCATATAACCAGTCTATTGATTAAAGAATGTTTTATATTGACGCACAAGATAAAATAGTAGAAATATAGGTAATAGCGTTATAATTGGCCAAACAAGACCCTAGAAGATTAGGAAGGGGACTGAAATCGGCTAGCACAACAGTCTAGTCACGTAAGTACTAATCCTACCTACAGTATGGAATTGTAGGTATAGAATATGATATATATACATATATATATATATACAATGTATGTAACTGCATGTATATTATGATGCATACTTGTGTGTATATTGATATGTGTACCTACGAGTATATAAATAAGTACCAATACGTATATTATGTCACATGCCTATGCGTATGTTGAGATGTACCTGTAAGTATATAAAACATGTACCTATGTATACTATACAGTAAAAGAATATTTATGTTTTGTATATAACACGTGAACATGACCTCATGCATGGTATGGTAACCAAAATAATTGGGCTAGTAAATGCACCATTAGAAATAAAAAGAGTGTCGTATCGACTCCTGATTCAAGGGGAGTTTAAGGTTATAGTATGGTCTCGGTGTCACGTAGACCTATGTGCGTAATGGTACAAACACTTGGGCTCTAGCTAAAGATAAAACATAATAAGGATAAAAAATGTTCATAAGAAAGCATAATTGGATCATGCATTTAGTAAATGTGGCATGTGGGCTGTGTTGGGACTTACTGGGCACAAGCTCACTTAGTATTTTATACTTTAGGTATCTCTACTAAAAGGTCAAAGTAACTTCACTGATGAGTTGGTGGTGGTGGAATTTGAATAATGTGCAGAACCAGGTACGAATGTCGCCACAGACGTGTTTCTGTTGTTATGTATTTTAAGGTATTTTGATACGGGTTGTATAAAAGTTGTAATATGGTTAAGTAAGACAAAACTTCTTTTGAGATATATTATACAATTATGTGATTAAAAAAAAAGTTTGCTTGTGTGTATATATTATTACTAAAGATGTTTAAGTATGTATGTGTGAAATTCTAGAAAAAAAAGTATTTCTTAGATTTTCATTATTACGTAAGTAAGGAAAAGTGATAAAATACAGCCTGATAAAGACAGATTGTGACAGAATACAACAACACATATATATACACACTAATCCCAAAAAAAAGTACATAAATAAACACAAATACCCAAGTCTGTGTATATACATTATCAATGAATCCTTATATACAAACCAAATCAAACACGAATCCCAAAAATATAAACTGAATCTAGTTTAAAGATATTATTAATCAATCCTTATATCTATTAAACTAAATATATAACAAATCTTTAAACTAAATCCAAATTAACTTAAAATTCAACCAAAATTCTTGTGAAAATATTTCTCAATGATTTAACATGAGAAAATATTAATTCCAATAATATATGAGCTAATATATTAAATAAATATTATTAAGGTTATCAGATAAGGTTGGCCTAAGTAAAGTGATCTAATAAAGTATAAAGTTTTAGGCATTAAAGCTTCTCATAAAGTGTAGACCCAATTATGTATGCAAAGACCTAAAAATCTAATTTCTATTTTTATGATGGCTCAAAATAAAAATAAAACAATTTAAGGAATTTTATAAAATATACGGTTATGGTCCCTGAGTCAAGGTACATAACTTTTCTAGCATCTCATCACTGGAAAAGACAGAGAAAACTTTTTATCAGAGAAATCATATTTTCTTGGCTCAGAAGATCAAGAACCAAAAAAAGATTCAAGGATTACATTCATTCATATGAATTCAAGTACGCTTCTGTTAAATTTCTTGATGGATTAACATGAGACTTTGGATTTAATGATGGTTTTCATTTGTAAAGTTTTCTCCGACACAATCTTGTAATGATAGTGACAATATATTTAACTAATAGTCATTACTTGTTACTGCTTGGATTAAATAAGCAGAGTTAGGCTACTGCTTTCTGCATTTTTGTAATCTAGAATGAAAGAATTTTTTGAAGTTCTAGCAAGAGTGGCTGTAATTTTTTCTTCTTGACTTGATGAAACCATTTGAGTGAGGTGCTGCTAAATGGGAGGTAGGCTTAATCGTCCGAACCTCGGTAAAATCCTTGGTATCCTTTCTTCTGTTTTTTTTTTTTTTTCCTTTGGCGTGAATTTGGTGCTTGTTTGATTGGTTGAGTTTTATTTTCTGCGTTTCTGGTGTCAAGTTTCAACTCTACTGCTATATTTGGTCTGTAATGATATGCATACATAGAGTTTTGTACATGGCATATATAATTTCTATTACACGACATTTTTGTGATTGAAACCAACTTAACTTTTAACCTACAAACTTGGAAAATATTTACAAAAAAAATTAACAACTTGGATAACTTAAAGCCACTTGCACAAGAATCGAGGTAACTTGAGGAGTATTTTGGGTCGTCTTCTTTTGTTTTTTTTTTTTTTTTTTTAAGGATGGGGTCTTCTTATGCATGCGATCAGAGACAAAGCTATACACGACCGGTTCATTGCTAATTTTTTTTTTTTTAATATTGTATATACAAAATTCAAAAAATTTATATTTAACTTTTCAAAATTATACTTCATTTTTTAAAATTATGTTTCACCTTTCTAAAGTTTTATATTTTTTTATTTAATTTTTTCTTAACAATGTTGTTATATATTCCGTCTTTCCTGATTAATTTTTCTAGCTCGTCTGCGATGCAATGAAAATGGCCTTCTATTGTTATGGACAATAATGACTATTAGACGACAATTTTGAGACTAATAGACGACAGTTTTGAGTCTACCCTTTTCAAAGTCCAGAAAGGTAGGCTGCACGCGGTGTTTAAAGCTAAAGCCATTTGCGCGGGAGGAACGTGTACCTTTCATTTTAGTCTCAAAGTTGTGTTGACTAATCTAGATAGCAATCCCAAAATAATTATTAAAAATGACAACTTGCAAAATAATGCCCGAATGGAAATATATATCTTAATCATTATTTCAATTGGGAGTACTATTACTGAGTTATTCCGCTGCAAACAGAGTTGAATCTATTTACCTGCAGAGAAAGAGAGAGAGAGATGACTGAAGCTGTTGTTTCGTTTGTGATTGAAAGAATTGGAGACTTGCTCATTTCTGAATCGAAACTCTTGTTCCGAGTCAAAGACAAAGTTGAGGATGCACAAGCCAAGCTACAATGGATGCGCTGCTTCTTAAAAGATGCAGATTCGTATGTGCAAGATGGAGACGAGAGAGTTCGCCATTGGATTGTAGAAATAAGAGAAGCTGCTTATGCTCTAGAGGATGTTATCGAAACTTTTATCTTGAGAGTTGATTCTCGAAAGAAAGGAGGTCTGAAGAACATGGTGAAGAGGTCTGTTTGCATTTTGAATGAAGGATTTGAGCTCCATAAAGTTGGATCGGAGATTGACAGAATTTCAAACAGCATTTCCACTCTGACCTCAGCTTTACAAGCATATGGTGTACGGGAATTAACCGTGAATGAAGGCGCAAGTTCTTCAATCCAGCGGCGAAGAGAGTTGAGGCGAGCCTACTCTCATGTTGCTGAGCATGATGTCGTCGGACTTGACAAAGATATCAAGGAGTTGGTTGCGCTTTTGACGGAAAAAGGGAATCCTCGTCGTGTGATTTCTATCTGCGGGATGGGTGGTTTGGGGAAGACTACTCTTGCAAGAAAGGTTTATCATCATCCTCAAGTCAGGAGTCACTTTGATTGTTTTGCTTGGGCATCCATATCTCAGCAATGTGACACAAGAGATGTGTGGGAGGGAATTTTGATTAATCTTACTTCTCCGACCATGGAAAGAAGAGGAGAAATCAGTAGAATGAGGGACAATGAAATAGCCAGGGAGCTCTACAATGTCCAGAAAAATAGGAAATGTTTGGTGGTTCTTGATGATATTTGGACTACTTCGACTTGGGATAGTCTAAAGGCTGCATTTCCGGAAGATGAGACAGATGCCAAAATGATAGTCACTTCTCGTAAAAGGAATGTGATTTTGCATGCAGATAGAAGAGTTTTGCTGCATCAACCTCGATGTCTCAATGAGAACGAAAGCTGGGAGCTGTTTGTGAAGAAGTCATTTTTTGGAGAGGATGCAACAAGTAATATATCTCACTCTTCTCTCCTTTTCTTGTTATACATATGTATGTGTATATATATTTATTATATATATTGAATTCCTTGGTGCCAATATTTATGCGTAGATGATATACATGACAATCTAGATAAGCACTAGGTTCAAACAGTGACAATTCTTCTCCTTATAATTTATAACGATGTTAAATTGAAAACTGTCTCCAATTTGCTAGATTTCGCCTTGTTGGACTTGTGGCTCTGCATAATGTCTAATTAGAGAGTCAGTCCAAGAGTTTTTTTTAAATAATTTTGTCTGAATATAGTCAACAAGAGTTGATCTGATTAATTGCTGCATCTATTAACATCACTCGGATCAGTTCAAGCACTTTTTGTTGGAATGCTTCTGAACTCGGTAGATTCACAAGTCGGCAAAAGAAGTAAGAAAAGAAACCGATTAAAAAGAAGAATAAGAAAAACTTAATACACCAAGAATGAACTTTGTATTGATTTCTTTTTAAAACTGAACAATACAGCCTCTCAAGTTCTTCTATCTCACTCCTCTTGAGATATCCCTCAGTTTTTCCCAATACAAAGCTTTTTGGAACTCTCCCCTGCCTCTCTTCTTGATTATTTTGTGTTCACTCGAATTAACAGAGTGTTAATCCTTTTATTTATACCTAAGCTATCTAAAAAACAAAAGAAGACAAGAAATTCATTCTTGATCCTATACACGCAGGTCCACCATGCTCCAATGCTGGTCCACTCAGCTTGTTCCATGTCACCAGTCCAAATAACAATCATTAACTAACAAATTCTCCACCTGGTTGTTAATTTGGACTTTGCAGCATTTAACAGCATCAGCCTGTTTCCCCTATGTTCAAAAGTTCTAAACAATGCCTGAACTTTGGTGACAATAGGGCCTTTGTAATCATGTCAGCAGGATTCTCCTCAGTTGAAATCTTTTCTAATTCAACCTCTCCCATGGCAATAATTTCTCTTATGAAATAGAGTCTCACATTGATGTGTTTTGTCCTCTCATGATACACATGATTTTTGGCTAGATGTATTGCACTTTGGCTATCACAGTAGACTTTGGCAGTCACCTGTGGAACTCCCAGCTTAGCTGTGATTCCCTTTAACCACTTAGCTTCCTTCATGGCTTCTGTTAATGCCATGAATTCAGCTTTGGTGGTTGAGAGAGAAACCACATGCTGAAGATTTGCTTTCCAACTAACAGCATTTCCACAAACCACAAAGACATAACCTATTAGAGACCTCCTGTTATCTATATAGCTTGCATAGTCTGAGTCTACATATCCCTTTATTATTCCTTGATCACATATTTCCTTCCTGAATATCAAACCAACTCCAGTTGATCCTTTTAGGTATCTAAATACCCATTTAACTGCTTCCCAATGTCGTTTACCCGGATTTGCCATATACCTGCTCACCACACTAATAACATAAGCAAGATCAGGACGAGTACAGATCATTGCATACATAATGCTTCCCACGGCACTAGCATATGGCACTCTTGCCATGTAAGCAGCTTCCTTTTCATTACTGGGCGAGTTTGCTTGTGACAGCTTAACATGCTGCCCCATTGGAGTTGATACTGGTTTGCAGGATTCCGTGCTGAATCTTTTCAAGGTTTTCTCTAAATAGGCTTTTTGAGTAATGAACAAAGTTCCATTCTGCCTATTTCTAACTATCTCCGTTCCTAGAATCCTTCTTGTAGGTCCCATGTCTTTAGTCTTAAACTCCTCTTTCAGCTGCTGTTTTACTTTCACAATCTCCACAGTGCTCTTACTAGCCAAGAGCATGTCATCAACATACAAAAGAAGATATACCATGTCTCCACCTGCTCCTTGCTTACTGTATACACAGTTATCAAACTCACACCTCTCAAATCCCCTTTGAATCATAAAGGAATCAAAACGCTTATACCATTGTCTAGGAGATTGTTTTAAACCATACAAGGACCTTTTTAATAAGCAAACCAGATCTTCCTTACCCTTTTCGTGAAATCCTTCTGGTTGAGCCATGTAAACATCCTCCTCAAGTTCTCCATGTAAGAAGGCTGTTTTGACGTCCAATTGTTCCAACTCTAGATTCCCATTTGCAACAAGTGACAAGAGCAATCTGATTGAACTATGTTTGACTACTGGTGAGAACACTTCGTTGTAATCAATTCCCTCTCTTTGAGAAAAACCTTTTGCCACCAACCTGGCTTTAAACCGAGCTTTCTCCACCCCAGGAATTTCTTCCTTAAGCTTATACACCCACTTGCAGCCCATGATCTTCTATCCTTGAGGCTCGTTCACCAAGACCCATGTTTGATTCTTGTGGAGTGACCTGATCTCATCTTCCATAGCTTCTAACCATTCATTATGAAACTTGCTTCCCAAGGCCTCTTTATAGGTTCTGGGCTCTAGATCTTCTACTTTATAGGTTCTCTTTATAGTTTCATAACCATTCATTATGAAACTTGCTTCCCAACGCCTTGCCATATTATCTAAATCTTTATGCCAAAAACTGATAGCAGAGGGTTTTGTACCGTTGAACCATCAAAGAAGTCTAAATGAAACTATCGAGGATATAGCATATGAATGCATAGGGGAGTTGGCGGACAGACACATGATTCAGGTAGAAAAGTGGGGTTCAACAGGAAGAATGAAAGCCTTCAGCATTCATGATCTTATGCTGGACCTGTGCTTATTTAAGGCTCAAGAGGAAAACTTTCTACAGTTTGTTGATTTGAGGAATAGAGACGAGGCGGTAGAACCTTTGTCTTTCGGTATTGGTACACGTGTAGTGCCAAGAAAAAAGGTGCGGAGGGTTTCCATCTATGCTAATGGTCATGTTGATGATTTGCTACCCTTCATTGATGATAGAGATGGCTCTCTTAGGTCTCTTGCATTTGTCAATCGAGGAATTGAGCCCAGAGAACAAGTATTGAAACCCTTGTTCAATCGTTTTCAGAATCTTAGACTTTTGAACCTTCAAAATATGGCCACTCCTAGATTTTCAGCGAAGCTGCCCAAAGAAATTGGAAAGCTAACCCACTTGAGGTTTTTAAGTCTTGAAAATAGCTACTTTGAAGAGATCCCGTCTTCTATTGGCAATTTGAGATGGTTGCAGACTTTACATTTAGGGGCAAGAATGATACAAAAAGAAGTACCGAATGTGATTTGCAGGTTGGAGCAATTGCGACATCTGTACTTGCCACGGGCATTTACTTGTGTTAGAGGCAAATATTTACGGTTAACAAATCTTAGCAATTTGCAAACGTTGCATGGTGTTCCAACAAAGTACCTACATGTGAATGAATTTCTGCAGCTGACTAATCTCAAGAAATTAGGACTCTGGTTAGATAGAGATTTGGGGAGAATCTACCACAGCTCCACAGCTGCAAAATTAAATTGTCTTCGGTCTCTAACGGTGTACAATAGGGAAAAGGTGACGGTAGATATAATACCCGTGATATCATGCTATCCTAATATTTATAAGCTTAAACTGCAGACACCAATAACAAAATTACCAGAAGTCTACCAGTTCTCCCCTAAGCTTATGAAGTTAGAGTTATATGATACTCGTCTTGAGGACGATCCGATGAGAACAATAGAGAAGCTGCCTAATTTAAGGGTCCTTTCCCTTTGGTATAGTAGTTTTATAGGGAATGAAATGGTTTGCTCCAGAGGCGGTTTTCCTTTACTCCAATCTCTTTGTTTTCGCTTCTTAGACTTGAAAGAGTTGAGGATAGAGAATGGGGCCTTGCCTAATCTTCGCCATTTGAGGATTTTTAATTGCCTCAAGTGGAAAAAGCTTCCAGATGGATTAAGATACGTTACGACTCTTAAGGAAGTGGAGATTGAAAGGATGCCTTGGGAATTCAAAATGAGATTGGAGGAAGGGGGTGAGGATTTCTACAAAGTCCAACACGTTCCTTCACTTGTATTCATCAATACCCTGACCAAGGACCAGTACTCAGGTAATTATTTCATTCACAGTTGCTTCTACTTCCTTTTTAGCCATTTTTCTTAGTATGCTTGGATACATAATCTGTATCAAAATTAATATATATGTTTTCTACCCATGTTAATCTACTGACTACAATAATATTTTTAAATGGCATTGCAGAAACAAGAACAAATTTGCATGATGAGTTCTAGTGTCCTTTGTGTTGGTAAGTTTCTGAATCTTCCATACAGCATCTTACATTGTCTACTTTTTTTCTGGATTTTCTTTGATATTGACATTGCTTGGTTATGTGTCTTTATGGCCGGTTGAAGCAAGGGAGAATGCGTTTCCGTTGGCTGGAGGTGGAGGAAAGACCATGTTTAGCAGTCAGCTACATGTTACAGATTGATAAGAATATTCAAACCTGATTTACAAGCAATAGGAGTTCTGGTTTTTTCCCTTTGTACTATATGTTACAGATTGATGAAATGTTTGTTAGAGTAATTGTAATATATTTAAGATCAAAGATCACATTTAAATGAGTGGGAAAACATATTTTCAGTGTGTTATAAGTCAACTCAGTGTGCCGCTGTGGTGCTCTTCCGAGCTGATATATAGTAAGAAAAATATGTGTTCTTTAGAGATGTTCCGAACTGGTGTAATCATTGGCTGTATGCTTTCATACAAACCTAAACAACTATTAGCAATAGACATATCCATTATAATAGTTGCATTGATACATGAATAGATACCGTTATAAATGAAGGGTACCTTTAAGCAAAGATTGCGTAGATTAAACTAATTGTGTCCATTTATGAAATGACATCCCTGTCTATTCTTAAATCTTTAAAATTACACATGTTTCATATCTTGTTCTGAAACACAATATTATTGTTAAATATTTTGTTCAAGCATTTGTTGCATCTTGAGGGTAATTTGACATAAAACTCGTTAGGAAACCTTGAGAGATATCGGCAAATAAAACCTTTCAAAAAAGTATTCATACACACTGTTGAGGGAAATCTTCTTGATGAGAAAATCATCTGAAGTTCATACCCTCTTAAAACCGAGCACCCGAACAGGTTGGCTGAAATGACCAATCCGACCAGGACGGTATCTGTCCGACCAGGGACCTGTCCGACCAGGGACCCGTCCGACCAGGATCTGCCCGACCAGGGACCCGTCCGACCAGGATCTGCCCGACCAGGGACCTGTCCGACCAGGGACCCGTCCGACCAGGGACCCGTCCGACCAGGATCTGCCCGACCAGGGACCCGTCCGACCAGGGACCCGTCCGACCAGGATCTGCCCGACCAGGGACCTGTCCGACCAGAGACCTGTCTGACCGGGACCTGTCCAACCAGGGACCTGTCCGACCAGGACCTGTCCGACCAGGATCTGTCCGACTTACCCAAAGACCACCACGTGGCACCATCTCAACCCTCCGTTGGGCAATCCTCCTTCTCCGGAGATCGTGACACCTGTCGCTGGACACCTGGGTTACGGGCCAAACCGGTCCATACCCGGATCCAAGCTAAACTCTATAAATAGGAGCATCAACTCCACCACAAAGGTACGGGCATTCTTCCCTCGCCTACTCTGCCTTTCCTTAGCTCTTCCCGATCAGAACACTGACTTGAGCGTCGGAGCGCCCTTGGCAGACACCAAACCGGTGTCCCCATACTCCGAGGCCTTCTCTCCTCTTGCAGATCTGACCAGACTAGGCCGAGCCGGGCAGAACAGGGAACCCGACCACCTTGCGTCCCCGCACGCGGTGTTGTGCCGAAATCAGGCATCAACATTTTGGCGCTAGAAGGAGGGCCCCGCGCCTTTCCAGCAGCCTCAGCTCTTCCCCCCAGACATTCCCTGGACGACTGACCGAGACCCAAGGTCCAGGACGAAGAGTCCGACCAGGTCCGAGAAGGTTACGCCGACCACAGAGGCCAGGTCCGAGCTACGGCCGACTAGGTCCAGGACGAAGAGTCCATCCAGGCTACGACCGAGACCCAAGGTCCAGGACGAAGAGTCCGACCAGGTCCGAGAAGGTTACGCCGACCACAGAGGCCAGGTCCGAGCTACGGCCGACCAGGTCCAAGACGAAGAGTCCAACCAGGCTACGACCGAGACCCAAGGTCCAGGACGAAGAGTCCGACCAGGTCCGAGAAGGTTACACCGACCACAGAGGCCAGGTCCGAGCTACGGCCGACCAGGTCCAGGACGAAGAGTCCAACCAGGCTACGACCGAGACCCAAGGTCCAGGACGAAGAGTCCGACCAGGTCCGAGAAGGTTACGCCGACCACAGAGGCCAGGTCCGAGCTACGGCCGACCAGGTCTAGGACGAAGAGTCCAACCAGGCTACGACCGAGACCCAAGGTCCAGGACGAAGAGTCCGACCAGGTCCGAGAAGGTTACGCCGACCACAGAGGCCAGGTCCGAGCTACGGCCGACCAGGTCCAGGACGAAGAGTCCAACCAGGCTACGACCGAGACCCAAGGTCCAGGACGAAGAGTCCGACCAGATCCGAGAAGTTTACGCCGACCACAGAGGCCAGGTCCGAGCTACGGCCGACCAGGTCCAGGACGAAGAGTCCATCCAGGCTACGACCGAGACCCAAGGTCCAGGACGAAGAGTCCGACCAGGTCCGAGAAGGTTACGCCGACCACAGAGGCTAGGTCCAAGCTACGACCGACCAGGTCCAAGACGAAGAGTCCAACCAGGCTACGACCGAGACCCAAGGTCCAGGACGAAGAGTCCGACCAGGTCCGAGAAGGTTACGCCGACCACAGAGGCCAGGTCCAGGACGAAGAGTCCACCCAGGCTACGACCGAGACCCAAGGTCTAGGACGAAGAGTCCGACCAAGTCCGAGAAGGTTACGCTGACCATAGAGGCCAGGTCCGAGCTACGGCCTACTAGGTCCAAGACGAAGAGTCCCTTCAGGATATGCTCACAAAAAATATTTCCCAACTACATCAAGACTTCGATGCTGATGACCTCCACCACCAAAGTCTTGGGGGGCTACTGTTGAGGGAAATCTTCTTGATGAGAAAATCATCTGAAGTTCATACCCTCTTAAAACCGAGCACCCGAACAGGTTGGCTGAAATGACCAATCCGACCAGGACGGGATCTGTCAGACCAGGGACCTGTCCGACCAGGATCTGCCCGACCAGGGACCTGTCCGACCAGGGACCCGTCCGACCAGGTCCAAGAGGAAGAGTCCATCCAGGCTACGACAGAGACCCAAGGTCCAGGAAGAAGAGTCCGACCAGGTTCGAGAAGGTTACGCCGACCACAGAGGCCAGGTCCGAGCTACGGTCGACTAGGTCCAGGACGAAGAGTCCCAGCAGGATATGCTCACAAAAAATATTTCCTAACTACATCAAGACTTCGATGCTGATGACCTCCACCACCAAAGTCTTGGGGGGCTACTGTTGAGGGAAATCTTCTTGATGAGAAAATCATCTGAAGTTCATACCCTCTTAAAACCGAGCACCCGAACAGGTTGGCTGAAATGACCAATCCGACCAGGACGGTATCTGTCCGACCAGGGACCCGTCCGACCAGGATCTGCCCGACCAGGGACCCGTCCGACCAGGATCTGCCCGACCAGGGACCCGTCCGACCAGGGACCCGTCCGACCAGGGACCCGTCCGACCAGGATCTGCCCGACCAGGGACCCGTCCGACCAGGGACCTGTCCGACCAGGATCTGTCTGACTTACCCAAAGACCACCACGTGGCACCATCTCAACCCTCCGTTGGGCAATCCTCCTTCTCCGGAGATCGTGACACCTGTCGCTGGACACCTGGGTTACAGGCCAAACCGGTCCATACCCGGATCCAAGCTAAACTCTATAAATAGGAGCATCAACTCCACCACAAAGGTACGGGCATTCTTCCCTCGCCTACTCTGCCTTTCCTTAGCTCTTCCCGGTCAGAACACTGACTTGAGCGTCGGAGCGCCCTTGGCAGACACCAAACCGGTGTCCCCATACTCCGAGGTCTTCTCTCCTCTTGCAGATCTGACCAGACTAGGCCGAGCCGGGCAGAACAGGGAACCCGACCACCTTGCGTCCCCGCACGCGGTGTTGTGCCGAAATCAGGCATCAACACACACCTTAAACACTCGTTCTTGTCCACAAATTCTTAGCTTCAATTCTCCCCTCCAAATACTCAAATTCTCCAACAATCTTTAACTCTCTTTTTCCATGTATCGTTTTGCTTTTCTTTGGTTGCATCTTGAGGGTAATTTGACATAAAACTCGTTAGGAAACCTTGAGAGATATCGGCAAATAAAACCTTTCAAAAAAGTATTCATACACACCTCAAACACTCGTTCTTGTCCACAAATTCTTAGCTTCAATTCTCCCCTCCAAATACTCAAATTCTCCAACAATCTTTAACTCTCTCTTGCCATGTATCATTTTGCTTTGCTTTGGTTGCATAATGGGACGAGACCAATGTATACTTGACCTCTTTATCTCTTTGGCCATACACTTGAGGAAAATTAGAATTCTTATTTTGTTTCTATAAGAATAACTGAAAGCAATCCCTTGAGCCAAGAGATAGCTTTTGGATTACGATTTTCACGAAAGTCGCCCTATAACAGCTCCCATAAGCGGTCTACTTGCTTCATCATCGTTGTTGTTGTTCCTTGGAAATTTATTATTGATGTTGTGGATTTATTCCTCTTACAAAATATAGGAGGTGATTTGATATCAGGAACCCCACCATGATCTGAGTATTAGCTGCTGAACCTAAAGGAGTTGGTAACAACATAATAATGCTATCTAAATGGTGCATTAACATTTGATGATGACATAATAGAAGCCATGTGGCTGTGCTATGAAATTCTGAAGGTTGCCGTTCAATTTTTTTTTTTTCTTTTTAAGTAGACAAAAAAATTATTAGTATATAAGAAAGATAGAAAGAAAGAGAGAAAGTGCTTGAAAACCAAAGTCATGAAAGATCTAAAAGAAAAGACAACCTAACCAAAATCAGCAAAAATAATTTTAATGCTGCAAAGAATAATATTTGAAAAATATGATGACCATTTTTTTTCAATTTAAATCCCTTCCCTTTCTAGGTCTAAGTTTATAAGACTTTTTCTCTTCAAAACCTTTGTCCAATTTATTTCTCAATTTATAAAGATCTGTAAAATTTGTGTCGAGAACGTGAAACTACTAGTTTGTTTGATTAAAAACGGATTTTTCTTGTAAAATTTAAACCAAAAAAGGGTTTTAACTATAAAAACGATCCTAACCGCTCTCTCAAACGGATGCTATTTAATCTCCACTTCTTTCTGCGCAATCATACTGATTTTTGATTGTCGGCGCATTGCCCGCTTCAAGGATCTGTAATGTCATAGTCATAGTTTCTACTGCCTTCAAATGGCTGGTTAAGACTCAAGACCAGTTATGACCTTATGTTTTCTTATAGTGTATTGAGAATGTTAAAAAGTCATTGAATTTTGGCCAACCTCTTGAGCTAAATTATAACACCGTTTCAATTATTAGATAAAATTAACAAGTTCAAATAAAAAGACCCTTCAAAAAAAAATCAAATGAAAAGACCTACTTCAGTGTGAAATCATGTCTAAGCTTCACCTCCCAAAATGCCACATGTGATCACTCGGATTTTTTTCATTTTATTATTTTTAATAAAAATATGTACTTTGGGGCATGTGAAAGTGTCTTGAGAGGCTTTAATTTTCCCATAAAATTATCCTTGCAAAGTGCTAATGCTTATGTTACAATATGCATGACAAATTGTAAAGGCCACAAGACTAAATGGACTAAGAAAAAGAGAGAGTGAGAGAGAAAAGTCAAAAAAGAACTTCCTATACATCAGCCGTCATGTTCTTGACCCAAGCCACGGTAGTCTCATCTGCCATTGAATTAAATTCATTTAATCCACCAAGTGGGCGCAAAAGGAGTGTCTTTTTCATTTAAGAAGGTTCTTAAAAAAATTAAAAAAAAAAGAACAAAATTCGTCATACTAGCGGCAAATGAGTCCCATGAAGGCACCGTTTGTCTGCTTTGCATTAGTTAAAAAAATGTTTTTGGTACTTTTGTCTCTTAAATTTTTTGCCTTTTTTAAATGTGGTCTTTAAACTTTTTTTGTAGCAATTTATTCCTTAAACTTAACATAATGTGGGAATAAAGACCTAATCACAAACTCTGTCAAACTTATGATGGAAACAATCATGTGAGATACACGTGACCTATTTAGTTCACCTCATTTCATACTAATAAGAGTCAAATTATTCAATTTTATGCCCAAATTAAAAAAAAAAACAAATCAAAACAAAAGAAATATATCATTGTTAATGATATTTTTAACAATTTTGTTCGTTTCTATGTATATTGTAATCATTGTAATGCTCAAAATTACGTCACTTCCCTTCTAAATAGGACATGTGTAACTTGCGTGATCATTTTTCATCATAATTTTGACAAACCTTAGTGATTAGGGATTTGATTGCCACATTTAGCTAAGTTTAGGGACTCAATTGTCACACTTAGCTAAGTTTAGTGACTCAATTACTACAAAAAAAAAATTAAAAACCACATTAAAAAATAGCCTAAAGTTTAGAGGGTAAATGTGCCGAAAACTCAAAATAGAAAAAAAAAAAAAAAAAAAAAAAAGGCCATTTTACTCAAGCAGGTGAAAATCAATATTTATTTATAATTTTGATGATAATCGTTCTTAGGATTCATTATGAAAGAACGTGAAAATGAAAGCTTTGAAAAGTTTGAATATTGCTTCTCTAGGGTTTAATTAAGTTATTATTATTTTTTGCACTCTGAATTTTTCAGTGTCTAATCTCAAAGTTTAAATTTTAGAAAATGAGACCCTAAATTGATAATTTCAATAGTAACTGTGGCCGAATAGCTAACAAATATCAGTTAATGAGCTGAACGTCTTATAATATTATACAAAATACACTAGGAGATTTTTTGTTAGTCGATAGGCTTGAACCTCATATTCTAGTTTTTGCATTTAAGACTATAATTGTCACTCGTTAATTGACATCCGTTATTGATTGGACTATATTATCAACAAGCGTCAAATTTAAGATCCTAAATATCAAAATAAAAGTTTAGAGTTTCTCTCTTTCTTTATATTTTGGCATAAAAGTCCTTGAGATCAAACTCTAGGCACTAACACCATTTACTAAGTGATTAATTTTCTCACATTGGAACTCTTTAATATGCTAATTTGTACTCTGAGAACAATGAATTGGTCTCCTAATTAAGGAGATTACACCATAATTTTTTGAATTAAAAATCTAGTTCCCACATGTTTTTCTGCTCTGAATATATGGGAGTTGTCCTGTTCCTGTCCTTCCTCATAGTACACGTAAATTCATAATTCATATTGAAATAGACCACAATTGCCGCTCCCACATAAATTCATTCATTAATAAACAAGTAAAACAACACATAAATTCATTCATTAATAAACAAGTAAAACAACACTTATCTACCCTACAACCATGAAAGCTACATTATGATCTTCCTTCACTCATGTTTGAGAAAATAAATAAATAAATAAATAATTAAAGGCATCTAAAGATTGTAAGACCATAGAAACTATATTGTATATTGCATAAAGCGTATTGTTGAGCATAAAAAAAAAAAAGGATCAGTTTTGTTTTTTTTTTTTTTGGTCATAATTTTCTGCTCTGGAAAACTTCAGATTAGTTGTTATTAAAGTAATGGAATTTTTGGTACATACTGACAACGAAGCTTCAAACCTACCAGAGGATGGTTGGTAACAGCTATATATATATATATATATATATATATATATATTAGCTGTAGTTAAATGTTAATTGGCTTGTCAAAATTTTAATTGAAAGTCAGCTTTGTTAACCAACTTTGACATTTAATCATTGATCTATTAATTTGGTAAAATTTTCTGGTTTTTTTTTTATGCATTAAACTGTTTAATGGTGTTTTCAAGCACCAAAGAATTAAATTCTATTTGAGCACCATTCAGGACCACAGGCTCTCTATTTCTGCAATTAATGTAGAGTTTGGAAGGTGATAGAAACCATTGGTTAGAACCACTTTTATTGTAGCATGTGAGAGCTTTATACTGTAGCAATTTTTTTATTGATACTATAACATGTGAGAGTTTTACACTGTTCATAACTGATTTTGTGGTGAAAATTACGGTTCCTACCACTTGTCAAACAAGGGTAAAGCTGTAAAGGGCAAAAGAAATTTTTGCAGCAACCGTACCAAGGCCACCAATAAAAGCTACAATTTTATTTTAACAATAAATAAATAAGTGAAATAGAAACAAAATATTTTTCAGGATGCATTTGATGGAACCTTCAAGCTAACTAGCACAAATCTTTAGACTTTTCCAAATCATAAGGCTCTTGCTTTTCATACATTGTTTAGCCAAATATTGAAATTTCTTGTTCAGACAATTCTCTTGGAAAAAGATGGTTTATGTGATTTCCTATTAGTAAGAAAATATAATTCATTATGGTTAGGCCAAAGTTAACACAAGTAAAACATACAATAGTAGCTGTCTACCACTCTTATCCAAGGCATGCTATGGACATGATTTATTGTTTGGGATTTAATTCTAGTTGTTGATGACAAACATATAATATATTATATAGTTTGTCCAAAAATCTTTGAGCTAGCATAAGCGCATAATTTTTACCTGGGATATTTACTAATTTAGACCTTCTATAAAAAATATATATATATATGTATATAAATGGATTTTTGATATTTTCAAAATTGTATGAACCAATAAAAAATACAAATTTGAAATTTAAAATAAAATGTTGAGAACATCAAAATATAGGGCATTTATTTTGATAAATTCAAAATAAGAAGTATAAAATATAATTTCTTTCTTTGGGACTGACTGGAGACTATGAAACAAAATATGTATACTTTTAATGAAGGATAGAGTAGACTTCTAGCCTCTTTGAATAAGTTCTTGTTGTTTTCTACCTTACAAAAAAAAAAAAGCGTATGGATATAAAAAGAAAAGAAAAGGATTGAAGATGAGAAGAGAAAAGGAAAGAAAAAGAAAAAGAGTGTATGAATTGTTGTAGAGGGAAGTAATTTAATGCTATAACCTAGCAAGTAAACCCCTCAAAGGCAAAGATGGGCTTGGGGGTCCATGTCAAAAGAGGCACATGGAAGTGGCTCATAGCAAGTGAGTGAGAGAGAGAGAGAGTGAGAGGCCCCATTCCAAGATATACATGAATAGGCCTATTGGGAAAAAAAGCATCATAAAACAATCTAAAGCATCATAAAAGCACTCTTATTACTTGGGAAAAATCTTTAGTCCTTACTCACGTATGTAGATCTAAGGAAGGACCCAACTTTTCTTAATGCTCAATATGCATGAAATTGATCATGCCCAATTAAGCAAATGAAAGTCAATAATATCTAAGGAATTGTAATTTGTCAAAATCTTATTGGTTAATGGAGCAAAATGGTCCCACTAATTTGTTTTTCCTTTCCTTAACCAACCCTGAGCTTCCAATACTCATATGACATCTGTCCATTTCTAGTGAGATTGAGCCCATATGATAATTGGAGTATTAATTTAAATAATAGACTATGAGACTCTTTCTTGCCGTTATTAATGCTCTTTGCTTTCATAAAGAGTGTCTTGCTTGGAAGCATTGTTCTTGAGGACCCTTAATGCTTAAACAAATCACATTACTTCTGTCATCCCTCAAAATCGTGCAAAAGAAAGATACAAATAATAATGCCAAAACACAAAAAGGGCAACCCTAAAATATTAGAATAATTAAGTGGAAAACTACTTGCAATAATAATAATTTATAAATAGAACACTCCTCTCCGTACATATTTTACTATTCTTCCCCTATAATCATGTGCAATTATTTTTATTTTATTTTGTTCTCAAGCTAGAAGACATTTCTCACTAGATGCATGCAATCTTGTTTAGGTGTTGGTCCTTTTCTTTTCTTGATGCCCCAATGCTTAATATCTTATCAAAGAAATGAAGAGATTAGTGGTGGTTGTTGCACTTCAAAAACATTGAATATCTATTATGTATCCCACATGCTTGTATGCTCATGGAGAACAACTGTAAAACTTTTATTTGGACTTGAGAAGAAATTCTAAAGTTTGTGGCCATTTTTCAAAGATAAATTTTTGTTTTGCTTCAATGGTCCACAAATTTCCAAGAACTGCCCCAAATTAACCTCTCTCTCTATTTTATTTTTCATTATGTGGTTTATGTTTGAACAAAAAATAAAAAATTAAAAAATCTAAGAGGAAGTCGGCAGAGAAATGCATGCATGAAGCAACCGACAATTATATAGAAGGTTTAGAAATTCAATTTGAATTAATAGTTTGAATTGAAAATACCGTGGTAATTTAAATTTTATTAGAAAAAAACATCGTAACAAAATTGATTTAAACCGCAAGCTATAACTTGAAGCATAACTCTTAAACACTCTAATAGGCATCTAAATAAACGAAATCAATAATCAAGCAATAGAAACATTAAACTAATTAAATTTGTTATAAGTCTAGATTTACTGTCTCTATTTTTCTGTCTCGATGGCAGTTGATTCACTATTTATTAGTCATGTCATTTAAATTTAAGAATCTTATCACAAAATAAGAACAAAATACCAAAAAATACTTAAGCAATTCACGATGTGTCAAAATTTAAATTAAGGGACAGTTAATGAGACATAAAAATGGGAGGGCACATTTTAATTCTTACTACTATTGATTAACACTCCAAATCACTTATACGGTTCCATCAGAAGGGGGAAAAATGATTACCTCGGCAGTGTATTGGGACAATTTTCTTTTTCTTGTTTATGATGATTTGCATTAAGTTCCCTTAATAATCAATTCAACAAACACTGTTCCTTTACGAGGGAAGATAAATGAACTCAACAAACTGTTTCCTATGGTCATACACGAATTATGTTTTGCTTCAGTTTATGAATTAATAAATGCCCATTTGGAAATCAAATCACATTAGCAAGCCACAGTAAAATTATTTGTCTAAATTAAAGTGTTTGGTTTGTTGTATTGACAATGTACCAAGCTTTTAGCATATCTAGGACAATTTTAAAGTGTATTTGGCAAAAAAAGTGATGGGAATCACTTTCTCAGTTATAAACAGTATAAAGCTCTCGCATACTACAATAATAATAAAAAAAATCGCTGTAGTGTAAAGCTCTTACATACTACAGTATAAATAGTTCAACCAATGGTTCCCACATTCCTTCCAAACACCCTATTAGTTTTAGATTATACTGCAATATGACATCGTTTTAGTAAGCGTAGTAATAGTATTATTCACGTAACAATAGCATGAAATCCTTTTATAGCAAAATAATAATAATAATAATCAATGCAGTCACATAATAAAATTGTTATATATCATAATACGGATATATGTGTCACTGTTAATATGTAGTCGGTATAATCAATATAAAAAATACGGCATTTATCATTATTTCCGATGTCGATGAATCCATGACTAAAACTTACATATTAACATTTGGCGAAATATATTTCAACACCAGATACTGATCCCAAATAAAGAGTCTTCTATAGATTTATTGTGTCAAGCACTACAAGCATGTTTTAAAACTTGGTTTAAACTAAAATGTTTTGATTAAAACTAATTTTGTTGCAGTGTTTTTTCTCGTAAACATTTAATAGACTATTTCGTACGTAGATTCAAAATCGTTTAGTACAATTCAAACCATAAAGGTAATTCAAACTAGGAGTAATAGCTAAAGCCAGTTTAAACCATAGAGGTGGTTTTAAAACCACTAAAACTCCTAAAATCTAAACTTTGTCCCTCATTTTAAGTTCACATGGTTTAAACTATTTTTTACAGTAAAAATCATTCTTATTCTCGTTTTTCTTTTATAAACCATAGTTTTTTAAATATCATTTTTCGTTTTAAACTTGATATGATGTTTTAACCTTGTTTTAAACCTTTACGTTCTAAATATCAGTTTAAAACCGACGTTTATATCATATAGTTTAGAATCTACAGTTTAAATCATAAAGTTGTAAACCACATCATTCTAAAACCACAAATCAAACAAACCATAAAGTATTATAATATATTAAATTCAAAAAATTCGTTGAAGCTAGCTTTCCAAATGCCACATACACATTATACGGATGATAATCTAGCGATGGTGATTAATATGTGTTTCTTTGAGTACTAGTCTTCTAGTGAATAATCGTCATTACATTTTTGTTACTTCGGACTTTAACCACTTTTTTTGTTGGCTAAACACGAAGCTTGACCTCCTTAATCGGTGTTTTGCAAGACACTAATGAAGCTCACGTGACACCTCCAAACAAAATTATGCAAATACGAGAAAAGTCAGCAGTTGTTACCGAGTTCAAAAGGATGCAAAAAGTAAAAGCCATCTGTTATGTCGCCAGCTGTCTGTAGTTGCTCTTTTTTAGTGGCATGTTCGGTGAAGAGGTCAAATAGATATCGCGATATTACGGTATTTTGACGAGAAAGAAATTAGAATTTTATTATATCGTGGGCTTAATAATTAAGGATGATTCCAAAAGTGCGGTCCCAATTCCGGCACATGATCACCTGGCGCAGATTTCGGAAGGGCCCATTAGGCCCGGTACTAGGTGAATTTTCATTTTTTTTTTCTCCTTCCTAATTAATATATGTATTTTCTAAAACTTAAATGTAGGATTAATTTTTAGAAATTAATCAAAAATTCTAAGAATTTGGATTATATCCTATTGGCAGGATTTTTTTTTTACTCTTACCATATGATGATGGGACTTAAATAAATGTAAGGGCATGAAAGAAAATGTGAAGGATAATGATTTTTTTTGACTGAAAATAAAGTATAATGATTTGTCATTAAATCTTTGTTGTCAATAGGGCGTGTCACAACGCTTGGGTCATGAGGTATTAAAAAATTGTGCATTAAGATCCACAAAAACATAAAAATAAGTGACACATATTTGTTTTGATTGATATTTATGTTGTCACGGTTATATTTTTTTGGCAATGCCATTATATTTTTGAGACGTCAGTGGTTATATATAACCTAATAGTTAATTCAGACTCGACTCTATCAAAAAATATAGAGTTTGAATCTTTCACTTTTAAATTAAAAAAAAAATTCAGGACATCCCTATCTTAGAAGGTAATTTTTTATCTTTACTTTGGAACTTGGTCATGATCTTCATTCAGTAAGAACTTCAAAGCATAAAAATTTTTCAATCGTCAATGGTTGCTTATTATCATATATCAAAGCATCAGATCTTAGTAAAAAAAAAAAAACATATTAATTGTTGGATGGCTTTTAAAAATTTTTATTTACAAAATATTAATTAGACGCTTAGTGTAAAAATGAATGGAGATCATTTACTAATTTTACTTTTTATAACTGTCATTTTATCAAGTTTTTTTGAGGCGGCAGTGTCACTTTTTGTAGATTTTTTTTTTTGAAAAGAATTATAGAAAATTTTGACATTATAATTTTATTTGAACATAAGAGTGGGGATTTGAAATCTTCACTTGATGGTAAAATCGGGTATGATTTTTATGGTTAAACTATGCATGTGACCATTTGACATAAATTTTTAATACAACATTACCATGTTTCCCCACTTCTACCCTTCAATGGAAGAGTTGCAAACAAGTTAAATTATTAGTTTTTCCAAAATGTTTGAATCTTGGAATGAAGAAGCATTATTGATCATCACTTTTTTCAAAGTAAAAGGTTTTCCCAATAACAACAATACCTAATCAATCAACTTTTCCTTAATTTTCAATCTAACCACCACTTATTGGTCAACACTCGAAGATTAAAACTTGAGTTATCCATCAAAACTATTAATGGCTCATCTCTACCGTCCGATTATAGTGAAAATTCAATACATGGTTAACTTAAAAACTTATGGTTTGTTTGGCAAAATTGGTTCCAACAAACCTTTTAGTGAAAATAGTATAAAGCTCTCACATCTACAATAAAAAGAAAAAACTTGTTACTCTGTAAAACTCTTACATGCTACAGTACTTATAATTTTAATTAATGATTTTAATCACAATGTTAAACACTCTATTAATTATGACTTAAGACGGTGAAGTCAACTCATCTCTTAATCCTTGCCGTCGAATCCACCGTCTCATCCGATTGGAGAAGTCTAGGGTTTCAAAGTGCTCACGCTAACACACCACAAAAAACTCTCGAGATATAATTTCAATTTCTTCTTTTTTTTTTCCCTCAATTGTCACGTTAAATATTAGCAAGCCCAGGGTAACGCAATCATTTCCATTAAATGAAAGATCCAGAGTGTGTTTGTTTTGATTTTTAAATCATGGTTTGAATCATTTTGTTACAGTATTTTCTCTCACAAAAAATTAAATATTTATTCAAATACTCTACTCAAATACTCGTACCAAACGTACTCTTAAAAACTCATGCGACACCCAAAAACCCTCCAATTTACTTAAAAAGAAATGAAAAGGAAATGTTTCTAAAATAAATATATAAATTTGTGAATTGGTATACCAAATATTAAAAAAATAGCGTTATTTTAGAGAGAGGCAATCTTTTTCTCTCTCTCTCTATCGGCTAGTGAGTACTCTTTTTATTATCCATTTCTTTAACTTCCTTTTTTTTTTTCTTTTTCTTTATTGACATTATTTCAAAATCTTTGTTGTTTTGGCTCGTCTTTTTCTTTTTCACTGGTTAGCAAACAGCAACCTGTCTTTGAATCCAAGTTTTCTTCTAAATTCTGGGCATCTATCAACGCCAAAAAACTTGGTCTTTTTTTTTTTTGGGTTTGTTTCTCTTTTGTTCACTGAATTTTGTGCTTTCAAAAACCATGTAGTTCTCTGTGTTTTTTTCTCTTCTTTTTCTTCATTGTTCACAAAACCAAACCAAATTCTTAGCACCAGGTTACAGTGTTAGTAGGATCTTGAACTGGGTTTTTGTTTGTTTCTTGGTTTCTTGTTTTCTTTTCCGGCTCTTTGTAATACAGTTTTTTTGGGGTTAATGAGCTCTTCTGGGTAGTTGAGAAGAAACTGAGTAAAGGAAAGAGAGAGAGAAAATGAGATCATTTGCTTCATTTCAGTTACTGATTCTCATATGTGGAGTTCTTTTTGTCGTTTGTGAAGCCTTTACATCTAAAGAAGGTTCGTATTTGTGTTTTGTCTTTGAAATCATCTCTTCCCCAGATCTTATTTTTGTCTATCTCCGTTTGGTTACTGAGAAAATGTGGGAAAGAATTGAGAAAAAAATGTGAAATTGAGATTTGAGCAGGCGCAAAAACTATTCAAAACTTCATCTTGGAAGGGAAAAAGAATTCTTGATGTATTCTTGAAAATTAAATCTAAAATTAAAGATTCTGTTCGAAGTGGTGTGACTCTAGTCGTTTTCTGTTAAATTTTGGATTTTGTTGGTGAGTGTGGTAGTCTAGAGATGGTGACATTGGAACAGAAAATATCGCATTCCTCTTTGAGTGTTTTTTTTAGATCTTCATTGACCAGAAAAGAAAATCTGGGTTTTGTGCAGGTTCAGTTCTCACAATCTTTAAGGAAGCTATATTTGAAGACCCACATCTAGTTTTGTCTAACTGGAATGCTCTGGATGCGGATCCTTGTGATTGGAACTGCGTTTCTTGCAACGGGGGTGGAGACCATGTAATCAAGATGTAAGATATGATCTAACTTTTTTTTTAATTATTTTTTTAATTTTTATGAATTGTGATCTATCTATGTTTGCGAACAATCATAGTTTTATTTTTGGCAATTAGGTCCCTTGGTTACTTTGTAAATGGTAGAAGTAATTATGCCGAGTAATAATTTGTCTTTGCCATCTTGTGTTGTTTTTTGCAGTAACATTTCCGGGGCATCTATAAGGGGATTTCTTGCGCCAGAATTGGGACAACTCAGTTACTTGCAAGAACTGTATGCCTTTTTTTTTTTCAATCCATTTTTGTCCATGTTTACTTCCACGACATGATGATGGTTAAAGCTTATTTTTATTTTTTGTCGTGGTGATTTGTAGAGTTTTGCATGGAAACAAGCTTCTTGGGGTCATTCCTAAGGAAATTAGCTTGTTAAAGAACCTCAAAGTCTTGGATTTGGGGATGAATGAACTCACGGGTCCAATTCCTCCAGAGCTTGGGAACTTAGCTACTGTTGAGAAAATGTAATAGGAGTACAACATTCGTCAATTTTGATAATTGGCATTTTGTTTGTGGATTGTTTTTAGATTTGTTTTACTAATGCAGTTTACTAATTGTCTTGCAGAAACCTTGAGTCCAATGGGTTGACTGGTTGTCTACCTCCCGGGCTTGGGAAATTGGAAAACCTCCAAGAGCTTCGGTTGGACAGAAATAGGCTTCAAGGAACTGTTCCTGCTGGTTCCAATGCTGATATTCCGTCTAGCATGCATGGAATGTAAGTCTGAGATTGCAGCACTTTTAAAAGTCTTTCATTTTTCTGTAAGCATTTGTTTCCATAAAATGGTTTACTACAAGTTGCGTTATACTAGAAACTTTTGAATAGCACTTAGGGTCGGGCGCACATTCATATTTGGTAGCGTAGTAAAAGGATATGTCAACAAGTATTGAAATTATAAAAGATTTTCTGTGGTGGATATTTTCGCTGGACAATATCTTCTAAAAAGTTCATTTTTCAACATTCTAATAACGGCATCAAGTTTGTGAGGAAACCATTTGTTACAAGTAGGTTGTGTGCAAATGTTCTGAGAACCACATTGGCATGGAAGAAAATGTTGTGACAAAACTTTATTTCAAAGATTCATCTCCTTTAAATTTATCTCTTTCGCATGCTTTTGCTTCAGGATTGCATCAAGCTCAAACGTGACAGGTTTCTGCCGTAAGTTTAAAGTGGCAGATTTCTCATACAACTTCTTTGTTGGCATTATACCTAAGTGCTTGGAATATCTTCCAAGGTACCTTCATGACCCTCTTTCATTTTCAACTCTAGGTGTTTCGTTAACTTTTCATTTTCAAAAACTATCTGATGCAGCACAAGTTTTCAAGGGAACTGCCTCGAACATAAAGATATAAAACAGCGCCCTAGAAAGCAATGTGGTATGTAACCAGAATTTATCAGTCTAACAATGAACGTTTCTTGTGGCGATTGCTAGTTGAAATTTACTCCCTCGTTTCTTTCAGATAATACTTCCCTTATCAAAGCCCGCCCGGAAGCAAACAACATAAAATACCGGCCACCTGAACCTGGATCCAAGCATCAGCAGGCATCAAAACCTACCTGGCTTCTGGCGCTAGAAGTAGGAACAGGAATCATGGTGGGCTCTGTCTTTCTTGTTGCTCTTCTCACTGCTTTCCAGAGATGCAATAGCAAATCCTCTATTATAATTCCCTGGAAGAAATCACCCAGTGAGAAAGAGAAGGACCATGTTGCTGTATACGTAGGTCAGGCTCCACACAAAATCTTCTTCTATGATGGACATAGAAGTCCTTTGAAGATGTTAGTTTTCAGTAACATTATCAATTAATTTTGTGGATGCAGATTCTGAGTTACTGAAAGATGTAGTTAGATTTAGCAGACAAGAGCTCGAGGTAGCCTGTGAAGACTTCAGCAACATAATTGGCAACTCACCAGATAGTTTGGTCTACAAAGGCAACATGAGAGGTGCGCCTGAGATTGCTGTGATATCCCTCTGCGTTAAAGAAGAGAATTGGACAGGCTTTCTTGAGCTCTATTATCAGAGAGAGGTAATATATATATATATATATATATATATGTATGTATGTATGCAGTATAATTAAAAAAAAAAAAAAAAACTTGCAATGTAGTGTTTGCTGAAGACCTTAAAAAACTTAATGACCAAGTTTAGAATTTGACTTTAATATCTGTTCTAGGTGGCGGATTTGGCTAGACTAAATCATGAGAATACGGGGAAATTGCTCGGTTATTGCACGGAGAGCACTCCCTTTACAAGGATGCTAGTTTTTGAATATGCATCTAATGGTACACTATATGAGCACCTTCATTGTAAGCCCAACTGCTTTCTTCTCTTAACATTCGTTTGCTTTAACATATTTTCTCACCTCATAATCTGAGATATTATGCAAGTCCAGATGGGGAAGGATGTCAATTATCTTGGACACGGCGAATGAAAATCATCATAGGCATTGCTCGAGGATTGAAGTATCTTCACTCAGAACTTGAGCCACCATTTACGATATCAGAGTTGAATTCTAGTGCTGTGTACCTTACAGAAGATTTTTCACCTAAGGTATATTAGGGTATATTTCCTACCTGAAAATTTAGAAGCTTACACAAAATTCTCATTTTAAGAACACGCCCTTGATTTCAAACGCAGCTCGTTGACTTTGAGAGTTGGAAGGCAATTCTTGCAAGGTCAGAAAAAAATTCAGGATCTATTGGCAGCCAAAGTGATATTAGCCTTCCAAATTCTCTGGAAGCACGCCACCTGGACATCCAGGGCAATGTTTACGCATTTGGTGTTCTCTTGTTGGAAATAATCAGTGGGCGACCTCCGTACTGCAAGGACAAAGGCGGCTTGGTAGATTGGGTAAGAAACTTCTTAAACCGTGATTTTTTTTACAATTTAGTTTTTTTTGCCAGTCAGTGATTTTGAAGATTATCATGCTCCGAGGCTTTAAGGGCTTCTATCTTGTTTACAGGCCAAGGAGTACCTTGAGCTGCCAGACGTGATGCCTTCTATGGTGGATCCCGAATTGAAGCATTTTGGATATGACGATCTCAAGGTCATATGTGAGGTGGTAAATCTTTGCATAGATCCAGATCCAACCAAGTGGCCACAGATGGTGGTTTTGTGCAACATGCTGGAGAGCCGAATCGACACAACGATCTCAGTTGAGCTCAAGGCCTCTTCGTTGGCTTGGGCGGAGCTTGCACTTTCATCCTAATGAAAGCTGAAGAAGCTAACACACTGTAAAGCAGAGATACAGTTCTTTTTTTTTTTTGGTTACTTCTTTCTTTACCTGGACCACTTCTAAGTTGCCCTTTGCTTGTATTTGTAAATGCTTTGCATTGGAGAGAAGAGTTGAAGAGTTTAATGCTCAACAAGAGTCTCGTTGTATACCATTTGTTGTTCAGACATAAATTCTGAAATTACTTGCTAACAAGGGAATTAAGATAATGATATGTGTTCCCTCAGGGGAAAAAAAGAAGATAATGAGATGTATTTTTACTTTGTCGAGGTTATCTCTTCATTGGCCGTTGAACCTTGCAACTAAACATCCGTGAGATTTAGCCAGTGACTGTAATGTTTTCTCGTCATCATCTTCTTTGGCTTGAAATGGAAACAAATTCATTAATTTCTCTCTGGTAATGTTTACAGGATTTTGATGTAGTAGTAGATGGAATGAAGTATAATTCTTGTTTTATGCTAAAACACGCCTTGTTTCAACCTTGACGTGTAAAACAGGTCCTCATTTGGAAGAAGTCGTTTAAATTAAGAAAGTGCAAGTTTATTTTATTGGCAATTGGTAATGAAAGACTATCTCCTGCAGGTGGGTTCAGCATGATTTAAAAAAAAAAAATTGAAGAAAACACAGAAAAATGAAATGAACCGAATCTCTCACTTGTCTCTGCAAAATAAGAGAGATTACTTGAAACTTGGTAGCAGCAGAACCATCCCCACAAAAATTAGCGCAAAAACTGGATAAAAATTACACTACCGTTTATTGGCAACGCATGACTTTTAAATATTGAAATAACTCAAAAAAGAAAAATATTAAAGACAGATGAAGACTTCTATTAATGCTTAGAGCGAGAGTAATGATTGTCATTAGGATTCCTCTTGCCACTGAAAACTGCCAATGCCTTCCTAACTGGAGGCTGAAATGGAGCTTTTTTATCACTATGGTGGTGACTGAAGATGTCGTCTGAGACGAAGAAATCATCTCCCTGATAGTAAAATATGCAATCAAACGCATGGAATTAAGATCTGTGTCCAGTTCAATCGAACAAAAATAATTTAATGAATTAAACGGAAAAGACACAAACCTGTTTAGTCGATTTCTTCTTTGTCTTTGGATAAAGAAACTTTTGAGGGAGTTGATCTTCACGTAAGATGAGGTTTTTAGTAACCGCGTCTCTTCCGCCTTGAGGTAAAGGCAGTGAAAACTGCAAAGAGCCAAAAGTCAAGAACATGCATATAAATGGGAATGAACAGACGCACATATTCATAGCAAGTGAGAGAAGATGCATAATTTTTTATTTAAAGCAGAAAATATACCAGAATACAGCTTTACAGATAAGACCAACAAAAACGATCTAAACTAGGAATTATAGCAGTGCCTGCAAGCCAAAAACGTTTACTTACTTTTGTGCCACGCAGTGTAATACGCGGACGTCGAGCTGCCAAAGTAATTCCATTCTCACCAACAGTGACAGCTACCTTCCGTAAAGTTCCACCATTTCCACACTTGGGACAGAAAATTCTCCCAATTTCAGCGGTTACTGTATAACAAGCATGGCACCTTAAAACCCACCTGGAAATAAATGACAATTGTTTCATCAGGCGTTGGTCACAACATCAAATCTCTCGTAGATTTAACATTAAAGTTGAATGAATTTACTAAATTCTAGTATGAAAAAATGGATTCATTATATGAAACTTGAATTCACATACCGGTGCAGCTGGCGGATCTGCATTCCTCCCGGTGCCACCAAGCGTAAACCCATCTGCAGAATAACATTTTGCATCGCAAAGTCACTGGTTATACAAGCTACGCTTGACTCGGACAAGGACCTGAGTGTCCAGCTCTGCTCGCTACTAGCATCATCTTCTACATTTGACGCATCAACACTGTCGATATTTTCACTTGAGACCTCTGAATGGTCATACCCTTCATTAACTGTGTCAATATGATCCCCTTCTGCATTTACACTCCCTTCTTGAAGTCCCTTTATCAAATCTTCTTCCAGCCTCATCTGGTGAAGGATTGTGGAGAGGCTTTCCTCATCATTCTTCCCCTCTTGTACCTCATTCTCTTCATCGCCACCATTCTTCTCCTCTGTTATTCCATTCTCCTCACCATCTTTCTTGTCCTCCGTTATCTCATTCTTCTCAGAAAACCCATCTTTTTCAGACAACGACTCATGATACTCGCGCCTTGCTTTTCTCCTGAGAAATCTTCTGTGAGTGCTTCGACTTACGGCAGGCAACCAATCACCTTCACCACCATCAAACTCTCCCCGAGACGCATCAATACCATCGGCCACCATCTTCTTCCCCTCAATATTTATCTCTTTTTTCTTGGGAGGATATCTCCTCAG
Source organism: Artocarpus heterophyllus (assembly GCA_025403435.1). NCBI lineage: Eukaryota > Viridiplantae > Streptophyta > Magnoliopsida > Rosales > Moraceae > Artocarpus > Artocarpus heterophyllus. The sequence continues at coordinate 32,439,998 of CM046343.1, forward strand.
CCTCCCCACATTCTCCTCGCCATCTTCAGTCTGATGCTTGGAACCAGCATCAGAAACAACGTTCAAGTTCAAGTCTTTCAAGGGGAGGATCCTTGAATCCTCGTTTGGTTTATCCTCGCCTTGGTGTTCCAATGCTTCCCATTCCTCCAAATTGGGGACATTGGATCCCCACCCCGGCATGTCCTTCTCAGGCAACCTCTTCACATTAACCGTGTGGATTGGCGGAGGACATTCCCTAAGGTGTTCAGTGCCATGGATTTGAGCCTCCAAAGTATAAGTCAATGCAATAAGCTTGAGATCCACATCTGATAGAGTCTGTAAATCTCCAGTTGCCCTTGCAAACTTGATCACTATTCAAATTAAATTAAACTGAAATTCAATATAATTTAATTCAATTATAAACTAAATCAAACTCAAATTCAATGAAATCTAATTGAATTATAAACTAAATCAAATTGAAAAAAACTTATAATTATAACTTCTTATTAGTTTATTACTTGGTACAAAGTATTGCTTTTTATGTCAGAAACAAAACAAATTACTCGGATTACTGATAATTTATTCGTCGCGCGAAGAAAAATAAACGCATTACACAAATTACTCAAAGTTCATCTAATTATCTAGCTATGGACTTATTTTCTAGATTGAAATTCATAAAAAAAAATGAAAAAAAAAACGTTTTGAATTCGAAACACAAAAAAGACCGCACCTTTGTTAAGAGATTCGGGAGAAGGTTCCATGGATTGGACAGAGAAGGGGACGAAGGCGAGGCGGTGGCGGGAGACGGGATCGCGGACCTCGTCCATGACCTCGGGAACGGAGACGAACTTGTCGGCGCATTGGGAAAGCCTCTCTCCGCCGTCGATTATGGCGTTGGCGTCGACGACGGCGACGGCTATGCCCTTGGTGGATTTGCAGCTCTCGGCGAAGAATCCGACTGTGGGAGTAGGGCTACGGCTTGGGGGCTTCGGAGCCGTCTGGTTCTTCAGGAGGTTGCTCCAACTTGGAGCTGCGGATGGTTTTAGGGTTTCTTGATCCTCCATTGTTGCACAGGAAGAAGAGAGTGAGGTTAAGCTTCGCTAAAACCCTAGGAAGTGCTTATACCATGTGAGAAACCTTAAGCGACGTCGTTTAAGGGCACAAGGTCTTTGCCTGTTGTTGATTAATATATGTTTTTTTCTTTATTTTCGGACACCAGTACCTATCTTTTTGCCTCAACATTTTGTTAAGCTTATTTTCTGCGTTCATTACTGGCAATTCAGGTCCACAGGTTAGATTTTACTCGGGTCGAGCTCTTATATAAATAGTCAATACGTCAATACGAACTCGACCTATGACCTGACAGGTCAAAAAAAGCCCAACCCAGACATGACCTGACATGTAGACGGGTTGACCCGACTCGACCCGTGCAACATGCCAATATGCTACTTTGTGCATGTTCTTGTTGACATGACACACCGACCCACTAAACCCGATAGATCTGCAACACGATAGACCCAACAATAAACCTACAAAATAAACAATAACCCAACAAAACAAAACCATCAAAAAAGTTAACAAAACTTTATATAAGTTTAACAAAAACAAATATGCTAGAAATTATAATTATGTCAAGTTAGATATACAACAAATGTTAGACTAATTTGACACATTAAAATTAATTTCAGGTTATATGGGTTATATTAAGGTCACATGAGTTCAATTTGAGTTATACGAGTTGATTAACAATTTTCAGGTCAACCTGATTTCGACACATTTTTGGCGGGTTATTTTAGGTTGATTTTGTGTTGATTCGTGTTGACTCGAACCTAACCCGTTTTTTGTGAGGGTCAGACGGGTTCGACCCAATTCTAACCTGATGCCTATTTTCTCTACCTTAACCCACATTTTTTGTGTCGGGTTTGTGTCGTGTCCTAAATTGCCGGCCCTAGTTCATTTGGAAACACAATTCTAACTATATTTATGTGGTTCCAAATACGATTATTATAATATTTTCCCTTCTAAAATTTAAACTAAAAGTTAGTTAGATTTAAATTTTAAATTTAAAACTTAATAAAGTTTTTAATTATCTGACACAATTCTAGAGAAAATTTAAACTACAAATTGGTTAGATTTAAAATTTAAATTTAAAACTTAATAAAGTTTTTAATTATCTAACACAATTCTAATAATTCTTCGGAGGATAGATTTTTTAAACTAATAGGACTAAAAATGGATGAGTTTTCAAGAAATTAATATTTTATTGTTGTCGTATTCACATTAAAACGATATGTCATTTGCTCCATAACTTTGTTGTCGTTTTTATCCATGAAACCTACCTCAGAAGGAAAGATGTCATTTGACCTTAAAAAAGATCTCCACTAAAGTAGAAAACGACATTTTTTTCTTCTTGTAAAATTGCTGTCGTATATTATATTTTATAGTTGTAGTATCCACATTAAACGACATGTCATTTGCTTCATAATTTTGTTGCCCTTTATAGCCATGAAACGACAATACGACATACACACAACTTTAGCTCAGAGTGGTTTGTCGGAAAGGAAAAGACGTCGTTTTTTGCCATTAAATATATCTCCAATGAAGTATAAAACGACATTTTGTCTATTTGTAAACTTGTTGCTGTATACCTAAATAGACGAGATGTTGCTTTTATACTAAAGTTATTGTCGTTTCAAAAAAAAAAAAAAGGAAAGTTATTGTCGTTATTTCATCGTCATGTCTCTTGATCTAAAAATTGTTATCATAAATCTAAATATAGGACACGTCCTTTTTTATCATTGAAACTGCAAGGGAGACTTTGATAATTATCTCAAATAATAAACTGTACCAAAATAAGGCCATAAGTATGAAAAAAGGCAATAATATAATAATCAAGCATTTGGTAATTCAGAAGTACTACTATTGCTATGCATAAACAGTCTAACTCCAAAGAGCCAAAAACAACTCTACTGAAATTGCAGTCCAATATTGCTCTTTTTAGCGGCTAATAATTTGGTTCTAAGTACTCAATCAAAGTTTCTCAGGTTATAGAAGAATATTGCAGAAACGACAGTACTAATACATCTTAATAGGGGTTTGGTTTTTGAAGAAAAACTGTTTCCCCACAAAATCATGACTTAAACATTAAGGAGTACAAGAAATGATCAAAGGGTGCATAAAATTATTAGAAGGCTCGTCCTTTAACAATGTCCAAGCTCATTTCACTAGGATCTGTCGCTTGCAACTCGACTTGAATTCCATCCAATTCTCTCTTGAATCTGTCTTTGGAACTAGCATACACCATTTTCATTCTCACCTTAGATGCGTCCGGAGACCTACACCGAACCACAAAATAAATAAATCAAAGTAACGGAAAATGACTAGGGTGTTTAGGGGAGTGATTTGAATTCTAGAGCTTAAACCGTAAACAGTTTAAAACTTTCATATACTAGAATGTAAATACGATTCAAGCTCTAGAGTTGGAACTCATTTCTTAAACACTTTAGATATATTGGTTCTAATTCAAGTTTGGACAGTATTGCATATAATAAAACGTTCTCTAACATGTCAGTTTCAAGGGCTCGTATCACAATTTAAAGCTTTTTGTTATGGTATTTTTGTCACAAAAATTTATTTTCTGTTCTAATCCATGAAGCAGACAGACCACTAAATGTAACAGCATTTCCAACTTAATCAATTATTTACAAAAGTGGGGCCTAGTGAAACAAATAAAAAAACATATAACTTAGGATATTGTGGTGGTGTGTGAAATGTAAGATCTAAATGCAAGTTTTAAATCATATTTGCTAGTATTTTTGAAATGTTGATCCAAAAATTATGCAAATGAATTCCTACTAAATAAGTACAAAATTAAGTACTTGTTGTGAAACCATACCATGCAATGAAGAAAATCTTGCTCTTCTGGCAGTTCTCATCGGTGGTGAAATCGAAATCATAAACCGCATAGCGACACTCATCAGGAGGGAAACTGGCAGTGAAATCGTCGTAGCTCTCATTCGGTCCGCCGAGCTTGTCGATGACAACCTGCTGCTGCTCGATCTTGAAGAGGATGAAACGGTAGGTCCGCTTCGCTTTTAGCTCCAAGAACCGGAGCTTGCACTCGTCGTTCACCGCCATTCCTGAAGCTGCGTTGGCCTGTCCCCCCCGCCAATCGTAACAATCATAATAGTAACGATTGCAATTCAGAAATTATTATCGTAATAAAAAGAACTACGTACGAGGTAAAACACGACAAGTTTACGTGATTTTTCTATTAAGCCTGCATCTCCTATGATTTACAAATTCATCACAATATAACATCTCTACAGCAATTTATGATAATATTGCATAAAGAATAAATTCCAAAAAGACCTAGCTTTTCCTAGGCGGCAACCGATTTTTTGTCATTTCCTTATAATTATTAAATGATGTAAAAAGTCATATGAAGGCATAATCTAACGTTAAATCCATATCAGATACTATTGAACGTTGAAAAAAAATATGATCTATGAAAAACTTGATGATTGAATTAGCTTTTGATTAATCCCTTTGAACGTGTAAAAGATAATTCAAGGCTAATTATGGGTAGTGATTAGCCATATTGCCCCAATCATTACATGATAATTAGAGAAAAGGAAAAGGACATACCATTTTTGCCTCCAAAGGGGGAAAAATCAAAGCCTCCTGAGAAGTGAAAGAGACAAGTAAAATGACAAAGAAAAAAAAAATGGATCAAATGGGAGGCAACTAAGAGGAAGAAATGAGAGGTAAAGGAATAGAAAAGAGAAATTAGGTGATCCTTGTTATTGGGAGGCCTGAGAGGTGGAGAGCCGTTTGAAAAGGAGGCTATCTTCTATGATAGAGGAACAAAGAGAACGCATTTGGTGGAGAATTATAGGCAGTTTCATTAAGATAACTGTCTGAGGCCCCTTGAAACAAGGACTCATTATTATTAGAAAAATCTAAAACTAATTACTCATTTAAAAAAAAAACCCAATGTCAAAAATTAATCCTACTAAATATTTTTTCATTCATTCAATTTTTTTTTAAAAAAAATTCCTATTAATTAGGCCTCAATTTGATTCCAACAACACTTTTTTATTTTTATTTTTTGATTTATGATTAATAGAGGTATAAGAAAAATATCATGAAAACAATTTTTTTTGAGGAAAAAACAAAAATTAGTATTAGCTAAAGATGTTTCTTGGTTAATAATTTTTTTACTTTTTAATTTTAATTTCTCAAAATTGCAAAAGGATCAAATAACTCATCCCTAATAAGAGAAGCCCGATTGTATTTAAGCATTTTTTGCCTATTTAAAAAACCAATTCTAAATCAATTATTTTTCCATTTTCATCTTGCAACCAAAATGGATTTCTTACATCGTTATTACTTATTATATTTGTCTCTCTCGAAGAAACAAGAGACTTTTGCTCAAATCATCGAGAGAAAAGAATCTAGGCTTTGTTTGAGAAATGAATTAGAACTTTAAGTTTCAATTTGCTACAATGTAAAGCTTTCATATGCTACAGCGGTTTGTTACAATATAACGCTCTCATATGTTATAATATTTAAGTTCTAACTTCAAATTCTAACTTCCTTTCAAAATTAAGTGTTAGTAATCCAAAACAATGACCTTTGATTATATGTCGATACTAAAATTTATCATTTGATAAGAAAAATCACTCTTTAATGTAAACTTTGACATATGCTACATTTGGTGCTGAATTTGACACCAATTATCTATATAAATATGTTGACATTTCTATTAGTTAATATGCTGTCTTTTCATTTAATAATACAACATTATCATTTTTAAATTGTTTGAAATTGATGTTACTTTTATAAGTTCTAAAACTTAGTCATTATTGTTGGGGTACGATTTGGCTAGGCCCAAATCGTCTATTGAGGCCCAAAATGAGAACTTAGAGTTGTAGTTGAAGCTAGTCGAGCCCAACGAGATCGATCGATTTGAAATTGTTCGATAAGAAGAGCATCGTTTATCGAATGTATTATCAAATTGACGCTTCAATCAATTCGATCAATTGCAGATCAATCATGTATTTAGATAACCTTTTTTGTTATTATAGGTTTGATCTTTTCGGTGTCAATTCGACGGAATCGATTCATAATCTAACGGTTATGAGTATGTTCAGTCACGAACTTTAGACATGAGAAGAGCCTGATTCTTGTGGCCTATTACAAATCGACACGTGTCCCACTATTGCGGTTACCTCAAGCACTATCATTCCTACTCTGTTGGTTAGAAGAAAGGGCACCAGAGAAAGTAAACAATGCCAAAAGGAATTAACGACACAAAAATAGAAAACAACAGTATGATAAATAAACTCGGCTAGAATACAAACGATAATATGATATCCAAACAGACTAGTTTAGAAACGATAAAATTATGTAAACGACAGCAAAAGAAAAGCAGAAAACAGTGCACGTCAAAAAATGACATCATGAACGTAAAATAATAAAAATATTAAGGAGCGAGTATTCTTCAAGTGGAAACAGTAGGGCTGTACAAAAACCGCCCCGCACCCGCCAACCGCCCTCGCTCGCGCCCGCCCATCTCAAAAAAAGTGGGTTTACGTTAGCAACCCACTGGTGGGCGGGTTTGGTTTTAAGTTTTTGAGGGCGGGTTCAACCCGCACCCGCCCGCCTATATATTTTTTTAAAAAAACTTATCATTTATTTGATTTTGTTCTTATTTTAGAGATGATTGAACAATCCAACACTTCAAGCATGAGCTCGGCTGCCTCTTGACATATTAGAAATTGAAAATTCTCCTATTATTATGTGAAGTGATCAAAATTCAAATCAAGTAAATTAGTAGAAAAAGCCCTAAAAGAAAAAGAACACTTGACTTTATTCATCATTTCATTTGTAGCATTCTATTATTTTCAAACCCAGTGAATAAGCTTTAATTTTTATGGACTCTTGACTTTATTTATCACTTTATATGTAGTTGATGTTTTTTGTTGCAGTGAATGATTATGTTTCTTAATTTGTACTTTTGAATATGGTCACTGTCTTTAAGCATCAAACTTGCTGGGAATGCTTTATGTATTATCATCTTATATTTTCTACAAATTTTCTTCACTTTCTAAAAAAAAGGTCCAAAAAATTACATTGGGCAATAGCATAGGTCTAAACCGCCTCAACCCGCCCACACCCCCCCGCAACCACCCAAAACCAAACCAAAACCTCCCGCCATGTGGTAAGCGGTTTGCGGGTTGGTTAATCGCCAACCCGCCATCCAAAAAAACCGTACCGCACCCACCCAAAAACCATCAAACAGTCTGCCGTTCACCCCTAGGAAACAGCACAACAAAAAGTGAACAGCGGCAAAAAGGAATTACTTACATGATTGATGTCGTTTTTTAAAATTTTCAGTTCTAATTTTTTTTCTTCTCTTGTGCCATTCGATTATTTTAGCCTTTTTTTATTAATATATGTCACATCTTATTATTTAATTGTTTTACTTTTTTTTTTAATTGTTTCCTATAATATTTATCATAGGCACGAAACCATAAAAAAGTAAAACAACACAAATATTAAAATGTGGCATATAAAAATATAAAAGGTAAATCCACACATTAATCCTCAACCTTTTATGTAGAAATGGTAAATCGACACGTTAGTCCTCAACTTTTTATGAAAGTGTGATTAAAGTTTTCAATTTTTTTATATTTGATTTATCAGTCTCAATCTTTTTATTTTAGTTGTTGATGGGCCAAATTAACGGTTGAACCGTTAATTTTAGGACCAATTTGTCAACTTTTTTATAACTTTGAGGACCGGTTTGTTACCTTTATAATAATTTTGGGATTAGTTTACTGTTTGATCGTTATATTAGTCCCTTAGTAACTAACTGAAGTCAAAGTTGGGAACTAATGAATCAAAATTAAAGGTTAGGACTAAATGTTCACTTTTATAAAAGGTTGAGGACTCTTGGAGTAATTTATCCTAATAAAAAAAAACACCAAAATAACGGAACGACACAAAACAAAAATCAAAACTGAGAATTTCAAAATACGACATCAATCATGTAAACGACATTAGAATGACTCGACGACACGAAAAGGTATCATAGACATCGAAGGAGAAAAACATTACATATAGAAAAACGACAGAAAAACCAGAAACGACACTATAAGCGATAAACTACAGATACTCAGTAAAACCAGGAGAAAACGATGCTAGTAAGTGAACGACATAAATGAATAGAATGCAGAGAAGGAATAAAAATGTTGGAGGAGAAAATATTACGCATTGGATAAACGACAGCCAAAACAGAAACGGCATTATAAGTGATGGACTACAAGTACTCAGTAATACAAGGAGAAAACCACGCTAATAATAAAACGACAATATATAAATGAAAAGAATACATCTAAGAGATAAAAATGTTGAAGGAGAAAATATTACACTTTGAAAAACGACATCAAAAACAGAAACGGCATTATATGTGATAAACAACAATTTCTCAGTAAAAGAGAGAGAAAGCGGCGCTACTAAAGATTGTAATTTGCGAATTTAGGTATAAATTTGTAAGAAATTTAAAAATTCAGATTTGAAAGGGACGAACTAAGTAACGAACTAAACATCATAAATGAAGTTTGGTTAAATAATGTATTAAAAGCTTTTTGACAAATACCTATGACCAGATTTTTCTATGTTATAATACAGATGTCTCTCTTGCTTAGCAGGGCCTGTATTTTTAGTTAGACCGACAATGGAATTGAAGCATGGCCTAATTTTTTCACTTTTCAAAAAGGGTTTTTTTTTTTTTTTTTTTTTTTTTTGGAAAGCTCAAAAAAGGGTATTTTCACTATTTTGACTTCAACCATAATTCAACTTGGTATATTTAATTCGCAAATTCATTTTGCTCTATGATCATTTTAGACGTTTTAAAGTTTAAAAAGGAAAAAAAATTGAAAACCCACCATTAGAGAGACACCAAAAAAACATTTTGGAGGTGCTTTTTTAATTTTTATCTGATTCATAGAGATAACAAAAATATTTGGATCCAATAGTAGGACACGCACCTGACTTGTATCTTTGTATCTTTGTTGTTCATTGTTCTTTACACATCAACATGTAATTGGACTCTTTTTTTATTTTATTTTTTTATTTTTTTAAATTAGGTCTCAAGGGCATGCTTAAGATTGGTGTGCCACGTCAGCAAGCCTTATAAACAAAGTTACATTTTTTCCACGTTCTTTTTGCCCTTTTTCTGCCCCCTCCGTCTCCAATTCTTTTTTTTTTTTAGTCTAAATCCTATCTGCTTAGCCATTAAACATTATTATCTCTTTGTTTAACCATAACAACTGTCATCCTACGGAGTTGTTTTGAGAAGAAAACATAAAAGAACTATTTAGGGTACTTTCAAAATTGTCCTTGTACGGCAAGACGGCTAGTAAGCAATACTACACAGAGAACATTTGGGGATGTTTGGTTACAGCACAGAGCTTTTTGGGATTACAATTTAAACTGCACAGTTTAATTTTTTTTTTGTTTAAATCAATACAATTCGAAATAAGGAAGAAACAAAGGACTTTTCATTCTACAAGGTAAGCGAAAATGGAGTGAAGAAAATTAATAAAATCAAATTAGATGATTCTTTTTGGATGGCAAAAGACTTTGTTTTGAATTTGCTTAGCTCAACCAATGAATAACCAAAATTGAATACATGACTAAGGTCATCAGTGATCTTATTTGCTAGCCAAAAGGTAATGTATGATGTAGCATGACATTTTGGAAACACTAGTCAATTAGGTTTTGGTCACATTAGCCTACTGCCTATATTGCAACTTGCAAGTTTGTTGAGTAGATGTGGCTTGTAAAGCCAGGGCCATCCTAGAGAGTCACTAGCGGTGTTTGCGGATTAAGTATCAATCTTTTTTCAGTCCGTATAATTAAACCAAAAGTCCTTTAAATCCAACCTGCTGAGAGTAGGTATGGATTGGCGCCACATATTCAATAGATACCCAAAAGTCACTATACTAGAGATATTAAAGCTATCAGTTTCTTCATTAGGGTTTAAGGAGGGTGGTCCATGGGAATCAAGGACTATGGCACTTAAGTCTCTTAATGTGATTAAATATTATAAATTTTTCAATCTAATGCTCAAGCCCTTGGGACTAAACTGTTGCCCTTGGATGATTTAAGGCAAAGTACGAATATCGTGGTTTCGGATTAAATTAATGGAACCTAACCAAATGATAAGATAAACATGTATTAAGGCTAGTCAGATCATATTGGCAACTCAAAACCTAATGCAACATGACATGGTCACTTTTGGCATGCAGCCTTTGCTTGGATTGCAACTTGTTATATAAATTAGAATAGAAAGAATTAGATTCAAATACAAGAAGCTTCTGCTTATTAGGCTTAATATAATTATATCAAGATGGGGTCTAAGCAAATTAAGTAAATTATCGAGTACTAATGTAGATGATTAGATAAGTACTATACATGATTTTAAAAAAATTAATTTAATGCAGGCCAAGGAATGCACGCATATGTTTTTATCCCTTTTGTGCATGACATCAACTTCCTCCCAATAAAAAATGGACTTTTAATGTCCCCCCCCCTTTTTTTTTTCTTTGCCTTGATGTTTTCCATTTCATGTCCAATAAATGGCCAAAAGCCTTTTAACAATTAATTATGGAATAGTCACAAAAGACAGAAAAATTATTAAGTAAACAAGGGGCTGCCATTGAACTTTATTATAATACTTTTAAAGGCTCAAACGTGATTGAATTTACCACATACATATAGGAATATGACTCCCTCTGTGGTTGGCACTCCACTACACCTGCAGGCTTCAACCAATCTCTTTGCGCCACCTCAGACTCTTAGGGACTTTTTTGTCCTTTAACTGAACTAGTCAATAAGCGGTCCTACCCATATAGCAAACAGGAAATGAAAGCAAATAGTATTGACAAAATATTATATAAAACAAATAATTACCTTTTTGGGATTCATGACAATCACGTTGTTACGTTATTATTTTTATTGTGTATTATAAAGTTGAAATTTCTCATTGAAACTTTATAGAAACATAAATAAGCTCATCTAGGCCTAGACATCTCTCCAACCTTCAAAAAAATATTTTAACCCCAGAGTTTGTAATATGCATCTCTCTATGGCTAAAGTGCATCCTCATGATCAAGCACTTTCTCTCTCCCCTTACCTGACTTCTGAAAGAGAAACATTCACCATATGGATGAAATCACTTGTGTACCACACAAATGGTTGCACAGTTTACAACTCCAATGGCCAAATTGTATACAGAGTTGATAACTATGAGAAAAAGTGTAGCAATGAAGTCCATCTCATGGATCTCCAAGGCAAAGTTCTCTACACCATAAGAAAAAAGGTGACATATATACACACACATATTATATATAAAATAAGTTGTTTTGGTTTTGATGCCTAGTTTTTGTGTTTCATTAACTCTGAACTGAACTGGGTTTTCTTGTTTTTCAATTGGTTTTGCAGAAATTACAAGCTTTTGGTGGATCATGGGATGGCTATAGATGGAGTGATTCCAACATGAATTACAAGGTGAAACCTTGGTTTCAAGTTAAAAGACATCCCAAAATGCTAATTATGGGAGACATGGATTGCCAAATAACTGTCGGGTGTGATAAGTACAGGATAGTGAGATTGCTTCATGGCAAAGGAGGATTCAGAATAGTTAACAATCTTGATGGAAACATTGTTGCAGAGGTGAGAATCACTTAAGAATATACATGAGGTTGTATATATATATATATATATATATCATATGATCTTTTCTATAGCGAGGAATTTGTTTAGATTAATTGTAATATTTACTTATCGTTTAAAAGTTTTCACATGCAGGCAAGACGAAAGCTGTCATCTTCGGGGGTTGTGTTAGGAGATGACGTATTGTCTTTGGAAGTGGAGCCTCATAAAGATCATTCCCTTATAATGGCTCTTGTGATGGTCTATGGATTAATACGTCGGAAAATATAAATATATGTATACAGTATTCAATATAGGCTGCTTCTGAAAATATAGAGTTTTCTTTTTTTCTTTTTTTTTTGGGCTCCTTTTTTCAATATTAATTTATGCCCTTGTAAATTGTAAATATAACAGTTCTTTAACCAGTTTTAGTTTTGGTTTCCACCAATGATGACCTTAGAAGAAGCATAAATTGAGAAAAGTTCATGTCTATACAGAGGTTATTATATGTTAATGGAAAGAAAAGGTGAGGCTATGTTATTTGAGTCTTTTTATGATAGGATCTCTCGCTTTTAATATACATTTATGGTTGTTAGATCTGGTCAAAATCATATTAAAATTATGAAATATAAAAAAGGAATTTAATACAGATTTAACGATTAAAAAACAAAGACTTAATATTAATTTACTTTTTCAAGAAATCTCATTAATATTTTGGGTTAATTTTACTTTTGTCTCTTGAACTATATAACTTATCCCATTTTAACCTTGAGCTTTAAAACGTAGCAAATCATACTCTTAAACTATTTAACTTGTTTCACTTTGGTCCTTCTGTTACTTAATATGTTAAATTTTAACTAAAATTGAGTAAATAATTTCACTTTTACCCCCTAAACTATGCAACTTGTCATATTTGATCCATAAACGTTAAACTATAAAAATCACACCCCTAAACTACAAAACTTGTCTTATTTTGACCCTTTGATTATTAAATTTGTTAAATATTGATGAATTAAGCCACGTATAAATGCATCTAATTGATTAATTATAAATCAACAGTCTACATTAAATCTTTTGTAATCAAATTTTACACACCTCAGACCTATAAATAGCCAGAAAATTTCACAAACAAATGTATATTTTTGTTGATTTAAAATTAATACGAATTTTTGGGGTTTTTTTTTTTTGTAATTATAGAGTTCAATCAAGCAAAGTATTCATTATTATTAGCGGTAATCACCCCTAATTTTCAACCCCTAAATTTAGCCATAAAAATGACAAGTAGATTATACTAAGTATCAATGTGTCATTTTTGTTAGGTACCCATATATCTAAGTGTTTTTTTCTCATTTGTTCATATATTTTTATTTTAATTTATTTTAAATCATATAATAGAAAAAATTTAAGAAAACTTCTAGTGCAAAAATAAATAAATAAATAAATAGAGCTTATATAATAGATAAACAAAATTTAGATACTTTCACTTCAAAATATATGTTGAAAATATATATAGAGCCAAAAGGTCAAAATGGTCATTGTTTCAATCCGTTAATATATAACAGATTTAGTGATGAAAGGGTCAAAATAAGACAAGCTTCATAGTTTATAGTTGTAATTTGTTGTATTTTAAACTTTAGGGATTAAAATATGACAAGTTGCATGGTTTCGAGACTAAAAGTGAAATTATTGACTCAATCTCATTAATATTTACCGGATTTGGCAAGGGAAGGGCTAAAAAGTATAAGTTGAATAGTTCATGGATGTGGTTTGCTACATGTTAAAGTTCAGGGACCAAAATAAGAGAAATTGCACAATTCAAAAGCCAAAAATAAAATTAACCCTAATATTTTTTTATAATTAAATAAAATATCAGTGATGTGTTCACACCCTCGATGCAATGGGATTGGTCAAAACTATAAATTTTGTCTGTTTTAAACCTTTTCTTCATTTTATTTATCAAATACCAATTTAACTTAAACCTATGATTTTAAACAGCCAAAACCCGGGTACCAAACACAACCTCAACGTGAAAATCATTTCCCTGTTTGTGACTGTGATATTATACAGTACGGTCATCACTTTTGTCAAAATTCACAAACGGATAGTTGTGGCTTTTTCGAGAAAAAGCCATACCAAAGTCCTATAGTAGTTCCAAGTATTTCATCTTCCACAATCCACGTCGTACAATAATAACGAGTTACATACAAAAAAAGGGTCTTGACTTCTTACACTTTCGCCTAGGCAGTACTCACAGCTAGCTATGGCCTATAAAGAGTTGAATTTTGTGTAATAAGTTTTAGCATGAGCCTATCACGTATGAATCATTATTCTTCCTGAGAAAAACTCAAACGCAGTTGTGTTGCTAAACATCAAAACGGTAATTATTATCACATTCTTTTTCAAAGTTGCATGGCTGTAGCTAGAAGGAATTAAATATTCGATTTCAGTTCATCATTTTTGTCCACACAATACATTTTCTTTGAGTGGCTTTTAATTATGACAATTTGGGAGAGAATGAATATTTTGCGAATGGTTTTGCCAACTTTTATTGATGTTAAATTGCAACATATATATATATATATATACACACACACACACCCCCATGGAATCAAGGACTCCTCCAACCTATTCTATATATAGTTATTGGGCTCTTATTTATTCTAAGACAGTTAAAGTGCGAAAGAGCATCAATCACTCATTTTTAGAGCTTATTTGGTTCGAGTATTTGAATAAAGATTTAAATTTTTATGAAAGAAAATACTGTAGCAAAATGATTTCAACCGTGATTCAAACCACGAAACAAACAGGCCCTTAGTATTTTCGAACACTTTTGTGGTTAGAGGAAGATATTTGAAGGTGAATAGTGCGTTATGTTGTGCCTATCCACACAATGAAAGAGAATAGCATTGAGTATAGATGGTTGAGGTCTTTTCTATTATTATTTAGTCACATGTGTAAATCTTAGTCTACGAAAGGTACGAATGATTATAATATAATTTATGGTTCATAGCCTTTTAAAAATACCGTTGTACCGCTAGATCAGTATTTTCTAACATACATGTCTTGTAACTTTCCATCTTCAAGCTCTAAATATTATATCTTGAATTCCATCTTCAAGCTTTATGATCTTGAAATGGTTAAAAGTCAAATATTTACTTATTTCATGAATCAGCGTTGGAGCTAGGAATTTTGTTTGAAGAATGCATGGTGAAAAAATAAATTTAAGCCAAAATTACAACACATCTATATTTTCTGAACTTTGTTACTTTTTTTAGCTTCATTTTATCTACTTTGTCTTTGTCATTCTTCTTTCAAATGAACTAACTTAAATTGAATTTAATTCATTTTTTAAAATTTAGAGTTCTCAAAATTCATTAGTTTACATAGTAGTGTAATTAATTTTTGGTTTAATCGAAGTTCAAAATTTGGACTCAACTTTTTTAAAACTCTATTCATACTGTAATTTTATGAAATATGCAGATATTGAGTGTAACTGAGTATGTTTAGAACTTTCGCCAGTATTATTGCAATTTACAATATTTTGATGGGGCAAAATTGTAAGAAAGGATAAAGAAAAAAGAACTCTTAATTAATCCTATGAAATTAAAATCATGTGGCTCATAAAATAATAAGTCTCAATCTAAAAAGTATAGTATACTTAATTGGAGCTTAGTATTTTGTGAGTTAAATGAAAATGTTTTTTTTTTTAATAAAAAAGGAAATTTGGGGGCTAAAACAGAAAGGCCGATTGGGGTAGACCACGAAAACTAGAAATTATTTAAAAATTTTGGAGAAAGAATTGAAATCTTGTAAATGGCTTTTCCCACTTTTAAAGAAATTATAATACGTAACCTTATGGAACAAATCTCTTAGAATCGTCAAACATATGCCATAAATAACGAAAAGTTCAAGATGATTCATTTTCCTGATCAATCATACTTTCATCTTCTTAGAAGGAGAAAGAGAGGGATAGAGATGCTAAATCAATATGTGTCGTCCCTCTCATGGTGTGCAAAGATGGAGTCATCTAAGGATGAGGGTGGGTGTCGGCCTCTTGAATCTTTTCTTTTCTACAATTTTGTATATGAAATTCTATAAAAAATATATCCTGTTACTCTTAAAATTAGATTTCGCCTTTACTTTTTTATTAATTTTTCTGGCTCCGCTGATGGGGTGAGACTCATCAAAATATGTGTCAAGATATTCGGATTCGGTATCTGCTTGCAGAATATATACCAACAAGGAAACAAGAGCAAGAGCTAATAATTCGACACCCCAACAGAAACACACACAAGAAAAGAAAAACAGAAAGAAAGAAAGAAAGAAAGAAAGAAAGAAAAGGACTGATAATAAGATTGGTTTCTTTCTTCGAATCTGTGCACATGCATCACGTGTACGTGGTCCAAACTTCACAAGATGACAATAAATATCATATATATGTGTGTGTGTGTGTGTGTGGGGTAACGACAGTTGCCCAAAAATATATAATAAGTCAAAGGTTACCACGCGGATAAGTTTGGAGTTGTTGTGGATTAAATCATCACTTCATTAAGGCTGTGTTTGGTGAGATTGTTTTTTTATTTGTGGTTTTTTTTGTGGGGGGAGGGTGGTTGGTATTTGTTTATAAATTAGGTCAAGAAAATGGAAACAAAGGAGAATCAGAGCCGCACCATTGCATTTGCTAATACTAGGATGGAGAGAAGAGGGATGGAAAAAAATTATGTGTAAGAGTGAATATTGAAATTTGGAATGATATAGAAAGAATATTTGTATTTCATTATGAGTTCGTTTACGAAACATGCTAGAAATAATAAATTCAACTGCTATAGTATAAACTTTTCACATACTATAGTGAAAAGTAAAAATTTGCTATAATGTAAAGCTTTCACATGCTATAGTGTTGAAGTTTCAACTTCAAATTTCAACATGTTTCCCAACTGAACTCTATGTTGTTCGGTAGTTAGGAAAGAAGGAAAGAGAGAGGTATGTCTGATTATTGTTTTATTCATCCACTTGTGTTGCAGAAAATCTACAAGTGCACAGAATCGTAGACAAGTAATAAAGAGTGAGTAGAGTATCGTTCCCACGAGGATTGCGTTAATCTAGCTAAGTATCAAAATTGGTTAACTCTAAAATTATTTGAACAATCAAATATAAAATAGAAAAATAACAAAAAAAAAAATATAAATGAAAATCTAAATAATAAAAGACTAGGGCATCCGATTTCACCTAAATTAATCCTATTCATATTATCTAATTTAATCAATTGATGTTTACTCCTATGCCGATAATGAATTTCTCTTAGGTAGTTATTAATCTTTCTTAAGCATTAATAATTTATCCTAGTTAGCAAATTTCTTACATCTCTATAGAAACTCTAAACTTACCAAGATTCATTAAGAACAAGAAATTCATAGTGTTACACAAGTCTCATAGATATCTCTATCCTATGATGATCTTATAGCATTCAATCATGATCTAATTTAATTATCGCTTTTCAACCTCAAATTAAATCACAAATCATGCAAAAGGTGCGTAAACTTTTACAAGCATTGAGATCAGATTAAACACTCAGCGTAGATAATGAATAAACATCAAATTGAATTAAATTAAATAAAAGTGAACATTCATAATCTGGCTACATCGTAGCCTTAGAAAAAGGGAACTTAGTTCCTAATGAAACTAAAAACAATCCTAAATAATGTCTTAATCATGATGAGTCAAATAAAAGAACTGTATTTGAATGTGAAGATAATTTTCATCTCCAGGTTGCACCGTTCTTCTCCTCCAAAGAAGTAAGTTCTCCCCTCTTGTTTGTAGTTTTTCCTTATTAAAATTCGTGCTCCAACCCTTCATAATGTTCTATTTATAGGCTAGGGTTTGATTGTTACGACCCGCCTTTTCGAGCAGTCACTTTACTTACTTAAGCATCATTGTGTAAACAGTAATCTTACTTACTTAGTAAGAAAAATACTAAAATAATTTTTTTTTCTTTACACGTTCTTTAAAACATACGTACAAACTATTGCGACTTCTGTCGCAAATTTAGTAGAGACCTCGCTCAACACTTGTCTTTAAAATCATTTCAAATAGTTTTTTAAAACTTATTAAGAAACATTTATTGAATCATTGATCAAAACCTAACTTTATAAGAAAATAAAACATTTCGTAAATATATCATAATACTTTAAATACATTCTTTAAAACTGTGATTTTCTCAATATTTTGAAAACATTACATTAAATAGTGGAAAACCTTCCCTTTGTGTAGCAGAAGCAAACTGTGGTGGTATCCATACCCAAATTCTTGCATCCGTCCTCCGCGGCACCCAGCTCTTCTAACGGGTCCTACTGGTTGCCCACATACTACCTACAACGTGAAGAAACTTTTTATGAGTTTTCGCTCAATAAGTTCAAACAAAATCTCACAAAGCATTTAAACATGTTTTAAAAACTTTTCTCATGAAAGCCTTTCTCTTAAAACATATATCATCAATATTTTCCATAGACATTTATAAAAACAACTTTCATAAACATTCTTCATAATACTTTTCTAGAACATTTCTCATAAACGTTTTTTTTTTATAAAACATTTAACTTGTAGTAATCCTTAGAATGCTTTTCGTAAAACGTCATTTATAAACTTTTTCTCAAAACTTTTATCATAAATGCTTTTCATAAACATTTCTCATAAAATATTCCTAAAACGTTTCTCATAAACGTTTTCCTAAAGCAATTGCTATAACGTTTTTCATAAATGCTTTTCATAAAATATCTAACATAAAACAATTCTCAGAGGATTGCTCTTCATAACGTCATTTATGTTTTCATAAACATTTAATATAAAACATTTCTCAGAATGTTTTTCATAGCATATAAATGTTTCATAACAAACAAATCAAGTACAATCACAATGCATGTTTTCATTTATGCTCAATTATGAACTTTTGATTATGAACATCTTATAAACATTCTTTCTTACTTTGACTTTCTGTCCTTGTTCCTTATTTTACACTTTAACTTTCCTTATTTGATTTTAACTTTGCACATTTTGTTCCTTAACTTTCTTTATCTTATAACATTTAGTGTTTGTACCAACATCTTTAATCATGAGATCATAAGCGTGATGCTTCCCTTGTGGAAGACTTAAGACCATCGAACTTCGAGGTCGTGTACCTCACATCTAGGAAGTCAAACTTTAACTTTACTTTCATTACCTCATAACGAGGAGGCTGGTACGATACTTTCTATTTAACTTTATGTTACCTTCTTATCAACCTTAGTGAGCACATCAAATGCAACCACATCATATGCAAATACACTTGCAAATCATTGCTTGTACTATAAAATCTATTGCATAACAAATGCAACTTATTGCATAACAAATGCAACATAAAATGCAAACATATTTTGCTAATCATAATTTGTACTCTACAACTTATTGCATAACAAATGCAACTTATTGCATAACAAATGCATCATATAACGCAATCATATTTTGCAAATCATAACTTTTATTCTGAAACTTATTGCATAACAAATGTAACATATAACGCAATCACATATTGCAAATCATAACTTTTATTCTAAACATATTGCATACAAATGTAACATATTACGCAATCACATATTGCAAATCATAACTTTTATTCTAAACATATTGCATACAAATGCAACATATAACGCAATCACATATTGCAAATCATAACTTTTATTCTAAACATATTGCATACAAATGCAACATATAACGCAATCACATATTGCAAATCATAACTTTTATTCTGAATTATGTTGCATACAATTGCAACATATTACATAACAAATGCTTCATAAAACTTATAACTTAAATTATAACACATTATGCATTGTCAAAATGCAGGACTTATACTAATCCTATTTCGTATCTAGGTTGTACATCCACATCTAGATCATAATTTGGTACATAAAAACTGACCAGTAAGTTCATCTTTTTGTTATTCAGTCTATAAGTCTTTTATCATCTAGTCATTCCAGACTAGTGATAATGATTATCGAAAACATGTTTACGTACTTGTCTGAAACTTCTAAGGGTTATAACAGAGCTTAACTTTTCATATCTCTCTTGAACATGTCTAGCCTTTCCTTGGGGTACGGAAAAAGGAAAAATTAGCTCTTGTTTGTTTTTTGTATTCGTAGAGTCTCTCTCTTGGCTCTGCTCTTGTGACCTCTCTGTTAGTCATGAGAAATTTTTTAAATTCTACTTAATTATCTAAATCGTTCTCACAATTTCTAATCAAAACTAGGGTGTCTTATAGTAGTTTTTCTAGTTTCCTATAGGCAAATTGGAAGTTATATCCTTAATGGGTTTCTTATGGACCTTATTGTGCATGTTCATTATGCACTACATGGTATTGTACTTATATACTATATCTTGTTATACTCTAGATAACAAGCATCAATCATAACATTCATATCCTTATCATTCACTTGTATAAGTATCATACTTACATTTCATATTCTTAAACATATCATACATATACATGTCATTTATATCATACTTTCACATATCATGCTTTCACATTGTACTCATACTCATGTCATTCATATCATACATACACTTGTCGTTTATACTTTCATATCGTGGAGTTGCTATACATTTTTCTTCTTTGGATAACAACTATTTCATATTATATTCAAATAATACTTTAAGTCATAGTTCATAACATTCCAATTTGCATATCAATATGCAAATAGGCTTTAAACATAACGGTTGCAAATTCATTGCAAATCTTATTTTGTACTTTAGAACTTTTTTGCATAATAAATGCAAATATACTTTAAAAACAACTTGCATAACCATTGCAAACTCATTTACAAATGCATATGTAAGCATTTAAAAACTATTTACTTCATGCTGTAGGTGAAATCTGAACTTACCAGGACTATGCCCTAGCGTTCTCTATTTCGTTCCTTACTCATTCCTTTTCCTTCCATTGGTCGGCTTCTATGTCCTGATCATATAACAGCTGACTCATTAATTAACTTTCTTTTTATCAATCCACTTGATTGATAATAAAACGTAAACATTAACCATTCATTCCTTTTTCATAACTTGGTATACTATCGGTCTACCGTTCTTTTTACTCAACCTTATAAACCATAAGTCTACCTTTCCTTCACTTAGCCTTGTAACCCATCGGGGTTATTTTTCCTTTACTTAAACATCCCTTATTAAATCTCTCGTCACACATGACGGTTACGTTACTTAACGTATTACGAAACATTTTTTGTCTAAGAACGTTATGCTAAATCAGAGTGTTCGACTCCGTTCCAGCCGTTTTCATAAAAATGACATTTTTTTTACCCTTTTTGGGTTTTTCGTCAACTTCATAATTCTATAAAAATCATTGCTTAACTTTAACATCTCATTACTTACATATTACGAAAAAATCCCCACTAAGGAGCATTTCTTGACATCAGGCGTTTCGAGTCTGTTTTGGCCACTTTCGCAAAATAACCATTTTGCCCTTAACTCTTTTTCTTTCATTCATTCCTCGACTAAACTTTAAATCCTTAAAACTTAGCATCTATAATACTTACTGCCTACAGCAGTATAGAAAAACAACGTTCTCTAGTGAAAACTCAGTTTTCACACAATTTATAATTTTGGCCCCAATACAAAAATATTTGCATTTTTTGCCCCCAGAACCAAGAATAATCTTTTTACACCATTAGTCCCCATTTTTATGAGGAACATTTTTGCTCAAAGTACCATATTCAAAATCCTTTGGGAAAATGACATTTTTGCCCTGTTAAATTTTTTTTCAATTTTAACAAATTCTTATAAAATTAAAATCTCATAAACAGTAGAGATTTTTGACGAATTGTCTGCAATGCCTAACAGTTTCGTTGAGATCTACAACTTTCGTGTTTTAACTTTTGTGAAAATCTCACTGTATAGGGGCCTTTTTGGTCATTTTTTAATTCTACCGAGAAAGTACTTTTTCTTTCAATTTAGTTCCTAGGGTGTTTTTATAAAAATCCATTTTAAAATTGTAAATCTACCCCTGCAGAAACCGTTTCATGCCTTATTCAAATCATTCTCATGCTCAAACATCATTTTTACTAGAACTAACATCAAATTTGCAAAAGTTATCGTTTTGCACCATTAACCAAAATTTCACAACTTAAACATGCCATACATCACACATACATGAAATTTCATCAAATACATGCTCAAGAACCATATGGGTTTAAAAGAATAAAAATCAAAACAAAATTCATAAAATTTCAAAACTTTGAAATCTAAAACTTATCCCAAATAGCACCTTTTGATTTCTAACCTTCAAAGTTCCTTTGAACTCCCTCCTAGGCTTCATTTTCATGTAAAAACACCATGGATTAATTTTCGCTTCAACCCATGAAAAATCCCTTGAAAACTTGCTAAAAAGTTTGGGATTTTACCTTAAAACTTGATAAAAATCCTTAGGCTTTGCTTCTAAAACTTGTTTGGGACGATTTTTGCAAAGTTTGGGGTTGAGAAAATTTTGGGAGCACTTCAACCATGGCTGCCGTGGGTCTTGGAGAAGAAAGAGAGATTTTTTTTTTGGCTAAAATCAACATTAAATGCATACTTATCCAATGGGTGAATCATGGTAACCCATTAGGCTACCATGTGGCATGATGTGATTGGGCCACCTTTCATGGCTTGGTGGCCCAATCAAAAGCTAATGGGTGTCCACTTGATGGGACCCAAAAATTTATACTGTGTAATTTTTTTACCACACAGTATTTTTCTTATACTGCATGGTAAAATCAGTGCAAAAACATATTCCTAGACTATGTAAAATATTTTACTTACCTCTGGTTAATTTTTGGAGGCCGAACATAATAATTCTTATCCCTCCACATTCTCTAAGCAGTATTATTCTTGTACTGCTTTAACTTAAACAGCCTAATTTTTGAACTGTGTGACCTTAAACGATCCAATTCTTACACTGCATTACTCTAATACTGTACAATTTTTCATGTTATTATACAGTATTTCTCCTTAAATTGTATTTTTGGTCTTAATATAATCCTTAACTTAATGTATTTTTTAATGTATTAGAAATCTAGGGTGTTACATTGATAGGGCAATTTTGGAACAAATTACAATGAAATTTGAATTGGGATCACAATGGTGCCTAGGCTCGATTTTTTGGCGCCTAGGCTTCGTAATGGCGCCTAGACACTACAAAGGCTTGTAGAGATATTTTTGAACTAGCGCCTAGGTGCCCAAATTGTGGTGTCTAGACACTATGCTCTTAGGTTTTTTGTGTGAGACTTCATCTGCAAGAGCGCCTAGGCACCCATAAGTTAGCGTCTAGGCTCCATTTTGTCCCCGAGTCCAGTTTCACTCATTTTTCGGTCCGTTTTGCTCCGTATTTTGCTAATATGCATCTTTGTCCTCAAAACCTACAAAAGAGCATAAAACACAATCAAATTCTTATAAATTGCTCAAAACTAACAAAAATATTAAGTGAAAATCATCTAATTAATTAGCATAAAACTAACTTATCTACTTGTATTATCTTACCATGAAAAAAAAAAAAAAGTGGTCTTAACTATCATTATTTGGTTTCAAGTTTTTCACTAAAAATCTATACAACATTGCAAAGGTTAAAATCAGTGGGACCAATGACTTTTATTCACCATATTTTATTCCTTCTCTTCGATCTATTTTTTTTTCCTTATCAAACAAGCTTCACTATTATTTGCCGTCCAATTCTCCCTCAACCCAACTTCCTGATCTTTTTCTACCAGACATATTCAGAAACATTAGTGTTTAACGTTCTCCTTTAAATTAAGGATTTTAATTCCCTTCTTTAATATTATTTCTCTATTAATTAATTGGCTCCTACTAGACAACCAGAAGTTTTAAAATACGTTCGTAATTATCCCCCATTCTTATCGCGCCACTTTTTCCTCCTGCCAAACAAGACCTAAGAATGTAACTCATGTATTGTCGCATCAACACAAGGGACATCCTTCCTTAAAAGGTTAACCAAATACCTTTTCCATATATGTATATATGTGTGTTTGTATCTATATATGTGTATCTATCACTATTGTTTTAGTAACTTGAGAGATATAGTTAAAGAAGACATTGAGAGTGATATCCTATCAAACGTTGATGATATGTTTGATGGTCTATTTTGCTTGTCACTATATAGCACTATGTAAATCTAAAGCCTCTATATATGTAAGAGGTCAATTTAATTATATATGTGGATAAAATTCTATCCAAATTAATAAAGAATGAAAATTATGTTGACATGAAAACTATATAATATATATATATATATATATATATATATATATATATATAATGTCATTTGAAAAGTCTTGGAAGATTGGTGTATAAACAAGGAAGAAAGGCCTCACAACTATTGTCAAAACTTCCTCTCTCTCTCTCTCTCTCTCTATATATATATATATAATACTTGGTGACTTTGTCACATATTAATTTAGCTCTCTCGTATTATGTCATCGACTGCCTTCGTTAAATATTGTTGAATCAGAATTCAAAGTAAAATTAAAAGAGCCTCGTCAAGCAATTAATAATGAAAGTTCCCCTCCATCTTCCTATGGTTACTCTTCAAATATTTTGTTAAAACAATTTTTTTAAAAAAAGAAAAGAAAGTCAAAATATGTATAACAATAATTAAGTGCGCCCACCTGTGTGAAAATTATGCGTATAAATATGCGCCCTAAATATTAAGCGATCTAATAAAAAAATAGATTTTTCAATTTTTTAATTTATTTCATCTTCTGCCTCTCCAAATTTTTCTGATACTACTATATCACACAACCACCACACCTATTTATTAAAACCATATGAGCACGTTTGTGTCTCAATTATATATAGTCCAACTATATTGTATCTTTTAGAATCATTATATATACGTATATATGCAGGCCGAAATAAAGCATTATACACACACACACACACACAGATATACTTATATATATATTTAGAACAGGATTGTATAATTATTTTTACAAAGATGAAATATTTTTATTTGCCATGCATACAACAAGCCAGCTTATTTTTAAAGTAATTACGTACTAAGGTCTCCTTTTTTGTTTATTTTTTGCTAATGAAATTATTCTTGTTGTTGTTCTTTTAAAATGTTATTTTTTTTTTCCTTCTTTGAAAAATAATATCATACTTAGTTGGTTAACGAGGCATCGGATTCCCTTAACTCAGAACCCCATATTATTGACTGGCTCAATTTTAGACTACAAGTCGCAAACAAACGTACTCTTGTGTCTTTCTCCCAAGTTCCTCCAATAACATATTTACATTTCCTTCTCTCTCTCTCTCTCTCTCTCTCTCCCCATTACACGTAATGAATTCTCCGGAGAAAAGGTGTTTCCATGTTGCTCCTTGCTTTTGACCACCATTTGAAAACCCGACTTTTACTTTTTTGAAGGATTTCCACAGCTTCCCAAGCGACTTTTATTGTTACCAGATTTAACAATACACCTCTCAAAGAGTTACTTAGTCCTTCCTTTATTATTATATCATCATTTTGAGACTTTTTACGGCGAAATATGGAAAAAAAAAAAAAAAAAAAAAACCTCATCAATAACACTGATCTATTTTAAACGGTTAAATCCGTATAAATGTTATCAATTTCATATATTTTTAATTTTAATGTGATTTTAATCAACTATTTAGCGTAAGTTTTTTTGAAGCATTCCATTTTATCATTTTTGGCACTGTTGGCACTGTTACCATAAGAGATAAGCACTATAATATAAAAATCATTGTGCCCCAACGATATTTCTGAAGCAAAAATAGATTATATGATTTACATTATACTATCATGATTAAAACATTTGACAAAATAAAAGTATACATGTCGCTGTTTCCCATGTCATATATACCTCCCAAATAATAGAAAAAACAAAAATAATTCAATAATACCCCCCACCTTCCATCACGATTTTCTTCTGTTATGTTTTTTTTTTTTTTAAAAAAAAGAAATAGTTCTCAACTCTAGAAGAAGTCAAGAAGTGACGAACTAGAAGATAGCTTTAATATCTCAAAGGCCGTACCAAATAATAGTTTACACATATACATATCTTTTAATATACCTGCATATATGTGTTTCTGATAGAGTGCTCGTACACACATGTTAAACATGTTGAATGTACACATACATGTATGCAACCAAGTTTATATTTTAAGTAGCACCCAAGTCACATAAAAAACAAATAAAAAAAGAAAAAAAAAGTAGGACCCAAAATTCCATCATATGGCTTCAAACTTAAAATAAAGTTACTTATATAGTTATATAGCTATATAACCCTCCTAGTTAATTCAGGTCTCCCCACACCAAGGATCTATCAAATCAACAACAAAACTCTCTCTCTCTCTCTCTTTCTCTCTAAATTTACAAACCAAGTAGTCTTCCCCTTAATTAATGGCCAAAATTCATCCTCTAATCAACTCATCAAATAATACCATAGATTTTTCAGCTTCTTCTTCTTCAAGTGCTTCTTGTTCTTACACAACTTCAAAGAGGGAAACATTCACAGTGTGGATGAAATCCCTTGTGATGCAAGGCAATGGATGCACTGCTTATAATGAGAATGGTGAGATTATTTATCGTGTGGACAATTATGATCAGAAGAATAGCAATGAGGTCTTTCTCATGGATCTTAGAGGAAAAGTTCTCTTCACGATTCTTCGAAAAGTAAGTACCTTTTTTCACAAATTTATATGAATTATGAGATTGATAATCCTGTTATGTGATAAAAGAATACTAATTAAATTTATACTCTTTGTGTTTGTACAGAAAATGGGGGTGTTTAGAAGATGGGAAGGCTATAAAAGCAATAATGGTTTGGACTCAAACAATAATAGAAGTAAGCCATTGTTTCAAGTGAGAAAAAGTTGCCTTGCTAATCTTGGAAAAGATTTCTCCTGCAAAGTTAACTTGAGATCTAATGACAATGCTCAAGCACTTAATTGCTATAGATTACAAGGCTCAGCTGGTAAATCAGCTCTGAGAATAGTAGATAACCAAGGAAGACTTGTTGCAGAGGTGAGCCTTTTAATTAATTAATTAATTAATTAATTAAGTTTTTTTAGTTATTTATTTATTTGTTCATTTTTTTGCAATAAAGTGGTGAAACTGAGAAAATTGTGATCTGGGTTTGTGCAGGCAAAGAGAAAGCAGTCATCATCAGGAGTGATCTTGGGAGATGATGTGTTGACTTTGGTCATAGAGCAAAGTGTGGATCATTCTCTTGTTATGGCTCTTGTGACTGTATATGGATTAATGCACAATAAAATGTGAATACTATTATATCAACACTTATTAATAGAGATCTGTTGTATGAGAAATATTTATATATAGGCTAGTGAATTATAGATTTTGAAATGAACCCTTTGACCGGTGAAATTTATTAGTTTCATGGTTTTTTTTTTTTTTTTTTGTGGGAATTTTGATCCCCATTTTATCCAGATCTTGATTTTTGCTCAAGGTTTTTTGGGGGAATTATTTCAACCTATTTTGAGGAAGATACTTTGTAATATACATAGCCGAGTGATTGTTGCTCTTTTACTTTTTATTTTTATTTTTTTGTATTAAAAAATATCTTGATACAAACTCAATTGAAGTTGCTTTTCATGATTGTTTTGTCGGTTTGACGATTTGTCTACACTATTTATGCTTTTGAGATAGCTGTTTTTAACTTATGGTTGCTGCCAAATCTTGTGTTCAAACCTTTAGCCACGTGGCTAAAAAGTGACACAAAACTCTGTTAAGCCAAGGAATAAAGGCCTTTTTGACTGATGATAGACCAAAAGAGAGATAAATCTTACTAATTTTTATTTTTGCTGCTGTTTGCATAATCTTTAATATAAATATCAATTTTAAAAGATACTACAACCCTTTTCTTGATTTATTACAGAAACCTCTAGGTAGTTAGACTTGCATCTGTCGCAGTTAGAAATCAGTAAGTTTAGATTAGCATTTCTAGTAATCTAATAACCATGAAATCTTCGTTTAGTTGTACAATTTAAGGCGGATTTCATCTAAAACTATGAAGATTCATTGCCTCAGAAAATACCAATTAATCGTAACTCGTTTATTAGCCAAAAATGGTAATTAATTATAATTGATTATAAGATGACTTGGTATTTGTGTTACAATTGTTAGATTAACCCTCTGCTTACGAACCAATTGGTTCTAACCAACAACAGAAGTTTTATATGCTATAATATAAAATAAAAAATTGTTATAATGAAGCTTTATACACCATAGTTTTTGAACTTATTTTTTCAAACCGATTCGCCAAATACCCTATAAGTTGATTTGGTTTCTTTAGATTTGCAATGAACTGGCATGGAGTTGTAAAATTCATAAAATACAAGGCTAATCATCAAGATAAAAATGCAATTAGAGGGACTGTTTTTGAAATTTTTTCTATTTACTTGGACCCCAAGATAACAGTAGAGGAAGCTATATATACTTTGCAGCGTTTTAAATTTTTTTTTTTTAAAGTAAGCATACTTGTAAGCACAATATTTTTTAGGTGCTACATTTTGTCTTTTGGCTTGCTAAAAAAGGATCAGTGTTTTCACATATGTGCCTTGCATCTTAAGAGAAATTTAGTGATGCCACATGTAAAACGACAAGAGAATCTGACTCGAATTCACATGACATTCAATTAGCCTAAATTACAGTGGCCCAAGCCACATTCAGTGGGCCTATTAAAAGACATAATTGCACCCTCAATATGAACTTGAAAAATCGATTCCTGAATGATAAGAAAAAAGAGTTCTGATCGTTCATCTTTTCACCGCCATGCTACCACCACCAGTGGTATATTTTTAGGTGTTACATGACTGCAGCCATTCTCACAAGAAGTTAATATCTCCCTTTGAGGAATGTCAAGTGCACTCGCCATGTAATTCCTTCATGTTAAAATCTGCATGGATTTTATATAACAACAAACAATCGAGATCTTGCGTTGTGGATGAGCCAATTTTTTATCCGGTTCCGCTTTTAACTCAAGAACAAGTGAAAGTGATAAAGTATCTTAATTATTGTATTAAAATATCACATTCAACAAATTCAGATGACAAGGTGTGAAAACTCTTCTTGGGTTGTATTCATTATACAAAAAAAAAAAAAAAAACAAACAAACAAACTGGAGTTTTAATCGTAACAATTTTTATCAGCAATTTTACTTAAATGTTGTGACTAATGTAAATTTAGTTACAATTTTAATTGAATTTTTATTATGATTAAAACTTGTAACTATAAAATTTTTAGTCGCGAAAACATTCCATGACTAAAAATCTTGTAGCTAAAAGTTTTAATCACAACAAAAATTCAGTAAAAGTTAGGATTAAATTCAATGTTAGTCACACAATAATATTGTGACTAACAATTTTGCTTGAAATTGTTTTAAAGTACTTTTTTTTTTTTTAGTATTTGGTTGGCCTTTAAGTTTCCTTTTTCAATTTCGGTGTGCAAAATGCTTTCTATTTTCTTTTGATGCTGTACAAAATAATTGAACATCTGGAAAATGAAAGTCGAAGCAATCCACAATTCTTTTCAAGATTTGACAGATAGGTCTAGATCTTCATCCTTCTGAAACAGTTGAAGAAACGATGTTAATGGCGCGGGGTGTGTAAAGATTTATATCCACCTTTTCAAATATTCCCATAATTGTTTTTTGAAGAGAAATTCGAATCCAAATAATGAAGGAGAATTATTGTAGATGATTTCAATTGTTTATATATATATATATATATATATCGTGAAATAAGCACCAATAATGGAAATTCCTACCATACTACCTTACTACCAATAAAACACAATTTTAAAATGTATAATTCTCAAAAAAAAGAAAAAGAAAAATCTTTGTCAAGTTTCGATAAATTATTGTAGTTTTGTTAATCTAGTATATTTAAGATGTTGAGAATAAGTAAAGAAAATCTCAAGTTGGATAAAAATAAAATTGAGAATGAGGTTTAAAAAATGTTTAGACAACTTCTCTTAATAGGTAACTTTTTATATCATAAAAAATACGTTAAGCGTTACAACTAAATATAAAGTAGGCCTTATTTATGGATCTTATGTTGTATTAGTACATGGTATTAGCACCATCCGTACCTATAACATTATTGTTTTATAATGGACTCCAATGACTCGACATAAAACATGCTTATAATATGATATGATCACATAATTCTTCAAACCCAAATAGTCCATTTTGATGCAACAAATTTCTATGTGAAACTGGCGGAGGCACTCTCACAAGTTACTTCAATAGATTCCAATGGACTACAGTAATCTTACTTTTTCCAACTTAGGATTGTTCACGTCATGGATGACCCAATTTTGATCAGGTCCTTATCTTGAAAGGGAGAGACCAAAAACAGTGCTTATTAATATCTATGCCTTTTTTCTTAGAAGATCAACCAGAGAACAGGAAAAGTGCTAAATATCTCTAAATTCTTTGTAAGATTATTACCTACTTGGACATAGCTCTTGCAGTCCTATTTTAAGAGTGTGTGAACTCATATTGTACATGCCTTTCAAACTCACTTTTTCAAGAGTCATGTTACTTTTTCTAATACGCTGATTTTGATGGAGAAAAGCCAACAAAAGTGCCATAGTCGTGTTTGTTGTCTGTCGTTTGTGATTACTTAGCAAGGACTCATCATGACTGCCGTGTTCCAAGTGAATGCAAAGTTTACACAGGGGTATTTTGAAAAATATTATGGTCATCATTAGTCTCTGTGGCACAAACTGGTAAAACGACGACAAATGGGCTCACTGTGTCAGGATTGTGGATAGAGATGAATGCAAGTCCATCTTCAGTAGGACAAGCCTTTTCTTCGGTCGTGTTGTACATGCAATTTATCAAAAGGCTAGACAAATCAATTTTGACCAACGAGTTTAAACTAAAAAATTAATTTAAAAATTATAATGTATGAAAGCAATTACATTGTAATACTTTTTTGCTTTACAAGATCTAATGTAAGACGTTACAATGCTATTAGTTTAAACCGATTTACTAAATAAAGGGTAAATCAACCAATAATATTTAGCCCGATGAGGCAGTAGCTAGACCCTTTCAGAGAGGGTCGGCCCCTACCCCTTTCAGGCTAAAAAACCATTCATCTAAACTGAGCTTCTTTTATCAAGCAGGACACAACAACAACAAAATCTACGGGGACAAAAAATGTGTCAAACGGTTCAATCGCAAATAAAATAAGCATACGGTATAGAGAAGTTTTGCAACCGTAAATACGATCTTCTTTAACTTTTTTGGTGCAAAATGTTACCTTCTTTGCCGCAGATGGCAAGGAAATGCTGTAGAGAAGCATGCAGTAATAGTAAAGAAAAGGAAGAAGAAAGGTAGTTCTGATGACAAAAAGAAGGAAACTCTAATTTGTGAAAAATATAAAGAATGCATTAATAATTAAAACGTTACATGTGGTGACAAGCTCTTAAGAAGGGGCAAAAAAAAAAGGAGAACCGAAGTGGAAACTGAACAAACATGGAGAACTGGGTATTTGTATTAAATAAATCCAATGGGGCACATATATAGCATTTTTAAGAAAAAAGGGGAAAAAAAGAAAAAGAAAAGAAATATACAGATTTTGCATGTGTACAAAATATTTTATTCAATCCAATGGAACTTCGCACTTCAACTATACATGGTGTATATGGGTTGTATATATATATTATATATGAGGAAAGAGTTATACTAGCTCTTCTTGTGATTTTTGAGGTAGCGTACGGTCATCACAAGCTTTTGTCTTTCACCTTCAACCTCAGCAAATTTCAGACTTATCTCTGAATATCTCCCTTGCATCTCCTTTAATTCACATTCCATTAATTGGTTCTTTTCCTTGAGTGATGCCAATTCATTTATTAATTTGTCTAGATTGCTATCTCTATTGTCAAGAGTAGAGATTTTGTTTTCTTCCTCTGATCCATTTTGATCCCTGATATGGGCAGAGAGAGAGAGAGAGAAAAAAAAAAGTTGAGTCTTTAAATTCTTATAGATGGGACTACATTTTCACCATAAACTACTATTGATATTTCTAAAAATGAAGATATACTCAAGATATACCTATTCTTTAATGACATTTCGTCCCCGTTTTCGTTGGATAGTGATTTTTCAGTGCTAAGATCTTCAGCTGTGCTTTCCGCTTCAAGAATACCGTCATTTGAAGTTAAAGTACTGGCATCTTTAACAGCCTGCATCGCAAGATAGTTACAAAAGTAAATCTCAATTGCAACAATCATTAGAATTGTAATCTGTAATTATACTGATAGGCTGTTTGGAAATATAGTTCAAACTACAAAGTTGTGGTTCGAACAGATTTTGCTGTAGTGTTTTCTCTCATAAAATTTAAATTTCAAACCAATTTTAATTCAAACTCTCCCAAACGACCTATAGAGTAAATAAATGTCATCTGCTGAGGGTCAGATAAACGACTCCATACAAAAATACCCTTTAATTGAACCATTTTTTGAGATAAGACTGCTGCTAACCTCCTGAAGTGCACTATTATGATTGAGTTCTTCAACCCGTCCTTCTAACACTTCGATTTTGTTCTGAAGTTCCTTTTCCTTCTCCAAAAATGAAGCAGTCGAGACCTCCAAGGCAGCTTCTTTTGATTTTATTTGTCCCTGTAGCAGAAAAGACAACGTTATTATATCTATCGTGTCAAAAACAATTGCTATGAGCAAGTTGAAGAAGCAACAATTAGATTTTAATCTAGATTTGCCTGAGCAAAAACTTTATAATCGTTGAGTACTAGTTAGTTCATGATTCTTGGATAGAATGTTCAAATAAAAACTTTTATCCAAACATGCAACTCTGGCTTTTAGAATACCTCAAGCAGTTTTATTTTCTCCCTTAGATTAGTAACTTCTTTTAAACCATGAGGAACTGTTGCTGCAGACTTATTATTCTTTGTAGAAGTTCTAGTTCCGCCAGAAACCGCTGTGCGCCCATTGCTATCCTTGAGCTTCTTCTCGATGCTGGCGAATGCATCATCCTTCTTCTTTAGATCATTTTTAAGTTGGAATACCTGCTTTCTAAGTTTCTCTTTCTCAGCTTCATCCTCAAACAAAGAATTCTTGAAGGTATCACACTGAGCTTTGAGCTTTTCCAACTCCGACTGTAAGCATTTTATCGTGGCCTCCTTATCATCTTTGAGATTCTTTATTCTAGTCAACCCTTCCAATGACTCCTCCGCTTCCTTCTTTACCAAAGCAATAGTATTCATCAGTTCACGTCTTTCTACATTTCCCTTTTCTATCAACATCTCACTTTCCTTGACAGATATCCTCATCTTTTCCAACTCAGCAGCCAAACTTCCGTTCTGTTCTGCTTGCTCAGAAATGCAACTTTTCTCAGCTTTGAGCCTCTCAATCTCAGCTTTGAGATGTGAGATCTCCCGCGAGAAAGTCTCCTTAATTTCTTCCTCGTGCTTCTTTTGATGTTCAAGCTGCTTGGCGTTGCTGTCACTTTCTGATGACAGCTGTTCTATCTGAGTCATTTTGTCATCTCCTTGACTGGAAAGCTCATGCAATTTTGCCCCATATTCATCCTTAACTGCCTGGAGTTCCTTCTTGGCTTTCTGGAGCATTTCCTCCAAATGAATTTTCTGTCCACGCAGTTCATTGGCCTCTGCCATAGCCTTTGTAGCCACCTTCTCATTTGCATTAAAAGTAGACGCCATTTGCATGGAGAGCCTTCTGAATTCTTCTTGAAGCTTCTCAGCCGTGTTTGCATGTTTCCATCTCATCTTTCTCAATGCTTCCTCAGCACGAATTGCTCTTTGCTCCTGCTGAACTTTGGCAACCATCAAAGCTTCTAGATCAGCTTCAAATCCCTGCGCCTGCTTCTCTAGTTCTTGCTCCAAGCTTTCAACATGGGACTCAAGCTCCTCTATCGTTGCCAAAGAATCAGAGGACTGTTTGGACCGCGTCTTCAGTACTTCTTCCAAGCTCTTGATATGGGACTGAAGCTCCTCTATTGTTACCAAAGAATCCTCTGATTCTTTGGACCGCATCTTCAGTTCTTCCTCCAAGCTCTTGATATGAGACTCAAGCCCCTGTATT
Organism: Artocarpus heterophyllus; assembly: GCA_025403435.1. Taxonomy (NCBI): domain Eukaryota; kingdom Viridiplantae; phylum Streptophyta; class Magnoliopsida; order Rosales; family Moraceae; genus Artocarpus; species Artocarpus heterophyllus. The sequence goes on from CM046343.1 coordinate 32,473,836, forward strand.
GTTACCAAAGAATCCTTTGCCTCGTTGGACCTTTTCTTCAGTTCTTCCGTCAAGCTCTTGATTTCGGACTCAAGCTCCTCTATTGTCACTGAAGAATCCTCTGATTCTTTGGACCTTATCTTCAGTTCTTCCTCCAAGGTTTGTATATGGGACCCAAGCTCCTTTATTGTTACCAAAGAATAAGAGGATTCTCGTGACCGCGTCTCTAGTTCTTCCTCCAAGGTTTTGATGTGGGACTCAAGTTCTTTTATCGTTTCCAAAGACTCCGAGAATTCTAGTGACCGCGTCTTCAATTCTTTCTCCAAGATATCAATTTGAGATCCAAGTTCATTTATGGGAGAAGAACATTCATACTGCATCTTTAGTTGTTCCTGCAGCTGGCTTTGCTCTAGTTTATATGACATGTCATGGTTTTCCTGTTTCAATATCTCATAGTCAAGTGCAAGCTGCTCCATCTGCATCTCGAGTTCATCTTTGTCTCTCCTGTATATTTCTATGTCGCTGTAAAGGTCGATGATCTTCTGCTCGAGCAAGGACGTTTGATTGGCATCGCTATGCTCCTTAACAAGCTTCTCCAGTGCCTTTTGCTCTTCATCCTCGTCTGACTCGCATTTCCCAAAATCTGTCCTCAACTCCACAACATCCTCACTTGAGCTGGATTGGTTGGGCTGACAGGATGTTTCCTTATGCTTCTGCTCCAACAGTTCCTCTAGATCTTGGACTGCAAGCATTAACTCAGCATTAGACTCCTGTGTTTTCTGGAGCTGTAACCGAAGATTGGAATTCAGATCCTTCTCATAATTCAGCTCTTGTCTGATTTCTTCAACAAGAGCTCTAAGATCTCCACCTTCCAACTGCAATCTGCTATTAGACTTCGCATCATTGCTACGTTTTTGAAAGGACTTGAGCCTCTCACATTCAGCTTTGAACGCATCTCTTTCCTCTTTTAAACAAACAACTTCTCTGGAGAGATCATGTCCCCTTTTGCTTTCTTTTATGATCTGCTTTCGCAGAGTTTGTAATTCCAACTCGGATACGTCAGCCTGTCTGGCTAAAACAACAAGCTCAGACTTAAGCTTTTCAATCTCAGCATCTGAATCCTGATGAGAATTTTCCCTTGCAAGAGCATTGTGAGAACTACGTGTCGAATCATCTGTACTCACTCCATGATCAGAACCTCCAGACCACTCCCATTGTGATCTCTGATTCTCTTCGTAGGGTACCAAGTCACTTGCTGCTTTTTTGTTAGGCACAGAGGAGTGGCTCAGAGATGATAAGTAGGTGGAAGGCTCCTGATGGACATCAAAATTTCTTACTACATTTTCTCGAGGTGTATCAACGCCATAGCTGCTGTCAGAACTTGACAACGTAATGTCAGATCCACTAGATGCTCTGTGGTTACCATTCAGTTCACCATTATGGGCGGTCTTATTAATTGGCTCATCCTGTAAGGATTGAAACAAGAAATATTAAGAACAAAACACAGCATTTGCATATTAGGTATCGCAGTTCATATAAATTTCTTTCAAGAAAAAAAAAAGTTGTGAACACAAAGTAAAACACATTTTAGCACCATAGAGAATCCATTTCCCTGCCCATTTGTTCCACTCAAGGGTAACAAAGAAATCCCAGTGGGAAACAGCTAAAGATATTAAAGCATTCATTATGAAGATGAAATGAAACTCACGATCACAACACTTTCATCCGAGTCACCGTTGCTCAAGTGGGTCTTCAAGCTCCTTTCTTGGGACTTGGGCTTTGTGGCATCACATTCTTCCACCTCTCTGAAAATTTGTTTCCCACCAAATCAAACCATCATCACAATTCATGAACAAAATCTTTAAAAACTCAAAAACATATATAACCAACATTTCCATTCATGTTACCTCTGATCAAAATTTGCTTGAAGCCTCTGAATTACAACCTATTCAGAAATAGAACAAGAATTCAGTAAGACGATGAAACCAGTACAATCTCTTAACTGCTACAAATACATTTTGAAGAAGGAACAGAACTAACATGCAATATTGCATCAGAATTGGAATTCTTGAGGGGAAGAGAGACAGTGGAAGCCTTATTGGCCTCAGCATAAACTGCAAAATCAATAGAAACCTCTCCGAGAACACCGGTTTTCGCCGATCCCTACACAAAGGCAATGACAACAAGTTGAAATGCCTATAAGCAAAGAACTTTACAATGCAGAAACTAATCAACACTCAAAATTCAATCAATTTAAGCAATAATTCATACATTTGAGACGCTAAACCGGTAGATTTTCTCGCTGATCTTCATAGTTCTTGGCTCGCGAAAGAACTTGACCGTTTCGTACACCGGATTTTCCCATCGGCAGCTCCCATCTTTGACAGTAGCCTTATCTAATCTCACACTCGGTTTTCCAACGTCCACGGGAATCACAGAGACTATCAATGAATCCGCGCCCAATCGAGAAACCTGAAATTGAAAAAAAAACACATAAAAAAAACCACATTTCCTCTCAATAATGTCAATGACGAATGACGAATGACGAAAACTACATTCAACTTCTTTCGTTTAGAAACGGAGAGAAACGATGAGAAAACGAGAGATAATCGAGTTATTAACAGCAGTTCGAAGCCAAAATTGAGCGAGTTTCTATAGTTTTTCAGATTCCAAACATCTCCGAAACGGAAAATTCAAGATATTTTTCTCGGAAAGGTTCAACGGACCTGAGTTGCATGGAACTGCAATTTGAAGACGGCCTTGACCTTGTTCTTCTCGCTCCTCCATCGCGCCGACTTGAACATCTCTCGCGATCCTCCTCTACAGCAGCTCGAGGCTGAACGCGACCTCCATTAGAATCAATGGAGCTCGGCAAGAAACAAACCGGACAACCGCGATCCCTCCGGCCACCTGCGGGCTCAATGCGAGCGCAGCCGAGAAGCAAAGCTACGAGCTTTTGCAGCTTTCAATGGACGAAGAAACAGAGCAGAAGATAGAGTGAGAAGAGCGAGTTGACTCAGTGAGTAGCGAGTGGAGAGAGGATTTGGATATTCGAAGAAGGTTGGAATGTGGAATGTGGTGAGTTCTCTCGGAAGAAGAAGACAAGAGCAACCGGAGACAGAGCAGATCTGAGGAGCTTCTTCTCTCTCTCTCTCTCTCTCTCTAGCTCACTGCAATAGTTCTATAGAAGACTGTGACATTTGTATTTTTTAAAAAAAAATAACAATAATAAAATTGGAAAATGACGTATAAAAATTAAAGAAGAAAAATGCATGAGAAGCTTCTATGTGATAAATTATTAAATTATTTAGTAGTTGTTTGATTGCGCGGTGGGAACCACAGTTTTTATCATAAATTCAGTTATAAATCGTATGAAGCTCTCACATATTACAGTAATAATAAAAAAAATTGTTACAATTTAAAGCTCTCACATCTACAATAAAAATAATTTTAACCAACGGTTTTTATTACTTCTCAAAACGCTATATTGGATAAATTACCAAAAAAAATAAAATTAATTAATTAATTAGGTGGTGGTGATGGCTGTAGTGCTTTAGGTCAAAGGAATAGTGGAGAGTGATTTTTTTTTCCTTAAGTTTTCACTTTTTATTTGACATGCATGCGCTTGATTGTACTTGCTTTTAAGCAATCTTTGTTAAGAAAACATATTTTTTTTTTTTTTTTTTAATTTAATTTTTGCTTAATATCCAACAAAGCATATTGAGGATTTGATTTGTAAATCCCAACCTTGGCAACTGGCATATCCACGTGATCCAGCTCAAATTGAGATTGATTTGCTAGAAAATTTTCAGAATCTAAAGTCGCATATTGTTTTTTTTTTTTTCTGAAAATAAAGGGTCACTTTTTGTTGTAGTTTTACTACTTTTAATACGTTGCCAATGATCATTTTAGGTAGGCCATCGAAAGGTTTATATAAATCGGATATACACTTTTATATATGTATCATGTATGTATGCCTATGATTAATTATTATGAGGACAAAATTATTGGACCAAAAAAGTAAAGAAAAGAAGTGTTGGACCTCTTGGAGATTTTGATAATAAAAGGGCAACAAAATGTTTGACAAATGTAGTTAGAACTATTTTTATGTTTCAAAACAATGTAGCATGTAAAAGTTTTACACTGCAGTAATTTTTTGCTTTTTATTATTATATGTGAAAGCTTTATACTATTTGGTAACTATTTTTATGGTTTTAATTATGGTTGCTAAACATTGTAAGCTTTATTTTCTTGTGCAATAGTAGCTGATTTGTGAATGTTTGATAGAGTATAAAAGAAGGTGTATTGGACAATAGTATTATTGGATTCTTTTTCAAGACTTAGCTATGTCATTATCATGCTAATGGACTCTTTTGCAAGATGAGACCCCATAAACATTGTAAGCTTTATTTTCTTGTGCAATAGTAGCTGGTTTGTGAATGTTTGATAGAGTATAAAAGAAGGTGTATTGGACAATGGTATTATTGGATTCTTTTTCAAGACTTAGCTATGTCAATATCATGCTAATGGACTCTTTTGCAAGATGAGACCCCACAAAGAATGTATTTCTTATGAATTTTTTTCCTCAATCATACACACTTTTTGGCCCATGGGACTTAATTTCTCCTAAAAAAATTTGAACAAATAAGGGTCAATATTTTTTTTCCCCCACTTGTTTTTGTATTTTACAAAATTTTAAGCAACAACAACTCTGACTTTGATAACCCTCTCATTTCCCATTTGCAGAGAGTATTGCAGATAACGTCTATTTCAAATTTCAATGTGGATAATATGAACAAAATTGAGAAGATGATTTTCTGATCTATGAATTTACAGAAACACCCCTCTCTCTTTTTCACATCACATTATTTTGCATCTGGGGTTTTTGGTTTTCATGACGTTCACAAATATCAACAACAAGATGTTCAAGATTGTGATTTTGTACTTATCAAATAATAAAAAAAAAAAAGAATTGTCACTTTATTTGTACCCGGTAATTTTTACATGGAAATAATTTCGTAAATGTTTGAGGGTTAATATGGTATTTTTGCTCTTGGCTTTGTTTGCATGTTATATGTTCTTACAATGGGAATCTACCGGATTAGTGTCTTGTAGAGTTAGGATCACACAAGCAAAAAACAGTAACCAACGGTCAGTTGACTGATTAATATTTCTTTGATTAATTGTAACATTATGATAATGACATTGTAACAAAGTAATATGCTTTTTTTTGGTCCAAAAGTATCAAATTATATGTATAGTTTTTATGTATTTTTTATTTTTATTTTTATTTTTTTTGTTTAATACATATCTTCCTTTTGTAACCCCACATAATTTGGAGGGTACCCTTTTATACTAGACAAAAAGATACAAAACTAATTAAGACACTTGACTTTTACCCCTTGGAGGGCTTGGAAGTTATAAACTACCCTCTTATCTTATTTTCTAAAGAAAACATTTTAACAAATGTTACACTTTTTACATGCATTAATATTATTAATTAATTCTCTAGTAAAATCTTATTTGCTGTTCAAATAGAATCTTTAGGTAAGCGCAGCTAGAAAAACCCCACAATGGAAGGGGATGGTTTAATCTATATATAGTGCATTAACCTAATAACCAATTATAAATCTGCTTTGACCTGGAAAAATATTGTTATTATAAAGATGCTAATTAATTAAATTAATTAAATAAAGCAAAGTTGGTGCATTGGGGACCGGAATATGCATGACCTTTGGTAGACAACATAGTGTACCAAACAAGTAATCCAAAGACACTTTGGTGAAAGGAAATGGTCACTGCAAAAAGCATAAGGGTGACCAGTACAATTTGCTTGGCATTTTGCAATTAAAAAAATTCACCAATCTGCTATTTTCGTTGAAACACAGTATTCAATGAAATGAGATATAGAATTTTAGGCAAAGTCTCCAATCCGGCGCTCTATCAATCCAATATTTGACTTTTTTTTTGTTCATCTTTACAATAATATTTATTCATTCGTATAAAACTCTTTGTTTGATGGATTAAGATTCAAATTTTGGACTTAAAGCTTTGAGAATAGCCAGATACACGTTTGATAAGGGTAAAAAATGCTACTTGAGTGTTTCAAATCTAATGAATAGCCATTTTTGAAGTTTTCCCCCTAAATTCTTAGGATTTGTATCAATTTTCTACAGTAAAGATGTCATTAGTTTCTTTTTTTCTCTCTCCTATACTTTTTTTAAAAATATATTATAACTTTTTTGTTTTATATCCGATTGAAATGATTTTTTTTCATTATGTTTATAGTAAAGAGATGAATAAATTAATATCCATATTGTATCTTTAAATATGTCACGAACTAATAGGTTTTATTAGATTTTATTAGTAAATCAAAAACTTTTTCTATAATCTATCCAAATACAAATTCTAATTTTATTCCCTATTCAGATTAAAACTTTAAATGCACATCCAAACGTCAATTTGGATAGCAATTCAAATCATACAACTTAAATCAAAACAATCCAAATCAACACAATTCGAATCTATTTACTAAACGGACCCTCAATATACAAGTGTTAAATTCAAGTTTTACATGAAAACAAATTAAGTATTACATAAAACTATGAACAATGTTGCAATTTTGAACACAAAATGTTAAGGGTCTGACTGGTCCAAATGGCTAATTAAAGACAATTCCTAGACCCTCATAGATCTTGCAAAAACATTGTGTTTAAGACACTAGTTAATCATCATAACATTAACGTTCAGAGCGTAATCACTATTTGTATGATGTAATATATTAGAACTGTTGTTGTATAATGTAATATATCAAAACCGTCACATAACAGTGTAATTTTATTTAATTATATTTTCTCATTTAATAACGCTGTTATGCTATATGTATGTATCACCAATGCCTGACATAGGAAAAGAATTATGCATCTTCATATGAACGAAAAACAGTACTTGAATGAATCACGTGCATGCTACTAAAGCAATTAATGTCCAGTTTGTTTATTCACGGTAAAACAAAATTATATTGGCAATTATATGAATTTTCTTTTGCTTTTTACTACTGTTAGTAGTTTAAGAAAATAATTTTAATGTCCTATAGTAGCTAGAGGAGAATCAGATTCATATAACTTATAAGAATATACGTAAATATTTTTTTAAAAAAAAAAGACTATACGTGAATATAACAACCATAAATGTATGTAAGACATGCAACTGCCGTTTGGTAATGTAGCTTAAGAAAGCTGCTCTTGAGTGATTAAAGAAGCATATTAATTTACCTTACCAGTATAGAGGGTGGCAAAAGAGCTTCATTCCTAAGATATGTTTATTTTTTTATACGTATCAAACTCTTTTACAACACCAAGTAATTTGTTGTTTAATAGAAGAGTTGAAACCTAACAGCATATTATAGCATGTGAAAGTTTTGTAATAAAACAAATTTTTACTTTATATTGTAACCTTTTCGTTTTATACTATTTACGATTAAACTGTGCAGTTAGAACCACAGCCCAAATAGCAATGGGAAGAATAGAAGAAAAGTAATAATGTTGTATTGATGTTGGAGAAGGTATAATATAATACATGGCATGTTTGACATACCGTATTATATTGTATTGCATTACATTATATACAAAAAATATAATACAATACAATATAATACAATACGGTGTGCCAAACAAGTCCTGCAGGCACTCGTTAACTAATTATAATACATATACTTTATTAAAACATACTACTTTACATGTATGTGTGTACTTATTACATGCTCATGAAATTGTTTATACGTATCCTCCAATATCATTAAAAAGCTAAGCAAAAAGCAAATTAGCTGTAAAACTTGAAAACCCAAATGAAGAAAACAATTACTCAAAATAAATTGTACACCTTTGGAAACCCAAATGAGAAACTCTTTTTATCATAAAAAAGGGGATTGATGATGTACTCATGCTCCTATAACATATAAAGATAAATTTGTTGAGATCATAAGTGGAACGACAAGAAACCTAACTCATTTTTTTGTCTACTAACATGCAAAAAACCTAAATTACAACAACTCAAGTCATATTCGGTATGCCCACTGAAAGGTATAATTACAACCTCGGATGAAAAAAATTATTAATATTCCTTATCATGAGCCGTGCCCAAATCAGAAACATTTACTTAAACTAAATTGTGCATGTTTTGGAAGTGAAGATATATTGATTCACAGCACAACAATCCAAGAAATGAAAAAGGAATGGTGTCAGGCCTTAGAGTGATGGTGTCTGGTACATATTGAATTAGAGAGATAAAAAATTTATAAGGTTGTTGCTTTCACCACTGTGTCTTTACTTGGCTTTCAAGATGGATCATGAGTAGTGCGTGAGGTGAGCTTATAATTCATAACTACGGTGAAGCATACACACACACATATATATATATACATATATATATATAGTCCACGTGAGATCTAATATGCGTGAATCTTCAGACATCACCAGACATTACCATACAAACCCATTTCCCCATTATACACGGATTTCATTAAATTGGTGAAATTGTTGCAGTTTCAGTTCACTATCAAACTATAGTCCCCCCCTTCTTTTCCCTTTCTTCAACTTCAACTACCATTCTAACTGCCCTTACATTGAGGCCATATCCAATCCCTAGTATAAAAACTTGTAGGGACATATTGACCCCACATCTTAGTTTTCTGCATTAATAATGTCTTAATTTTTGTTATAATTGTGTTCTTACTTTTAATTATAAAAAAATCGATAATATCATCTCGTCTTCCATTTTCTTCATCTTTTTAGAAGTCCTAAGTCTACCAATAACACAAAATGAACCTTAGGTTTCTACTCGATAAGCCTAGTTTTCACCCATAAGTTTTGTTTGTGCTTAATTAAAGACAAAACCACATTAACTTAATTACACAAATTGTGAAAAAACTAGCAAAACTCAATTTGATTTTTATCTGCCAATTCGGTACTATCACATAAGTGGTGATTAGTTAGATGGTAAATTTATCATTTTTATTTTGAATTTGTTTTTTTTCTTCCACTTCTCTTTTAAGTGGGGGACTAAAAAGGTTTTAAGATGTCATGTACAATGTACTAAATATAGTTGCAAAACCAACAAGTTTGGACCCCCCAAGTGGCTGGTGCATTTTGACAAACATATCTACACATATTTCACGCACTTGATGGCATAGATTGGTGTGGCAACTTCTTATGTCATAAATCAAACTCACAAAAACCCCCTTGCAGTGGGTGAGAACAGGCTAGCTAGGGGTCCATGACAATATCATAATGCGTACAGTCTTCAATGCTAAGGGCCATATGTGCCACTTTAATTTTTCTTCTTTTTTTTTTGGGTGTGGGGGGGCGCGCGGGGGATGAATATTGATTTGTGCCCCCTTATCTCTTCACTTTGTAACGTCCCACTTATTATTTTTAACTCATGAAATTTCATTACTTTAATTGTTTTTCACTCTTTTATGATGTCCACAAATTCATGTTCCAATGTCCCAGCTAGAGAGAAAGAGACCATATTTCTATGCACTTAAGTTCCAAAACATTATTGTTCATTTAATGTGTACGATGTTATAATATTTAAAACCCATACCGGCAAAAGCAAGCTGTTTTTGTTCCTCTAAATTCAAATATGTGGGGATTCTCCTGCAACAATTGTTCTTAAAGGACTTTATGGGCAAAATATCCAAATGAAAAAAGTAATCATAATTAGAAGAAAGTAACTGAGTCAGTAAGTGAGTGAAATTATTTTGTCATCATAAAGTACTTGACATATCGTTTATGCACCTCACATGTGTATGTTGACTCTGCAATGACATAGAGTTTGTTACTCTTCTGGAGGTCTTAAAACTCCAACCAAAAATTTCAGGGGGAAAAAAAAGCTACTAAGAAATAACTATTAAGGGTCATGGCTTATGTTTCAGATATATTCTGGCATACACTTTTATTCTCTAGCTTGTGTCTGATTTATTTGAACTAATGCTCTTGATCTTTAAGATAATGCCTTGTATTTCAGGGTCAATCAAATTTATATTTTACTTCTATCGAATAAATCTTACTTTTAAAAAAATAAAACTAAAAATGTAAAAAAAAAAAACAAAAAAAAATAAGGCTAGTGGGTATAAGGGGGATGAGGTTAGAGGAAGGCAATACCATGTATCATCATCATGCAAGTAAAAATGAGGATCATAAAGAGGCTGAAGTTGATTATGGAGTCATTTTCTCTTATTAAAAAAAGATGATGGTGTTATATACAAAGGGGATATGGTTATCATGTACTGGCTAAAGATGGTCCCGCTCAACTTATTACATATTCCCCAATTTATTCATGAGGGGGACCCTTAATCCACTTTTCTTCGAGATCATGGCCTCAAAACTTAGCAGTTTTACCCAATATTTATGTTGTTTCATTGGCTATACAATAAGTCATTGTTCATAAATTGTCATACCCCGGGGTACGGGAGGTGACGTGGCGGTTTATTTAGATTAATTAAATGAGAATTTAGTTAAAAACAAGAGTTTAAGGGTTAGATTGAATATAAAAATGTGAAAGTTTCAAAACTTTTTTTTTTTAAAGGAATTCATAATCATTAAACAGACAAAATCATTTGAAGCAATCATTAAGCAAGAAATAAAATAATAAAAGTTGCGAGTATGGGTCTCACTGACCCACAACTTGTGCACACACATTGTACTGACATTATCATAATACAAACACAGTCCAAGTAAAGAGAAAATTAATATATTACATGCCTTGATCAATTACTACAATTAACCTACTAATTCCTGCTACTGCTCCTAAGTCCTGTCCGTTGAATCTTCCCTGAACCTAAGCGGAAATCCACCTAGAGGGGGTGGAGAGTTTAAAACAAATAAAATGTGAACAAAAGGCTCAGTAGGACTGTAATTTAAGAAGATATTAATTTTAAAAGGAAATATCATTATTCAAGAAATTATTTAAAAGAAAACTTAAATAAATAAGTTTAAGCAAAATCGTTCCTACCCAAAACAATTTATAGGTCGACCAGAGAAATCATCATTTTCTTTTCCTAGGTAAACCATACGAATAACACCACCGTAGTGGCCCAACTGAGTTTTGGGACCTGCCCCCAAGGTCGATCGCTACACGACCGGATCTCTGGTATGGCATCATGCCATTATATTCATTTTCATCATTATTCAAAAGTGTTATCATTTACATTCATTATGAAGTTTATTACGAAGTTCATCTCAGTTCATAGCTCATGAAAATAACCGATAAAATTCCCTCTTTAATCCATCATTGAAAACATTTTGATAAAAACCCTTTTCAAGGCCAAATTATTTGAAACTGGGTTATCAAAGAAATGGTAGAAGTCCTACCTCGATACTCGTGCCGGTGCCCCACACCGTAATGCCGATCCGCTACACGTTAGCTCCACGAAACCACGAACGACCCTAATTACAGACTAGGTCTATCAATATCTAATCTAACATGTTCTATGTTGCTAAACCATTTCATGATGTCTTAGTATGCCATTTGTATCTTTAAATTCATTTCATAAAGTTGGGATTTCAATCGAAGCTCAAAACAGTGAAGACGTGTGAAAATCACAAAAATCTGCCCTTGTTCAGTCGGCCTTTCGGTCTCCCTGGTTCGGCCGGCCAAACTGCACAATTCGGCCTGTCGGAGGACCATGTCCAGTCGGCCGAACATTCCCAGGTTCGGCCTACCGAACCGATAAATCCGGCCTGTCGAACTGGAAAATTTTCAAAAATTTCAGGCACGAGTTTTGAGTCTCCCAAAACCCAAATCTTCATTTTAACATGTTTTTCTCAAATCTCATGCATGAAAAACAATCATAGAAGATAGAAAAACATAATATGACACTTTTGAACCAATTTAAACAAGATTTACACAATAATTTTGAAAAATCTCGAAATTAGAGAAAAATGAAGAAAAATGAAAAATATTGAATCGAATCCATTTTTCTTCAAACAAGGCTTAGATCCTAGTTGTTCTAAGTTCCTTTAACTCAAATCAAGGTTTCCCGAAGCTCAAACAACCTTAGATTTTAAAAATGCATGAAAAATTAAAAATTTGAAAAAGTTTAGAAATTTCAAAACTAACCTTAAATCCAAGCTTCAATTCGTGTTTTTGGTTGTCAAATCACGTTCCTGAGCTTCCTTCTTGCTAACCCGAAGCTTGGGTTTGAATTTTGTTTTCAAAATTTTAAGGGAAATTAAGAGGGAAAGAGAGAGACCGAGAGAGAAGGGGATGAGCGTGAGAGGGAGAGTGAGAAAGAGAGTGAGCTGAGTGAGAGAGTCGGAGAGAAGAGAGAGATTAAATAGAGAGAGAATAGTAGGCGATTTTACTGTACGAAAACCATGTGCCGCCCACGGTTTTGTAAAACCGAATATATTTGACATTTAACAAATTGTTTTGTTTTAAAAACTCAAAATAACATTTTAAAACAATAAGAAGTCATTAGAAATCATTAAATTAAGAGAAATGACTTTAAACTCAAAATTTCACCAAATGATCAAATTAGGTTTAAATATATTCATTAGGGCACACTAATCCACTATTTTATATTTTAATATCATTTAATTAATTTCGGAGCGTTACAACTCTCCACCCCTAAAAGAAATTTCGCCCTTAAAATTTACAAATCAATTCAAAAACAAAACAGATGTGGATACAACTCCCGCATACTTGACTCTAGTTCCCAAGTGGCTTCATCAACCCCATGATGCTGCCACATGACCTTTACTAACGGTATCTCACGACAACACAAACTGATCACTTTTCGATCGATAATCTAAACCGGCACTCTTCATACGTCGTATCTTCCCAAACCTGTACATCACGAAATGAAACTACCTTACTTTGCTCAGGCGGACACTTCCTAAGCATCGATACATGGAATACATTATGAATATGAGAAAGTTCGGGCGGAAGGTCGAGCCGATAAGCAACCACACCAACACGCTGAGTGATTTTGAACAGTCCCATATATCTCGGTGCAAGCTTTCCACTCACTCCGAACCGCATAATACCTTTACGAGGCGATACTTTCAAGAGAACAAAAACCCCTATCGTAAATTCTAAGGGTCGACGTCTCCTATCCGTATAACTCTTTTGTCGACTCTGAGCTGCCCTCAATCGATCTCGAATTACGGTAACTTTCTCGTTACTATCACAATCTCATCTGGCCCAAGAATAACCCTATCTTTTGGTTTTGCCCAACACACCGGTGATCTACACGGTCGCCCGTACAATGCCATAAATGATGCTATGCCAATACTTGCCTAATACCTGTTGTTGTACGCGAATTCTACCAGATGTAAATATTTCTTCCAATTCCCACCGAAGTCTAACGCATAAGCACGCAACATGTCCTCCAGAATCTGAATAACCCGCTCAGACTGCCCATAAGTCTGAGGATGAAACGTCGTACTAAAGTTCAAATTCGTACCTAAGGCCTCCTGAAAACTCCTCTAGTACTTAGCATTAAACTTGGTGTCTCGATCGGATGTAATGGACAAAGGAACTCCATACAATCTCATAATATTCTGCAGATATAACTCCCCAAGAACTTTCCTCGAACATGTGGACCTGAACGGGATGAAATGCGCCGATTTCGTCAACCTGTCGACCACGACCCAAACTGCATCATGCCGCTGCTTCATCCTCGACGAATCTGTGAGAAAATCCATTGTCACATGCTCCCATATTCACCCTGGAATAGGAAGCGGCTGAAGCTGACCTGCTAGCTTCTGATGCTCGGCTTTCACCTGAAGACACGTCGTACAGTTGGCCATGTACTCTCGAACATCTTTCTTCATACCTCTCCACCAATATTGCCTCTTTAAATCACGATACATCTTCGTGCTCCCTAGATGAATGGTGAACTGAGACCTATGGGCTTTGTCCATAATGGCTTTCGTCACCTCGGCAATTGCTGGAACTGTGAGACGCTCCTAGAAATACAACGATCCATCTACATGCACTCTCCATTCTTCAAATTGCTCGTCGTTCTGATCCGCGTCCAAATCCCTCGAAGATGCTGGTCCTGCCACTGATTTTGTTTCACCATTTGAACAAGAGCTGGGGTCGCTTCTATATGGTACACCGAAACGCGATCATAATCTTCATAATACTGCAGTCCATACTCGCTCACCATCGCATCCCTACTCCAGTCCTCAAGAGCCAAACAAGCGAGAATCCCTGAAGACTTTCTGCTAAACGCATCTGCGACCACATTAGCTTTCCCAGGATGGTACTGCAACGCAAAATCATAATCCTCCATATACTCCATCCATCTCTGCTGCCACAAATTAAGATCTCTCTGACTGAACAGATACCTCAAACTCTTATGATCAGAAAAGACCTGAAACTTCACCCCATAAAAATAGCATCTCCAAATCTTTAGCACGTGAATCACGGCCGCAAGCTCCAAGTCATGTGTAGGATAATTCCGCTCGTGAGGTCGTAGCTGTCTCAATCCATACGCCACCATGCGTCCATGTTGCATGAACACGCATCCAAGTCTACGTCCTGAAGCATCTGTGTAAACCTTTTACGACTCATCACTGCTAGGAATAACCAATACTGGGGCTGAAGTCAACCGATTCTTCAATTCCTAAAAAGCAAGTTCACATTCTTTATCCTACTCAAACTTCATGTTTTTCCTGACCAACCTTGTCAACGGCACTGCGACCTTCAAGAAATCCTTTACAAATTTTCTATAATAACCTGCAAGACCCAAAAAGCTACGGATTTCTGCTACATTCTTTAGTCGTTCCCATTCCACTATGGCTTCAATCTTGGACGGATCCACAGAAATGCCATGCTCGGAGATGACATGACCCAAAAACTTAACCTCTGTTAACCAAAATTCACACTTTTCTTTCTTGGCATACAACTGGTACTCCTACAGAATGTAAAGCACGATCCTGAGATGCTGTTCATGCTCCTTCCAAGTCTTAGAATATACTTCAATATCATCAATGAACACGATCACAAACTGATCCAGATAAAGCCTGAATATCCTATTCATCAAATCCATGAAAGCTGCCAGAGCATTCATTAATCCAAATAGCATTACCAGAAACTCAAAATGTCCATACCGGGTCCTGAAAGCTGTCGTAGGAATATCTTCCTTCTTAATCCTAGGCTGATGGTACCCCGAGCACATATCAATCTTTGAGAAGTACCGCGAACCTCCCAACTGATCAAACAACTCATCGATCCTGGGCAAAGGATACTTATTCTTCACTGTGACACGATTCAGCTGCTGATAATCTATACACAACCTGGGAGTCCCATCATGTTTCTTAACAAACAAAATCGGTGCTCCCCACGGTGACATACTATTTTGAATATACCCCTTATCAGCAAGCTCCTGAAGTTGCTTCCTCAATTCTTTCATTTCTGTTGGCGCCATCCGATAAGGTGCTACTAAAATCGGTGTTGTACCCAGGAATAACTCAATACTAAACTCAATCTCTTGATGCAGTGGTAATCCTGGCAACTCATCGGGGAAGACATCCTCGAACTCATCAACCACCGGTATCGCTACATTTCTTTTCGAAGCATAGGGCTCATCTTCTAGACTTGCAAGAAAAACATAACAAACCAGATTCTTTCGCCCTCCAAGACATGACTTCATGAGACGCTTACTCACTAACAGATCACCACTACCTTGGTAAGTGATCATCGTCCTCCTATCAGACACTAGGGTCACTTTTTTAAGCTGGCAGTCTACAACTGTATTATACCTGGACAACCAGTCCATCCCTAGGATTATATCCTATGAGCTCATGGGGAGTACAATCAAATCACTTTTCAAAATCTAATCGCCAATCATTATTTTACAAGCTTTACATATACAATTTACACACATCTGCCCCAAGGGAGAAGCTATAACTAAGGGTTCATTAAACTCTTCTATCTCTAATCCCAAGGCATGTACAAAAGAGCTCGAATGAGAGAATGAATGGCACATGATCAAATAATACGTGAGCTAAGGATTGAGAAAATAAGATTATACCATCGACAACTGCATTACTGTTCTGGGCATCTGAACCTCCTATTGCCATTGCATGAACCTAAACTGGTGCCTTTCCTTTTCCTCTACCAACATTGCTAAGTCCTGGATTATTCAACTGATACTACTGTGACGGAGACGACTGCATACTAGCTGTACTCAGTGCTCGATACTGAAGGACGCTACACTGGAAATGTTGTTGCTGCTGTCCTTGTGCTGGGTATGACAATTGCTAAGGAGAGAACTGGGGGAACTACAACTGTAGAAATTGCTGAGGCGGAGGAAGGGTCTGAGGCTGAGGCTGACGACCGGCACCTTCTCCGGTCTGAGATCCTAGACAGGCACTCCTGATCGGGCAATTCCTCTTGATGTGTCCTGGTTGCTGGCAATAATGACAATGAAAACTATAAGGATGGCTGCGCCCACTGCTGCTACCGCTGTTCACGCCACCCTGCTTGTTCTTTCTCAGAGTTGGACGTCTACTGATGCTCTTCCTACCGCTCCTCTGTGGTCCTCTTGACGCTTTTGTTCGATCCTCACAATACAACGCATAATCATTGTGACACTCATTATTCTCCTAATGGGTATTAAGGTAATTAAATTAATTTTTAGTGTATTAATAAAAAAATTGCTTCATTTAAAATTTATTTTACAATATTTATTTTTATCTATTTTAATTTTTTTTAAAAAAAAATTCTCTTATATTTATTTAGTATGTTTACTGAAAAACCTTAGAACTTTTAATAAATCTCAAAAATGTCATATTGGCATTATGTGCGTTAAAGTCTCCAGATGAGACATAAGGATATCTTTTCCAACTACTCTTGACCCTCATTTTCTTTATTTCCTCCATGACATGCTTCAACATGTCTCCTCCATAATTGCTTCTATCACTTCTCTTCAAAGACTTCATCTTTTCTTCCTTTTTCTTCCACGGTTCCCACACTCTTCTTCTCATTTCTTTGCTGAAGCAAAATACTTAGAGAACTTCTTCAAGACAGCCATAAAAATTAGCCACCATCACCCCCATTTGAGCAAGAATTTCAGCCATACCGAAGTCAAGGAACCTGTTTTGAAGCCATTTCAAGCTTCCAACTAACCATAGTCCGAGGTTAGAATCTTATGAACAAATTTAGTCTTTCATTTATAAATTTTCTTTTATACTAAAGGATTATGCAAATTTGCATCCTTAAACCTAAGTATATGTTTGTTGCTATTTTGGAGCATATGTATAAAGTCCAAGTGTATATGCCATAGACAGAAAATTTATATTGTTAAACTTTGTAATACCTCTATGAGCAGTGGCTATGTCTTGAAATTCTGGGATTAAATTAAAATGAATTTTATGAATTGGTTTGCATATTTAAAAAGTAGACATCCTAAGCTTTCTAACGAGCTATCATAAACCTAAATCGGAGTTGTATTTTATTTTCTATGAATTATTCAATTTTTGGATTGAAAACTAGTAAACCTATCAGTTTGTTATGGTATACCAGCTGCTAACCTGAGCCAAGAACCCATCTTTGCTCACCACCTAATTCTTTAATGTCTTGCAACCTTTCCAATATTATCCTAAGTGATTGATGAATCTTATTAGGGACTAAAACATATAGATTACTTGTTTACATTTTATATTGTGTTAAGACAAAAATTATTTACTGTGGTATTCAAAAGAGCTTTACATAAAAGCTTTAATGGCATACTAGTAAGATAGGTTTACACATGATTTATTTATGAATGTAGTTGTATGTTGTGCTTTAGTTTTAATTGTCCTTATGCACGCCTTAAGATCAAGGGAGTATGGAGCTAACGTTAATTGATTCCAGGATTAAAAGATTGTTGATAAGCTTGAAAGGTAGGGATTCTATTACTTATCTTTTGTGAGGTTTTTATAGAATTAAAATTGATTGTTTTGCCGCAATATATATATATATCTATGTTGAACTGATATTATATGAGTATCACATATGAAACTATGACATGGACTCGTCTTGTGTTGTACGGCGAGGAACATAATGAATTGACACATGTTATAAATTGACAAGCATGGTTAGGAAAACTGACTCTATTAATAATGATTAAATATAGAGAAATGGTGAGACGTAAAGAGGACGGCGGTTACGTCCTTGGGCATGAATACCCTAAAAGGTAAAATAGGGGGAAGGTGATGACGCTTCCTTGGATTGAAAGTCCTAGAACACACTGTACAGAAATCGACTTAGTTAGGACTCAGGGCTTGATGTCCCCTCACCAGAACACCCTTGGAATATTTAGAGGGTGATCAAGCACGCCATTTTGGGTTTCGATGAGTTGAGTGATACTTTATTGAACGTGGGTACCTAGGAATAATGATGAACTATAATATTTGTATATATGTATATGTATGAAACTCGGTAATGATTAACTATGGTATCCACAGAATATGATTATAATAAATCTCATAATCTGGATAATGATAACTATTAACTAACCATGCAGGTTTTAATGTGGTAATGATAAAAACCTAAAGGTGAGTAATGGTTTTCTCTACTGAGCATATTGTTGCTCATTCCCTTATATTTTTATCTTTTCAAGACTCACTAAGTGTGAGATGGCTACGAGAAAAATAGTTGAGGAAGCTATATAGCTCTACTACGTTGAAACTGCTTCAATTGCTAAGAATGTTCTCCATGATAATGTAAGCATTAATTGTTACTTTCTGTGACTGTATTAAAATGCGTTGAGGGTTGAAATGATGATGATAATTTTATATTATTAAATTTAAGGTGCTACATTATACTGTAGTTTAATCATCGTTTATATTTTATTTTGATTTGAGAGTTTTCATTTAAGTCCCAAGCAACTTTATTTTTAAGGTTTTACTTTTATTTTTTATTTTTATTTGATCTCATTAAAAAAAAAAACTGTTAACCCCCATATAGGGGTGTTACAATCATTTTCCACCGATATTGCTGACGACACAAGCTCTCCAAAACTCCTAAGTCGCAGAGCAACCACCTGTCATCGAATAGGAGCCTTAAGTTTTTCACGTTTCGATGCCACTACTGATGGAGCAAACCTGACCAACTCATTAAACCTTGTCTCCTCATTAAACCTTGTCTCATACTCTCGAACGGACAAATCACCCTGCTGCAACCTGTAGAACTCAACTGCCTTCTAGTCTCTATACCCCTGCAAAAAATACCGGTCATAGAACAGCTCCTCGAACCTGTCCCAACTGATATTACCATTGCGTTCCAAACGCTTAGCTTGCTTCCACCAAGTATTAGCGCCACCCTTAAACTTATATGCAACAAATCCCACACGATACTCATCCGATACTTTAAGGGTATCCAAATATTTCATGATCGAGTTTAGCCAATATTTTATCAATTGCGGGTCCCTATTTTCATCAAAAGTCAGTATAGACGCATGCGTGGAATTCCTTAAAATACGTATGTAGACGACTAAGATCACCTCCGGTCTAGCCCTAGCTGCCATTTGCCGGAATGCAGCAAACATAGACCTCATCATACCATTATCATTTCCGAACTCGGCATCAGCTGTCGAACGACGTCTAGGTGTCATTCTCTCACTTCTGAAAATAAAATTTGGACTATCAGTGGTATTCTATTGTTATACATATGTATGCACAATTCCCAAGGCTCATAACCTTAGGCTCTGATACCATTATGTCACACCCCGGGGTACAAGAGGTGACGTGGCGGTTTATTTAGATTAATTAAATGAGAATTTAGTTAAATACAAGAGTTTAAGGGTTAGATTGAATATAAAAATGTGAAAGTTTCAATCCTTTTTTTTTTTTTTGTAAAAGGAATTCATAATCATTAAACAGACAAAATCATTTGAAGCAATCATTAAGCAAGAAATAAAATAATAAAAGTTACGAGTATAGGTCCTACTGACCCACAACTTGTACACACACATTGTACTGACATTATCATAATACAAACACAGTCCAAGTAAAGAGAAAATTAATATATTACATGCCTTGATCAATTACTACAATTAACCTACTGATTCCTACTACTGCTCCTAAGTCCTGTCCATTGAATCTTCCATGAACCTAAGCGGAAATCCACCTAGAGGGGGGGAAGAGTTTAAAACAAATAAAATGTGAGCAAAAGGCTCAGTAGGACTATAATTTAAGAAGATATTAATTTTAAAAGGAAATATCATTATTCAAGAAATTATTTAAAAGAAAACTAAAATAAATAAGTTTAAGCAAAACCGTTCTTACCCAAAACAATTTATAGGTCGACCAGAGAAATCATCATTTTCTTTTTCTAGGCAAACCATATGAATAACACCACCGTAGTGGCCCAGCTGGGTTTCGGGACCTACCCCTAAGGTCGATCGCTACACGACCCGATCTCTGATATGGCATCATGCCCTTATATTCATTTTCATCATTATTCAAAACCCATTTACCAAGTGTTATCATTTACATTCATTATGAAGTTTATTATAAAGTTCATCTCAGTCCACGGTTCATGAAAATAACCGATAAAATTTCCTCTTTAATCCATCGTTGAAAACATTTTGATAAAAACCCTTTTCAAGGCCAAATTATTTGAAACTGGGTTATCAAAGAAAGGGTAGAAGTTCTACCTCGATACTCGTACCGACGCCCCACACTGTAATCCCGGTTCGCTACACGTTAACTCTGCGAAACCACAAACGACCCTAATTACAAACTAGGTCTATCAGTATCTAATCTAACATATTCTACGTTGCTAAACCATTTCATGATGTCTTAGTGTGCCATTTGTATCTTTAAATTCATTTCATAAAGTTGAGATTTCAATCGGGGTTCAAAATAGTGAAGACGGGTGAAAATCACAAAAATCTGCCCTTGTTCGGTCGGCCTGCCAATCTCCCTGGTTTGGCCGGCCGAACTGCACAATTCGGCCTGCCGGAGGACCATGTCCGGTTGGCCGAACATTCCCAAGTTCGGCCTGCCGGACCGATGAATCCGGCCTGCCGATCCTTTGAATCCGGCCCGTCGAACACGAAGTTCGGCCTGCCGAACTGAAAAATTTTCAAAAATTTCAAGCACGGGTTTTGGGTCTCCCAAAACCCAAATCTTCATTTTAACATGTTTTTCTCAAATCTCAGGCATGAAAAACAATCATAGATGATAGAAAAACATCATAGGACACTTTTAAACCAATTTAAACAAGATTTACACAATAATTTTGAAAAATCCTGAAATTAGAGAAAAATAAGGAAAAATGAAAAATCTTGAATCGAATCCATTTTTCTTCAAACAAGGCTTAGATCCTATTTGTTCTAAGTTCCTTTAACTCAAATCAAGGTTTCCCTAAGCTCAAACAACCTTAGATTTCAAAAATGCATGAAAAATTGAAAATTTAAAAAAGTTTAGAAATTTCAAAACTAACCTTAAATCCAAGCTTTAATTCATGTTTTCGGTTGTCAAATCACGTTCCCGAGCTTTCTTCTTGCTAACCCCGAAGCTTGGGTTGAATTTTGTTTTCAAAATTTTGAGGGAAATTAAGAGGGAAAGAGAGAGACCGAGAGAAAGAGGGATGAGCGTGAGAGGGAGAGGGAGAAAGAGAGTGAAAGAGTGGGAAAGGAGAGAGAGATTAAATAGAGAGAGAATAGTGGGCGATTTTACTGTGCGAAAACCATGTGCCGCCTACGGTTTTGTAAAACCGAATATATTTGACATTTAACAAATTGTTTTGTTTTAAAAACTCAAAATAACATTTTAAAACAATAAGAAGTCATTAGAAATCATTAAATTAAGAGAAATGACTCTAAACTCAAAATTTCACCAAATGATCAAATTAGGTTTAAATATATTCATTATGGCACACTAATCCACCATTTTATATTTTAATATCATTTAATTAATTTCAGGGTATTACATAAATCCTATGTTTTGGGTTAGACACAACAAAATTATTGAAACGTGTCAAGTCTTTTGGGGGTTATTATTGAGCTACCATATGTCTTAAGGTTCAAGCATGAGGATGAGGAATACAATTCATCAATACAGCCTTTTGGCTAATCCACTAATATCCTACTTTTGTTGAAGCCTTCACTATGAACAACTATAACAGGCATACTGGTTTGCATTAATTTGATCAGTGATGGAGTCGTGAAAATTTTTAATAAAGCATTGTAAATAATAAACAAAAAGTGACTATTTATTAAATAAAAACGTAATTCTAAAGTTTTAATTATGTAATAATTAATAAGGGCATAACTGAAGATTTAGTGGTGTTTTTAAGTAGAAAAATTAAACTTCTAAATCTAAAGTCTCCTTCCACTCCACGACATGTGGCTCTGTCACTCAATTTAAGTAAGAAATTTTATAAATTAAGTATGGTAAAACTTAATCAATATATAATACGAGTGAGTGTGACATGAATAAATTACATATTTTTAAAACGTGTGACTTGACATGTAATTTTCTCTATTTAAATGATATTAAGTACAAATTTAAGATGAACCAAGGAAAATTAGAATCATATTAAAACTCCAATTTTGTGTAGAATTTAACATCTAGCCAGTCAAGTAATTTTCTCCCTTTTCAAGTTTCAACAACTTCAGTCAATTAGTATATGTCCATATTAGATTTAGAACTTGATAATGTACTATTACGCCTTATTTTCTGGTGTTTCCTTGTTTTCAAGTCAAGAAGTATACAATGACAATGGACCATGCACCTATATATTGAAGTTAATTGGGTGGAAGAATATTTAGGTAAACCTAATTCAACAACCTGATGCGTTGGACGTACAGCTTGTATTAAATGACCTTAAAGCTCAATCATTATTAGTACAGGGACGAGACGTAAGACAACGGTGGACGACCGTCCTTGAACTTTTTTTCTTATAATTTTATACATGAAGGTTTATAAAAATTATATTTCATCTTCTTTAAAATTAAATTCAGCCCTCCATTAAAATTGTATTTCGCCTCCACCTTATTAGTTTAGTCACATATTTATCTTTCATTAATTTTTTGACTCCATCCTAATTAGGACTGTTTAGTGGTACCTTGGAAGAATCCCACATATGATAATAGCCTATTTAATTATAATCATAGGCTCATAATTATATAACTAAGAATTTTATTTATGTATTTTAATTTATTTATTTATTTATTTTGATGAGGTACATAACCAAGGAGTTCAAAGACAATGGACCTTCCTGGTTCAATGAAAGCAATCATATTTGCTTAAGTTGAGAAAGCATATTCATGATCACTATTTTGGTGCCGATCGATCAACATATATATATATATATATATATATATATATATATATATTAAAATCTGTACATGCCTTTTTTTAACAAATAATAATCTAAAACCGAGTCCCTAAAGCACTTTAAATATTTCTTGTTAATTAAAATTTCTGGATTATTACCGTAAAACACTAGCAATGTTGAGCACCATTTCTGGTGATCATTATTTATTTTAACGCGTTAATATGGATTTGGTACAAATAGATTATTTACACAGTTTCATTACATAATAGGTACTGACTCTTCAGAAAGTATTAATTAAATATATACCACATTTCTCATCATAGAAACCATGCAAGGAAAAAATAATTTAATAATAAATAATTTAATAATTTAATCTTTTCCCCTTATTGATAAATTCAAATATCCTTTTCTAGTTTTAATCCGTTGAAGTAGCTATCCCATCTTATTGCTTTAGTGTCACATGAAGCTTCTTAAGATTTTCACTTTTTATCCTTATTTCTCCTTTCATCATGTGACTAACAACAGATATAAAGTCTTTATCTATGGTGTCGTTTCCTGTTAGCTTGTAGAAATAAAAAGAACACAACAGAGATATGTAAACTCGATTCTTTTATCTTTTAATTTACTTTAAACCTTACTAAACACCATGATTTTGTGCTCTTTTCTTCTCTTTTGGAATGGAAAGGACTTGGTTGATTCGCACCACCGAAAAAAGCATACACACACATATACATATGCATATACATATATATATATATATATATAGAGAGAGAGAGAGAGAGAGAGAGAGAGAGAGAATAATGAGCTTCTCTGCACACATGAGAGGCAATAGAAAGCGCTCACGTGAAGATGCTCTTAAAATTCTAAATATCCCATCATATCAACTCCACGCACAAGAGAGACATCATTAAAAGGGTTCAAAGAAAAACTTTCCAAGAAGGACTTCCATTGCTTATAATTCTCATGATTGTGCTTCCCTTGAAGCCGAAAAGGAAGGTATAAGCTTAGAAGAATAGATGCAAAGCAGTGTCAGATATATGCATATATTTGACATATATACAATTATCTGCATAAGCAGAAAAGAAAAGTGAAAAAAAGAAAAAAGAAAAAAGAAAAAAGAAAAAAGAAAAAAGAAAGAAAGCAAGAAAGAAATCACGTGCTAGTGAGCAGGGACTGACAAATTTGTATAGGTGGCACGTGATGTGAAAAACAGTAAAGGAGTTGGCTAGCTCATCTTGATCTCTTTTTTCTTTAGCATTCTTTGACAAGCTAGCTAGGTCATGAATAATGAATATCTTCTTCAAGACATGAATATATCTCTAAATATAGAAATGTTTTGTTTGTGACTTGTGAGAAATGGAGGAAAAGGAAAACAAAGTTAAAACAAAAAAAAACAAAGAATAGGTAGAATAGAAAAGAAAGGAAAATCTTGAGATCTAAAATGAATGAAAGCAACAAGTCTATATGGGGGAGGAGGACAATCTGTCTAGGCGATGACAGTTCAATTCTTGTCATTGTGAAAAGGAACCAAAATTAAAACAAAAATGAAAATAAACAAAATAACTCCAAAAACAGAGATGTTGGTCCTTTCTCTCCCTGCAGGCCTTTTTTGGAATTAACAAATTGTCCTATAAATTTAAAAGTTTAGAAAATTAACAGATTGTCCTATAAATTTAAAAGTTTAGAAAATTACGTTAGGATCTATAAAAGTGTTATAAAGTGCACCAATTGATGCTAAGTACAATAAAACTTGAACGAAAACGCACTCTACATGTTATGTACCGTGCTCTGTCGACGTTCATTGGTTTTATAAAATAAATCCAGTGAATTTTGGAATTTTTTATCATAGATAAACCTCGGATTTTATAAAAATTCAATCATGGGTAAATCTGAAATATTTAAAGTAAAAGTTTCGGATTTATGGTCATAGAGAAAATACAAGATTTATTCTATAAATTCCAGATAAACTGCTATCTACTGTCCTGCTCAAAATTTTAATTTATCTCTATTCCTTAAATATATACGGAATATAAAAATGTGCTACTTATTTCTTAAAAAAAAAAACTTCTGAATTCACTTAAAAGGCCTAGCAAATGCGCCACAAATTTGGGATCAGTCTCCTTTCTTTTTGGGCAAGTTGACACGTACAAGCTGTCGGCTATCTTGAGTTGGGCCTAATAATGGACAATGGACATCACACCTCAACATTGCAAAGTTACACAATGTGACTTCTTGGATGGGTATTAAAATGTGGCTTAGAGCATGTTTGACAAACTAGTTTAAATTGAAAAAATAAATCTAAAAATTATACCATATAAAAACTTTACAATATAGCTGTATTTTGTTTTATGTTATAATTTTTGATAACTTTATACTGTAGATAGTTTAAATCGAAGAGTTTGAATAGTGTCTTAAAGAGAGAGCAAATATTTGGGACCTTTTATGGATAGACTAGACTCATAACTCGACAAACCTAACCTATATGATGTAGAAGCAATCGTAATATTACTGTTTTTTTTTTCCCTATCCTTTTCGGCTGAGGTCTAAACGAATTATATGTATTCAATAGATGGAGGTTGGAGCATCAATTCAAACAAATAATAAGGTTGGATCAAATCTCGACATAACATTTTCTAAATACCAAGTCAAATATTAAACTCAATTCTAACATCAAGTTGAATAAATTTAAGGGGTGTTTGGAATAGCTACATCTTTTACTTTTAAGCTGTTGAAAAAGAAAAACATAAGCTAAAGTTTTTCGATTAGTGTTTGAATAGTATATAAAAAAAGTGTTTTTTATATCGGAAGTGTTTTGAAACCTGTTTAGCTAAACAAGTCAAAAGTTCTTATTGTTATAAAAAGTAATGTAAAGATATAGATAGAATTTGCAATTAGTTAAAAGGTTAAAAAGGTAAATAAAAAACCTTTCATAAGTACCTATAAAGTGGCTTGTTCCAAAAGTGCTTACAAAAACTAAAAATACAAATAAATTGTCCATCTAAACAGGTTCAAAAATAGCTATAAGACTGAATAAGTTATTAATAATTTATTTTAAGCCATTCTAAATGGAGACTTAATATTATAGTCAAACTGTAAGTTGGACATTTTATTTGATTGAGTGTTGGCAGCCATACCACATAATATATATATATATATATATATATATATATATATAAACATGTCTTTATCTATCTATCATGAACTCCCCAACAAAAATTCAATAATGTTAATGTCAATACAAAGTCATGCTAGAAAGCAGACTATAATAACTGACACATTAAATTAAAATAAACTTTTTATTTTATCGGCTAGACCAAACATATCTCATGAAATAAACCCACCTAGCCATATATACGATATAGATGCAACCGTCTAACATGAATATTATTGTTAACATTTTCTATTTAGATTTAAGCCAATAGTTAAATAATTAGAAGACCATATGGGCTGCAATAATTTTATTTGGTTTAAATATTTATATTCATGAAACTATATTGATATTTACATGTGATCATTAATTTGTCTCCAACGATCATTTCTCTATGCACAATAATCGTAAAGACCACTATTACATTTGAAGATGACGTATTCTCAAAAAGCGCCTATTTAGATCCTTTGCAAGGAAGTTAAGCAGAAACATACAATATTATTACACCAATCAATAGTGTTCTTGACTATTTTTTGTTCTCATTTGCCAACATGTTCATATTATAACTTCATTTTTTACTCTCCTTTATCATTTCAAACCCTATTTTAATGAACCCATATTAATTATTTAACTCTCTTTTGCTTTCCTTTTAATTTTTTCATTGTCAAATAACTAACCAATTCAACCATGCATATATATATATATAGAGAGAGAGAGAGGAAAGTCAAAGTCATATAACAAAAACAGAGTATATGAATTGATAACTAATTATGAGTGGATTAAGCCGGCTTGGCCGGCCCTACCGTGATACTAATCTTGTTATAAATACAAGTACATTTTTCACTTACATGACATTATTGGATCGTAAGTACTACTTTAGAGATCAATCAAAATTATAGGTTGTTTGGAATCACCGTTCATAAGTTTTATGTACTATTTTCTCTCATGTGTTATAGTATTTTTTTTTTTGGTTAAAAATTACAATTCCAACTACATCTTTAAACACGTTATTGGATTGATATGAGGCAACCAGGGATATACTCAGGAATAAGGTTCGGAGGGGGAAGTAGGGCCCACTCGTTGCCGTTGGCGAGGATCAAGAAGATCATGAAACAATCATCATCATCATCTGTGGGGGACGTGAAGATGATATCTGGGGAGGCCCCTGTAGTTTTGGCCAAAGCCTGTGAGCTCTTCATTAGGGAACTTACCCAAAAATCTTGGACAATGACCCTACAAGGAAAGAGAAGGATAGTCCATAAAGACGACGTCGCTTCGGCTGTTGTGTCCACTGATTTGTTTGATTTCTTGGAGGGTTTGGTCTCTGATTGTTGTGATGATCATCACCACGTCCCTGGTCATGATCATGATGATAATGATCAGGTTCTTATAGCTGCGGTGGAGAGAGAAACAGTTTTGAAATCTTAGATCACTCTCTCTCTTTCTCTCTCTATTTATATATATATATGTACTCTCTCTATATATGTATATGCCGTTTTGGATACATACATATATATATATATATAAAAAGAAGTTTTTTGTTAATTTTATCCACTTATCGTTTATGTTTATTTGTAGATTTAAAGGCATGTGTATATATACTATATATTGGGTCAAAGTATTTGATTATGGTTTGTTAGTTAACATTCACTAAATATTTACTTATTTAAAGCGTCGACTAATTGAGTTGGTAAAGTTTTCTTGTGTAGAATTTAAAAATAAAGATATCTTATCATATTCATTAAGATGGAGAAGAATTTTGAGTGAAAGAACAGTTATTTTGTGAAGCTCATTGCTTAAAAGAACTGTTTGTTATGATGTTAATTTAGGCCTCTTCAAATTTTTTGAGCTTTCAATGAGTAACTTGAATTGAAAACTTAACCTTCTATGAAGGTCTAAATCAAAATGTAATAGTGTATTAACCTTTGCATGGTTTATCACAAGATTTAAAATTTGCATCCGACGGAATTCAGATCCTTTCACCCTTGAATTTAAAAACTTTGCATGACATGCATGGAGTCCAAATAAAAAATTTCAAGAAAATTATATCTTATGTTAATCTCGATTTCATTAATGAAGGGTTGTCTTATAATACCTTAGAGATCAAAGATGTCAGAAAAGAAGCAAAATCAACTCCACTAGGAATTTGGTGGAAAGCTTGCTGGGCTTTTTATACATAGCCGACGAAAATAAAACATAAATTGGTTTATGCTACTTAAAAAAATAATTACAAAAAATACTACCTTACATTATTATACTATAATTTACAATACCATATATATCCTCAAAACACAAATAATATTACGTAACAATAAGATTGTTTCTTAATGTCAATAAGAGTATATTAGTCATTTTAATTTAATTGACATCTTCATTTCTACCATTTAATTAAATAATTTTCTTACATATGGCACAAATGATCCACACCAATATATATATATATATATATATAGCATAAAACACAAATGTCTCAAGCGGGGCTAGCTGTTATGGTCAGGCCCAATGAAGAACAGAACAAACGTTGGCCATCTCAAGCTTCATCTGTCACGCCCAGTACAAGTTTAATCATAAAAACCATGCAATTTGGGAATTTTCATTAAATGTAATTTTCTCTTTTAATCATTTACTCATACTATTTTTATGTGTAAATTAAGTTCAATTTATTTTTCAAGAAATAGTGTATTTTAATAATAATTCTTTAAAATTGATATTCTTCTAATTCACCGGATGCATTTAAAAACAAAAACAAAAACAAAAACAAAAAACCTTAATATTCATCAACTTTGGATATATATATATCTAATATCCTCATCAATAAAATAGTAATCATAAGAGCGGGAAGCCAAAAAGCTGATCACACACACGTCTTAATCTTAATTAGCAATAAAATGCCAACATTGCCATTAGTGATCATGATTTTTTTTCCAATGGTACCCTTTAAAGTACTCTTACAATAAGCATATAATTTACCTTTTAAAACATCAAAAAAAAAAAACTCTACACAAAATTCATTTATAACTGAACCAGGTAGGCAACCCACATTTAGGCTGAGAAGCAGCTAAAAACAATATTGTTCTCACTAAGCCCACTTCCAGAGACCAAAAACTTATTATTGTCTACCCCAGATGATTGTGGCCGAGCTTTATTAATCTCCTTAATCGGAATATTATTGCAGCTCCCAGAATCCGACGTCGTTTTGGAAGTGCTGATGATCTTTCCATTTCCTGAAGCTGCAGCTTTTCTTTCCATTCTCCGCCTAATAACATACTCTTCGGGAATAAACACATCCATTATATATATATATATATATATATATATATATATATATTCTTGGCCCAAAAATAATGGGGTTTCAAAAAACAAGAGCTTTGGTGAATGCAAAGCTGAGACAAGTTACACAATTTAGTGAAACCCAAATGTGAGAAAATGAGAATATTTATAGGGAAGATCATGAAGAGAAAGAAGGATATATATATATATATATATATGTATGACATATAGATATACCATGGGCGTTTTTGAGTTTACCCCATGTTTTTATTCAAAACAACCAAAAAAAAAAAAGTAGTGGTACAAGTGATTGATGGCCGTAATGAAGTTTCCAAGAGGCAGATATTTGGTTTTCGGAAAAGCTTTGTCATTTGCTCTGTGCATGCATGTAACGGTCCAAAGGGAACATGTGTAAAGGTAACAAGTTTTTCTTCCCCTCTAGACGAGTGCCGCAATGAAGCTGAGAGTGAAACAGCAATATCTTTCTGTTTTCCTGTCACTCTGACCTAATTGTTTGAATTTCATTAATATTCCTTTCATTTAATGTGTTTTTTTTTTTTTCCGTTGCTCTTACTTAATATTATTATATGCCCCTATAAAATCCGAACCAACCAGAATCATTTTGTCTACAAGCCGTCGTTGTTGTTACGATAACAAAATGTTGTCATTGTCCACAAGCTAGGCAAAAACTATTATATATGATATCTATATAGCTAAAAAAATCATGAACCTTTTTTTTTTTTTTTGAACTGGACATCATGCACCAATTTGATAAACGTAAAACGAAAGGCACTAGAATCGTATTTTTCCATGGATTAATTATTGCATCATTTGCCAATGAAAATGAGTGCTTAATTTGTAGCAAGCACTACTGAGGAAAAAGGAAAAGGAAAAAAAAAAAAAGCACAGAATACCATCATGTACATGTTTTTGTATTGTTGCCATCACGTAGATGTACCGCGTTACAACCCACCAAAAAAAAGTATATTACGTTACACGTGTCAACGTGTCCGGCAAAGCTTAATTAAGCTTTGAAGGTCTTTATACAGTGACTATATATGTATAGTAGCACAAGTGAATGGGAACAAATACAGAAGACGAAGCATGTGACATCTGGTCAGTAGGGTAAACATTTCATATATTTTAAGGGACAGTATTATACATATCGATTGGGCTGTGGCCCGGCTCTCTCAATGAGGTGGGCCCCACCCGGTGGGTCCCTCTCGACCGGGCTGTGGCCCGGCCCTCTCAATGAGGTGGGCCCCATCTGGTGGGTCCCATAGAGAGGGCCGCGCCACAGTGGGACCCACTGGGTGGAGCTCACCCCATTGAGAGGGCCGGGCCACAGTCCTGATGGAAAAAAAAAAAGTTTTTCTTTTTCAAGCCTCCAAGTCCAAAGCATGTCTTTGGTCGGTTAGTCTTGGGGGGAAAAAAGGGGCCAAACAATGATTAATTGAATAAAGAGGTCTAGTAATTTAATCAGTTAAGATAAGATAGTGAGTGAGTACCACCATACAGAGTTAACCGGGTGAAGCATTCTTTTGTCTTTTGGGTCAGACAAAAGGTTGAAAACAAAACCATTAATTATTATAAAGAAGAAATAAAGAAGTATTAATCCATATTATATTATTATAACATGATTTCTATAAGATGTTTGAGAGTATGGTCTAAACCAAATTTTGGTTAAAACTATTATAACATACGAGAGTTATCTGTCACTTACTGTAACAATCAAAAGTTTTAATTAAAACTAAAAATACTAAACCTCTTATAGTTTAGACTTTTCATTGGATAAGGAAAAAGTTAGACGATTTGACTAGCTATCTTGTTGTGGGAAGAAACATTAGTTGAATAGGAATGATCATTTTAGCCTTTATCACGTTTTGAGAAACTTAGAAAAGGAGCATGAAAGCAACGAAATTATGATTTTTTAGGTTTTTTTTTTAATGTTTTCAAAGATGATAATTCTTGTTTATGCTTAAACCGCGGGTCATGTGTATACTTACGGTGGGCTAGGCCTTTCTGTGTGACATCGGTTGGGACATAATGTCTTGCCGCAAAGTTGAAATTAGGAAGTGATTTATGACCAAATTTGCATAGTAGATATTTTTCCCAATTCCCATAATCCTTTCGAAGAACCCAAAACATTGAGAATCCCACCGAATCTCTATGCCCATGGGATTCAGCCATGGATCTAAAATGATACAAGATTATGATTCATTGAAATATAATAATAAATAATGCTAAAAAAACCCAAATAGCTCTCCTTTATAATAAAAATCTATATAGAAAAGAAATACACAAATTTTCTGCAATATTGAGTCAGAAAGGGGAGAAAAATCAAGTCCATTCTAAAAGGCATTGAACTCAACTAGGGAATGTATCATTTATTTCTCATTCAATAATTTGCATATATGGCAGATGACCAACCACTCCAGCCTCTCTTTATTCGATTGTCATGACAGGGCTTAGGCAAAGTCCCTTCATTCCCGGCCCACCTCAATATTATTGACTTAAAAAAGTTTTCTATTTTTTATTTTTAAAGTATTTTATGATTTGATATATATATATATATATATATATGGCTTTTTTATGGTCTCTTCGATAGGAGGTCCCTCTAACATACATGTAGAAAAATAACTTAAGATGATAGTCATTAAACGTAACATCAGTTTAAATTGACGTAATACTAAGATATTTAGCCATCCAGTGACTATTATGCATCTTTAACATCTATCGATATTAGATTCCCATAACAATAAAAAATTTAGCCATCTAAAACCTGTGTTATGTAGCTTTAAGGCTAATATTACATTCAATTACCATCATGTTATGCTTTTACTTCTATGAAATAGTCCCCCTAAACGGTCATTAAATGTAACATCAGTGTTCGATTGACATAACACCAAAATATTTAGTTATCTAAAAACTATTATTTATATATATATATATATATATTTAATGTCCATTGATGTTAGATTACCATAACAACAAAAAAAATTTAACCATGCAAAACCTGTGTTACATAGTTTCAAGACCAATATTAGATTTAATAACCATCATATTTTGTTTTTTACTTCTACAAGAGACGGTCCCTCTAAAAGGACCATAAAAAGCCTATAGATATGTATATATATGTATATATTCTACTAGTATAATACAGATTTTTATAAAATTAAAATACATCATATTAAGAAAAATATGGCAACTTGATGATATAAAATATGAACTTGGTGTAAAATATTGATAGATGGTAATGGTTTTACCATGCATGTTTTTAAATGAATTTTATCAAAATCACGTTGAAACAAAAAAAAAGTACGTTAAATCGATATAACAATTTGATACAGATGTAATGGTTCAAAACAAAATATGCCATAAAATCTTATATTACTATTTTTTTTTATCTCTCTTTCATTTTGATACTTTGCTAGCTGTTTGGGGGGACGTTCTTCAGCCACAGTGATGATGATGATGTAGGACTTTTGCATCATTTTGACAACTAAGAAATGCCCCTTTTGAAGGGCCACTTTGCAGAATACGTAATAATCATCTGGCATACATATGCCATTCCTTCACCATTTCTCACCTTAAAGCAGAATTTGCATGCGTAACAAAGACCCTGCTTCTGATTCCTGCAATAAGAATATATATATATATATATATATTGAATAATTACGTTTTTGTGGACAAAAGCAGACAGGAGTTTAGGGGAAAAAAATTCAAAAACCTTTAGAAGTTTTGATCAACACAAGCAATTGTCTTTAAGTGTTTTCTTAACTTAGTTCCTGATTTTAAATTTATGAGGGGTAATAGAATTGTTTTTTTTTGTTTCCCAGGCTTGTAATTGCAATTTGAAGGCAAGCCCTTGCCTTTGCTTAATTAACACATATAAACATGTTGTTAAACAATAATTAATTAAATTTTTTAAAGGAATTAATAATCTAAAATGAACCCACTTTGTACTCCATAATTTGCTAAAACCAACAAATTTGGAGCCTGTTTGGCTCCTTGGTTCAGCTGGTTTGAACCAAAAAGTTGAAAAATTTAAATCAACCTTGATTCGATGTTTTACATTAAAAAAATCTTTTAATTTAAGATTCTTTCCAATTTTGAAAAGGTTTAAACTACACTTTTCAGATTTTTTGTTTTAACAATTCATAAAAATTCAAGCTACCACATTTCAAATCCATGGACTAAATAGATTTGAACAACATTTCAAACCAACAAATAGGGTGTTTAATAGTATTGGTTTGAAACATTTACTTTAAAACACCGTAGCATATAAAAATAATACATATAACTCACTTTTATGTTATTCGATAGCATGTGAGAATTTTATATTGTTTATATTTAAACTGCTTGGTTCAATTCAATGCTCCAAACTCACTATTAGAGCATAAAACACTGAAAAAAAAAATCCTGTGTCAGTGTGAAGAGAATTTTGGATGTGTAATGTTTTTATTTTTCCTGAGAGCAAAAAAAAGCTTGCAAAGGAGCGCAACTTCAAAAAGCATGTGTGGATGAAAGAATGAAAGAAAAAAGCTTTTTGCCAGTTGCCTCGCTGGTTGAGTGGCAAATTCTGTAAATATTCTCTCTGCAAGCTAACGGGCCACGTGCGCTTCCCTGTCATTGTGGGCCAACTTATACTCGGCCCATGAAAACCTTTTGGCAATGATAACATAAACGAGTAGCATATGCTAGGCGTGCAATCTGCCACGTGGTCAATTCCCGTGAGATAAAGTGCTACCTCGAACGCTGTATCATGGAAAAGAATATTTTTTTTTTTGTCTTTAAGTTACTATTATTATTTTTTTTGGGGCTAAAATACGTGATCAACTACACTTGTAACTGAAGTGAAACGCACAAGTGGTGGTCCTGAAACACATTTTCTCCTTTTTCTTTTTCCTAAAAAAAATATATATTCTAGTAACTTAGGACCTGTTTGGTTCGAGTATTTGAATAAAGTATTTGAATGAAGATTTAAATTTTTGTGAGAGAAAATACTGTAGCAAAATGATTTAAACCGTGATTTGAGTATCGAAACAAACGGACCCTTAGTAACTTAGATCGAATAAATAATACTGATTTAGATTGTGTGAGGAAATATAATATTGCAAAATCGATTAGAATTCAAATTTTTTGGGTTTAAACCTATGCACAAAATAACACATAAATTTCAAGAGGAGAAAAATAATATAAAGTAAAATACACATTCTAACACATAATTTGAAAATAACTCTTGAAATGTTATTGAAAAAGAAAATAAAATAATTTTTTTTTCATTGTCATAGTAATTGATTACGCAATGACTTTTTGCAATTTGGAAGGCATAAGAAGTAATAAATCAATAATTCGTTTTATGGACTATTACAACATGATGTCCGAGTACTCCCTCTCCGCAATAAATTTAGGTAATTAATATCGGTCATCCTAGGAAATTAGAAATGTCTTTACTTTTTCTTTAATATCGGTCATCCTAGGATATTCATGAAAAATTCTTAATATCCTTGAATTTTGATACCGTGGTGGTTCTAATGGTCCTGTCAAAAATGATGAAATTTTGTTTTAAGGGCCTTACAAAATCCAAAGAGACCAAAAAAGGTTCAATTTCCATATGTTTCCCCAATCATCCAATTTTCCTCATTTGGGTTTGTAACGCCCCCTCATAGGATGTCATAGATACCATCTTATAACATGTATTATTTATGGTATAACATAAATTTCATAGAATTTAAATAATCAAAGTAATACAAAATAGCTTAAATTTTTTTTAACAAGACTTTTTAATCAAATCAAATAACTTCATCTAAAAATAAAAAAATAGATGCAACATTACCAAAAACATTAAACTTAACAAAATATCTTTAATTTGCCAAATCTCATAAAATAATTAAAAAACTAAAATATGTAGAATTATAAATAATTGAATAAAAGTTTAAATCATCATTAACTTAGGATGCGTCTGTCACAATCCGTATTTTTCGAGCTGTGATAAAACACTTTTCTTACTTATGTTTAGATGAAAAGTTTGGGAATACTTTTTTTAAAAAAAAAATATTATACATACAGATTTAAGCAACCCTCATAAAACAAATATGTACATATATTACATAAACAAACTTTCTTTTACAATATTGTTTGGTAAATATTTTCAAGAGAGGTTTTGTCTTACTTAACTATACTACAACTTTCATACTTCTAGTTTCAAAATATATTAAAATATTAAACAGCGGAAACATAACTGCGGTGATTTCTATACCCCGTTCTGCACATTATGCATATTCCTCCGCCAGCTCAACAGTGAATTCATTATGACCTCTTTGTAGAAATTCCTACAACATGAAACACTAAGTAAACTTACGGCCAGTAAGCCCAAACACGGCCCACATACAATGTTCAATAAAATACATGATCTAATTATGCTTTCTTATAAATATTCTTTATCCTTATCATGTCTTATCTTTAGCTAAGGCCCAAGTATTCGTACCATTGCGCACATAGATCTACGTGACACCAAGACCATACCATAATCTTGAGCTCCCCTTGAGTAAGGAGTCGGTATAATAGTCTTCTTATTTCTTGTGGTATATTTACCAGTCCAATTATTATGGTTATCATACCATGCATGAGGTCATATTCACATATTATACACAAAACATAAATACTCTTCTACTGTATAGTACACACAGGTACATATTTTATATGCTCATAGGTACACTTATCAATATACACACAAATATGCATCATTGTACACACATAGGTATACATCTTGATATACACACAGGTACATAATTATTTGTATATATCATATTCTATACCTACAATTCTATACTATAGGTGAGATTGATACTTACTTGTCTAGGTTGCTGTGCTAGCCGATCTCAGTCCCTTTTTCTTAATCTTCTAGGGTCATGTTTGGCCAATTATAACGCTATTAGCCACATTTTCACTATTTCGTCTTGTGTGTCAATACAAAACATTCTTTAATCAATAGATTGGTTATATACCAGGCTATGGCTTTGATGATCTCGGATTTTCTTTCCCTTATCTTATTCTACCTTATCGTCTCTAACAAAGGGTGAAAATCTTATTAGTAATCCCTTTTCCTATTTAAAATATTTTGGAGCAGTTTGGGTCATTTGTGGGAAAATGATGAGTTTGCCCTCGGTCGGCCTTTTTAAATTTCTTGAGCTCGATTTTGCTATTTTAACAAAAATTGTTGCTTATTAATTTTAAACAATACCCTGGGGCGTTAGATTTCCTTGTTTTACATCAATGCCCTATTCTAATAAAACTTTATAATTTCGCCCTTATTTGAAAATTTTGACAATTTTGCCCTTGGAACTAAAAATAATCTCTTTAAACCATAATTTTTCATTTTTCATAAGAATCATATTTGCTCAAAATACCATACCCAAATTCTTTTGGAAAATGAGGTTTTTGCCCTTTTAAAATTTTTTTCAATTTTGACAAATTTTATAAAATTCATAACTCACAAACGAACGCGATTTTCGATGAACTGTTCGTGATTTTTAACAGTTTCGTCGAGATCTACAACTTTCGTGTTTTAGCTTTTTCAAAATTCCCATTGTACAGAGGTTTTTTGGTCATTTTTCAAATCTACTGAGAAAAATATTTTCTTTGCAATTTAGTCCCTAGGTCATTTTTGTAAAAATTAGTTTTAAAACAACATTCTAGCCACTATTTATACAATTCCATATCCTTCTCCAATAAAATTCATGCCAAATTACCATTCTTTGCACAACTAGTATCAAAATTACAAAACTAGTGTACTTTTACATAAACCCACAATTTTCACATTTAAACCCTAATTTCAACAACACCATCACATCATAAACCACATACTCAAGAAATTCAACCATTCTCTTGCTTAAATACACACATGCCTTATGAAATGATGAAAATCAAAATAAAACCAAATAAACTTTAACTTTGGGAGTTAAAACTTACCCAAAAGAAAAACTTGAAATTATTAGTCTTCCAATGGCTCCTTTGAAACTTTTCCTAAGCATTTTTCACATGAGAACACCTTGAATCAAATTCCCCTCTTAACCCAAGAGAAAACCCTAGGAGAACTTGAAAAAAGTTTAAATTTTTACCTCAAAAATTAATAAAATCCCTTGAACTTTGCTTCTTGAACTCAATTCGGGCTAATTTTGCAAAGATTTGAAGTTAGAAAATTTTTGGAGAATTGCGTCTATGGCTGCCATGGGATGAAGGGAGGAGAAAATGAAAAAAATCTTGGCTTGTTCAAGCTTTTAACCAAGCTTATCTTATTATGGTGACTCATCAAAGTAATCAAATGGGTGACTAATGTGGCTAATTGTGATTGGGCCACCTTTCATGGCATAGTGGCCTAATAAGATTCCAATGGGTGCCCACTTGGTGGGCCCCAAAACTTTACACAGTGTAATTTCTTCACCACACAGTATTTTTCTTATACTGTCATGGTAAAACCAATGAGAAACGTATTCTTAGACTGTAGAAGATATTCTACTATGCCTTTGGTTTACTTTTGGAAGCCAAACATAGCATTTCTTATATCTGTGTTTTTACTTAGCAGTATACTTATATTACATCGATCACTTTTTTACTGTTCTAAGGTTTTGGCAGATTTTCTATCTTGTTTACACCTTAATTATCCATCCATTTATATCACAATTCTATAATTAATTGTGATATAAAATTCATTTTATGGATATTATTTACAAATTTTTGAGTATTTAAACTCACAAAATCTATATTTGTTAATATCCAGCATCGTAACAAATTTACAATAGAACTTCCTATTAACACTGTATTCTATATTTTATCGTAATTTTTTTTTACAAAAATACGATTTATGAAGATAAATTCATTAATCAAATCCAATTAAATATTAGATTTTATTAATGAATTTTTCCTTGGTCATTACAACGTCACCCATTATCCCGTTTCTGCCACCATATACACACCCGCTTGAGCTCCTCCATCCTCATACCTAACTCTTGTTCCTAGCTATAATATGAGAGACATCTAGTAAGCATAATGCTTAGTAAGTACACCATAACTCTCACAAAGCATTTTCATCAAATAACAATGTTTAATAAAATAAATTCATCATTAAATAAATATATATTATTATATATTTTTTAAAATAATATATATATAGTAATACTTTAAAATATCATATAGTAGAGCCCTATCATTGTACCGTCATAGCACGTTAGCCACAGAAAGAGTAAGGGGCGACCCCCAAACCATCCGCGATAAAGATGATGCAACCGCTCACTAATCGGTCCGCTCACCGAACCCTATCATCACCATTAATCCGTCAAGTGTACAATGCCTTTTTAAAACATCAAAATAATAATATAGATAATACATATATATAGGTTTTCATAAAAAAAAAATATCCATCAAATAAAATAATGAGGTAAAAATAACATCAATTGTCATAGTTTTTCATCAATTTCCTCATTATTAAAAATTCTCATCGTAAACGCCTTCATAACATATCATCAATATCAATCTTTCTAATTTTGAACAATCATATTACAGGTGAAAGATGTACTTACTTTGTAATGACTAAGAAAAATGCATTAATAAAATTTAATATTTAATTAGATTTAATTAATGAATTTACATTTAAAAATTGTAATTTTTGTAAAAAATTATGATAATATATAATATTGTGGTATAAATTAATGAGTGATTAAGATCAAAATAA
Organism: Artocarpus heterophyllus; assembly: GCA_025403435.1. Taxonomy (NCBI): domain Eukaryota; kingdom Viridiplantae; phylum Streptophyta; class Magnoliopsida; order Rosales; family Moraceae; genus Artocarpus; species Artocarpus heterophyllus. The sequence continues at coordinate 32,513,249 of CM046343.1, forward strand.
CGTAGAAAGTATGTCAAAACCCTCAAATAGTGCAAAAGGGGTACGACGCAGTGTAAGTTATTACTAGAGTAAAAACACAGATATAGGAAATGCTGTGTTTGAACTCCAAAAGTGAACCAAAGAATAGGAAGGATATTTAATATAGTTCAAGAATATGTTTTTCAACGGTTTCACCTCAACGGTATAAGAAATATACTGTGTGGTAAAAAATTACACTGTGTAAACTAGTGGGTCCCACTAAGTGGACACCAAATGGATACTTATTAGGCCACCATACCATGAAAGGTGGCCTAATCACAATTAGCCACTAATACCTATAATTATAACCTAGTGGGTGACTCACCTATTAAAAAAAAAAGAGATAAAAATAAGTCTTTAATTAAAGACTTAAAGTAGCAAATTCTTCATTTACTCACCCATTCATATTCGACAGCTATAGAGTCTTTCTCAAAAAAATTTTCCAAACCCAAATCTTTGCAAATTGACCCCAAGCAAGTTCCAAGAACTAAAGCTCAAAGGGTTTTATCAAATTCGAGGTAAAAATCTAAACTTTTTCTCAAATTTTTCTCTTGGTTTGGGAGGGGATTATGACCAAAGATTTTCTTATATGAAATATGCCTAGGAAAAAGTTTCAAAGAAGCACTTGGAAGGCTAAGATCCTCAATTTTTCTTTTGGTAAGTTTAACTTTTCAAATCTAAATTTTATTTGGTTTTTGTTTTGATTTTGATTATTTCGAAAGGCATATGGATATTCAAGCAAGTTTATGGTTTGATTGTTTGGGTATATGGTTTATGATATGGTTGTGTTGTTGAAATTGGGGCTTAAATGTAAAAAAGGTATTTGGTGTAAAATAGGTTAATTGTGCAAGTTTGATGTTAGTTTTAAAAAAGAATGGTGATTTGGCATGAAAATTGTTTGAGAAGGTAATGAAACTGCATAAATAGTGGCTAGAATGCTATTTTAAAGTTGATTTTTAAAAATCTGCCCATGGACTAAATTATAAATAAAATTACATTCTCAGCAGATTTAAAAAATGACAAAAAAATCCCCTGTATAGTAGAATATTGAAAAAGTCAAAACATAAAAGTTGTAGATCTTGATAAAACTGTTAGGAATTTAAGACAGTCTGTCAAAAATTGTATTCGTTTGTGAGATATGGATTTTTCAAAATTTGTTAAAATTGAAAAAAAAAATTTAGGGGCAAAAACATCTTTTTACAAAAGAAATTAGGGTATGGTACTTTGGAAAATTTTGATCCCTTTGAACAATGATGACTAATAGTTTAAAAAGATTATTTTTGGTCCTGGGAGCAAAATCATCAAAATATTTTAAATGATGGGTAAAATTGTAAATTTTTGTTTAACTTGGGCTTTTATTGCAAAATAATAATCCGATGCTCTAAACACTTATTTTCACGCTAATAAATGATGTTTCACGTTAAATTAGCCAAGTCGGGCTTAGGAATTCAAAGTGGCCCATCAAGGACAAAAACGTCATTTTTCATAAAAATGGGTTGTACGGACCCCAAAACATAAAAAATAGAGAAAAATGACCTTACTAAGGATTTTTTTAGAAGTTATAAGATTGGAATGAAACGAGAGGACGATCAAACTTTAAGTAATCGAAAAAGTATTCTGAAATAGTGATCGAAAAGTATACCTTATTAACGTGTAGCTAAGTGGTGATAATTTGGCTAATTATGATATGATTGGCCAAACAGGTCCTTAGATGAGTAACAAAGGAAACCCAAAGATGGTTTTAATAGCAGGAAAAATAAGTAAGTTCTAAACCCACCTACAGTATGAAAAAGTAGGTTTAAGTGTACAGCGTATTTATGTGAACATGCTTGTATGTGCCACACAATTGAAAAGTGTAAATGTTTACACTGAGTATGTACATATATTGACATGTATGGTATGATAACAAAAATAACTGGACTGGTAAAGGAATAACCAGAAATAAGAACAGTGTCGTACCAGCTCCTAAAGTAAGGGGAGTTTAAAGTTAAAGTTATGTTATGGTCTCGGTGTTACGAAGACCTATGTGCACATATGGTACGAGTATTTAGGCCCTAATGAAAAAGAAGATATGATAAGAATAAGGAATGTTCATAAGAAAGCATAAATAGATCATGTATATTAGTATAAAATTCATGTGGGCTATGTTTGAACCTACTGAGTATAAACTCACTTAGTTATTTCATACTGTAAGAATTTCCACTAGAAGGTTAGAATGAACATACTGATGAGCTAGCGGGAGAATATGAGCAATGTGCAAACCAAGGTGTGGATACCGCCACAGATATGTTTCCGTTGCTATGTATTTTAAGTTATTTTAGGTCTTGATGTATAAATGATATAGTATGGTTAAGTGAGATAAAACCTCTTTTGGACATGCTAAGTAGGTGTTGTTTTAAAAAGAAAGTTGTTTGTGTAGTTATACATACAATTATAAAAGAAGTTTCAGTATATATGTGTAATATATTTATTAAAAAAAAAGTATTCTCAAGATTTTTATAGATACGTAAATAAAAAAAAATGTTAAACCACAGCCCATAAAAAGGCGGGTTGTGACATACTTGACCTCTATACTTACTCAACCTTCAATGGTAGGTGATACAACAACTTGGGTCTTTGGTGTGCTCGTTTCTTTGAAGAATTCATGCCAAACGTTGATATTGTTAGACATGCATGCCCTAAGGAGTAAAAATGTAATACGTTTTTGGAGACATTTTTATCAATAAAGAATTTATTCTTTTATATATACCAAATCTTGTCCTCTTTACGTTCATATTTGTTGAATGTATGATAAGCAAACAGTAGTCTGAGACTGTCAGTCTAAACCTTAAGAATTGGGCATATGATGGATTGATTATACGGAAGACACGATTCTTAAGGTGACGGTCTAAAACATATGATCCGCAATCGAGGGAATAAAGTTGGGCGCTTTATTCATGTAAAGATTGTTATGTTGTCTATATCTCTTATGGGAGATGGTTTGTCTTGACCATCGGAGTTGGATTCCGTGAATAGAAACATTGGCACGTTGTCATAGGTGACGATGTGTTGGATCGGGACATAAAGTGAATTGATTTGGATTAATAATTTTGTCTCGGCAAATCGATTCACTTTAGACAGTCATTTGTATTGTATCTTAATCTTGAGATGAATAGTAGGCTCGTTTTCTCGACTTGTGTCTTTTGATGTGCCAAAGGGTGACACCCACATCTCAATAGTGGTATGCATGCCGGTATGTTGGAGGCACGACTCTTAATAGCGTAGACTTGTTATTCATAGATATGGAATCCATAGCTCCTCTTTAGGAGTAATGATATCCTCTTATATGCGTTGTTCTGTAATTGAAAAACTGGAGCGCTCAACCATTTGGATACATAGGTGTAACCGAATGATATACTATCTTTGGATGGTAAGTTTTTCAATGGTGAGACAATGGAACGTAAGATAAAAATAATCGGGAAGGTAAGACAGAACTTGTCCTTAAGCCGATTATGGATGATCATATGGGGATACGATACACTATGATATGTCATAGAGACTTAGCTACGCGAGCTTCGTAATTCTATAAAGTTTGAGAGTGCAGCTCTAAGCTTTTAGTGGAGTAGCGTTGGAGTTGATAATTGTGAAATGTATATCTAGGATATTGGGTTTCATAATTATCATGAGCTTGAACTTTATAGGTCCATTTTGGTCCCCTTTGCTAGCTCACAAAGTCTTGTAACGACACGACGTGCTTTTCCAATAATTGGTGACTTATGTCGGATTTATCAGATTGGTTTAAAATTTGTAAGAATCAAATAATTCATGTCTGTTTATCGGTTGAATTAATTTTGTAAGAAATTAGTTCAAGATAAACTTGTTGAATTATTGCGATCAGATAATTCTTGTATGTTTATCGGTTGTTTTAATTTTGAATAAATTAGATCAAGATAAACTTGTAGAATTATTGTGAATTGATTTATTTTTTTAGAGATTATCTTGATAAAGTTTGTTTTGATCAGATAACTTTTCTATTGGGTTATTTGAATCAAAACTAAGACTTTATCCTTTAGAATCTCGGGTGGAAAATAAAAGATTCACGGAGATTTTTTCTCGGGAGTTCGGCCTGCCGATGGGGCTTGTTCGGCCTGCCGATCAACGAGAGATAAGATTACTCATTTTCACGCGAATCTTATCAGATATTGATCCGAACTTGATTCTGTTTCGAGTTTTTGAGACCTAATCTGATACGGACTGACCCCATGACCAATAGCTATATAAAGGGAGTGAGTCTCATGATTTACTCAGATCAATTTGAGAGATTAAGAGTGATACTCTTCTAGTGAGCATCTGAAAACTCCCTGAAAGCTTTTGTTTACAAATCACAAATACTAGCTTTGGGTTCTCTCTATTGGTTGGAAGGAGAGTCACCGGTGGAAGAGCTGTACGTGTGAGCCCACACTCACTCCGGTTGTGGATAGAGAATAGCAAAGAAGACTAGTTGGTTGAGACTCTTCTAGAACGTTACTTCTCTACACAGGTTGCGAAGGTTCTTCGGCACATAGAGGTTAGTAAGATCTGTCTAATTTATACATATAACATGTCAAACTTGTGTTTTGAAAATTACTCTAATGAAAAAAAAAATTTAAAATTCTGCTGCGCACTTTGTTTCCAATAGATATTGACCATAAGTCACTAATAATACTATTGAAAACATATAAACAGGTCATACTATTATTGAACATCACCTTGTCAAGCAATAACATCAAGAAGCACAAAATCATAATTTATAAACCTATGGCATAATTCTCAAAAGTAAGCAGAATGACCTTTATTTACTTAAAAATTCATAATAATTTCGTCTTAAGTCCAAAATCCAGTGGCATTAGAAATTAGACTCAAAAACAAAGAATTTGATATATTACACGCATATTTTGATGATAATTTGCATGAAGAAAAAGTCCTTAAAACTCAATCTAAATTTTAGGTCTATGAAAAACTATACAGCTTTCAAGGTCAATTTTGAAAAATCATAACTATTTAAAGAAGACTCCAATTCAAGTGATTCAAAAGCCAAACGAAAGCTCAAGATGTCTAGTGTTTGGGAAAAATATAAAAATAAAAATAAACAGAGCCATACAGAATCAAAAATTATTGAAACATGGTGGCTGTTAGGTGTTTGTATGAAAAGTAGGCATAAGGCATCAAAAAATTTCAATACCAATCCATAACCTTATAAAACCTCAATTAACATTGTAAACACATAATTAACATGATGCTAATTGATAATAAAATACACCCACAAAGAGCTACATAACAAAAATATGAAAATCTATAATATCTCAAATCTAGGGTTTAATGAGATGTTAATCAAAACAACCAAATCATCAACTCTTTTCAATCACCAATTGACATGAAATATATACAATAAAAGAATCCATGTGATGATAGTAATAATTCTAAGACTAACAGAATACACCAAAACATCAAACAAAAGTGTTAAATAATTGATACACTTACCAAGACGAATGAAATTAGGAAGACAAGAAATCTTGAAAAAGCCAAAGAAAACCAAACATGAAGCCAATCAATGAGGAATGAATGAAGTGTGAGTCTAGGGTTACTAACAAAAGGTCTTTATATAGATGTTATGAGACAATAACTGTTACGTCCTGTGAGGGGGCGTTACTGGGTCACTTGGTTTTTGTAGTCATGAAGGGAGCAAATGACTTCTTTTTAGGGTAGAAAAATAGAGAAGGCATTTACCAATTGCCACGTGGCATGGAATAGTAACAAGAAAATTTCTTATATGATTCCCACCAATCTTTGAGAGGTATGGCACTATTGCTAGCGTTTGAACATATAGATTCTGGATTGTCCTTGAGTCAATAACTTTTAAGATTGGGTTTGGGATTATTAAGATTTTAGATTTTAGTATACGATCCAAATAGGTTGTTTAAAGAATCAATTGAAACATGCGTTTTAAGTTAAAAAATTATAGTATGTGAGAGCTTTTCACTGTAGCTACGTTTTTGTTTTTTATTGTAGCTGTTGAAAGCTTACATTATTCACAGTTAAAACTGATAAGTTAAAACAGATATTCCAAATGGAGGAAAAGTCTAACGCTGAAAACCTAAAGCCATGTAACTCTTACTACATTTCACTTTACTAGAATTATATATGCGCACGACTTTAATTTAACTGAACAAATAGTTTAGTCATAGATCTTAAAGAAATATTAAGATCAATATAACAAACATTTTGTTACACCGAACAAATCATTTAGACTATTGATTTAAACCGTTGTAGGATGAAATCTAGGTGGACATATATTTTATAAATACGAAAATAAAATTATATAAGTATACAAGAAAAAAATTTTATGAGGATGGAGATTCTCTAAGTAGACATACATTTCTTAAGAGAATAAGTTGTTGGAGTTTAAGATGAAGACAAAGACAAACAAGAAAATTTTGGGGTCAGCCTCCGCCTTTATTAGTAATGTTCATACTATTTATTAGTAGTAATTATAATGTTTTAGATAGCTTACGTGTATACATATATTATATATATATATATATTAATATAAGAGAAAAAAGAATATCACCTATTTTTAAATGAATTAAGCTTAACTTAAATCTTTAATATATGATTAAGACATAAGGATGCGTACAATACAAGTTACAAATATCCACATATTAGAAAAATTCCTCGTTCCATAAGCTACTATTACACAAAAAGAAAACGCTCTAGACCTTGCTGAGCTGGCTCCAACCAAGAAGTGCCACGCGTGAGCCAATGATTCGGCCAGGACAGACAAGGAAGAAAAATGTTGAGTAGTATTCCTTAAGCAAAGCAACCCCTTCTATTTTGGTTTGTCTATTCTAATCATATTTTAATTAATTATCCTAGGTCAAAGAAACTGGTAGAGTAATTGACTTTTAGCTTTTTGGGGAACGCCTAAGGAAGGCCCATATCATATTAATATATATAAATATTTTTATAATAACATATGACAATGTATCTCTCTTGTTGCCTTTTTGTCACAACCAAAAAACCCCTCCTTCTGTTTCTTTTTGTGCTTACCAACACCAAAATCAGCTATTTCCAGCACAAACACACACATATATGTTCTTTGTTAACGTATATTTCTTAAAAAAAAAAAAAAAACCTTTTTTTTTTTAATTTTCTTGTAATCATCTCTTCTCCTATATAACTTTTGTCCCAACTCTGATTTGAGTAATTAAATTTGTTGACAAATTTTTTTTTTTTTCGTCCTTGAGCCAAAGTACTAGTTTTTCTTTGTGCATTTAGAACTGTGGCTAAGCTAAAGGAATACGTTATGGGGGAGAAGGAACCGAAGAAAGCAACAGAAACTGAAACTGAAACTGGAACTCCTGATCCTGTGCCTGCAACTCCACCATTACCAGCAGCAACAGATCATGAGGATCAGGACCATAAGTTTGTGGACAAGAAATTAGCAGAAGAAGAAAAGGATCAAGAAAAAGAAGGAGCTAAGAAAGATGTTTCTGAGGAGAAGAAGAGTGTGACTGTGACCCCAGTTCCTCAAGAGAAGGCTGCTCCTGCAATTGTTCAAAGTACCCTCTCTCTCTCTCTCTCTCTCTCTCTACATATATACACACACACACGCATATGTATGTATATATATATATTATTCTTCTGCCAAGGAGAAATTTCCCTTTGTCAGTTCTTAATAGTTCTATTTGGCTGGATTAGTTCTTCAAGATAACAACTAGGAAGAGAATTGAGTTAATTTTTCTTTTGGTATTTAAAATGTGTTGTTATTCAGTGAAAACCCCAGAAACAAAAAAAAAAAGAAATTGTTATCTGGTGAAGTAGAATGAGTTTGCTCTGTTTTTTTTTTTTTTTTGGTTATTGTAATTATTTGTATTTTTTTTTATACTGGAATATCATTATTGTATGGTACTTTTTCATGAGAATGTCTTCTTTTCTTTTCTTTCTTTCTTCTTTTTCCTTTTGCTTTAAAATTTCTTCAATACTACAACATAAAAGTTGCAGACTCATAATTATAAGTGGAGCCCATTAGTCAGATTGAGAATTAAAAACAAAAAACTATGAGGTCTTATTTTGTTATGGAATCTGAGAAAAAAAAAAGGGGCTCATTTCCATGAACATCCAAATGCTTTCTAAATTAGTGTTTATTAAAGATAATATCCTATTATTTATTTTTACATTTTAATTTTTTCGTCTTTTCCTATTTCTTATGGCGTTGAAAACAATGTTATTACTTCAAATGAAAGCCATTGAACTTCTGCTACACAAAGTACTATGTAATTGAGCTAGCATTGTTTTCAATATTCTTTATGAGTGTTAAAGTTATTTATGTTTAAATTGGTTCCATTCCAATAATTAATGTTACCTTCAATTTTCAATTTTTTTTCTTCACGTGACACTTTGATTCTTAATCTCAATTACCACAGAAATTGCAGATCCTGTTGTTGAGAAAAATTCAGATGAGAAAAATCAAGAGGGTTCAATCGACAGGGGTAATTAATTATATATACATAATGTTTCTATTTCTTTTCATATGTATAATTTGGACATAAGAGATTTATTATTATTATTATTTTTAACTTTTAGATGCTGTGCTTGCCCGAGTTGAAACGGAGAAAAGGCTCGCCTTGATTAAAGCATGGGAAGAAAACGAAAATACCAAAGCTGAGAACAAGTAAGAGACATCTTAATTCGATATAATTTTTTTTTTATCATCTAATCTAGCGATTTATGAGACTAAATTTCACAAGAATTTACGAGGTTCAACAATTAACCTTCTTGTTAGAGAATTTAAGAGGTTTGGTATAAGTATATATCTTCTCAACAATGAGATTATGTTTTGTTTTACTATTGAGCAGGGCATATAAAAAGTTTTCTGCTGTTGGAGCATGGGAGAACAGCAAGAGAGCTGCCGTGGAGGCGGAACTCCGGGCAATTGAGGTAAAAAAAAAAAAACTCTCTTGGATTTTCTTGACTAACAATTTTTTGTTATAATTTCTTACCTTTAAATTTGAATTATGCTATTTCTGTGCATGAAAAGTTGATAGTCATGCGTCTGTGTAGTTGGCAAACAGAGAAAGTACTTACATACATTCAATGATTTGATAAAAAATAATGATAAAGTACTTATAACTTGTATTTTCTGGATTATAGAAAGTAACATTTCATTCAGTCTCTTCTAGTAATAGATCCGTTACACTCAATTCTTGGTATTAGCTATATAAAACCTTTTAAATATGAGAGGCTGCCTAAATATTACACATTTATATAGAGGCAAGGGGATTTTTGGCATTTATGGAATATTTAACGGTCAAAATGAATGATGTTTCTGCAATTTTTTAGAGAAGTTGGGGGGCCTTGACGGAAATTGAATCAATCATTGGGGTTTTCCGTAATTTAGACAAAACACGGGGTGTTTATATAAAAACAAAATCAGTTAACAAATAACCCCAAATTAACTCCCCAGCAGTGGAATGGCTTGTACAATCTCCAAAATAAGGAGTTCATTTCACATTTTATGCAACATTGTTAGTTCGTGAATTCTAATGGTTTTTGTAGGTGGCCCAAAAACGTTAACTAGGAATAAGAAATATGATCAAAGCATTTTGTATTTGGACTTATTGACATGTTTCTCAAGCACTTGGGCCAACCAAGGCATGTGAGCAGTGGCAGAGCCGCTTATAATTAGGTGGGGTATGTGCTCCCACTCAACTTTAAAATGCCCCTACTTTTTGCCTATAATTTTTAAAAACTTTAGTCATATCATTGTTAATTATAGTTGTACCCTTATATATAATTATCAATAATTTTTTTTACATAGCACCTTCGCTAACAAAAACTTGCCACTGCACGTGAGCACGTGCATGTGTCCATCAAAATTTGAATCCTGATGATTTCATTTTTTTTGAGTATGAGCGCCACACAATATAAAAAAAAAAAATGACATGTTTCTCAACCCAATATTGACGTGATCAATATGGCAGGAAAAGTTAGAAAAGAAGAGAGCAGAGTATACAGAGAAAATGAAGAACAAAGTGGCTGAAGTCCACAAGCTAGCTGAAGAGAAAAGGGCATTGGTTGAAGCAAGTAGAAGAGAAGAATGCCTTAAGGTGGAGGAGACAGCTGCCAAATTCCGGGCTTCTGGTTTTACACCAAAGAAATTGCTCGGATGCTTTGGTAGCTAAACTTTTTTCAAGAAAAGAAGAAGAAGAAGAAGAAGAAGAAGAAGAAAGCAAATAGAATTAAGTTCCTATGTTTAGTTTGCCTTTGAATGTTATTTTGTTTTGTTTCGCTTGCAGAAATTTGGAGTTGGATTTCTAGACTTTCTTTGTCTTATCATATGATTTTGTTTTTGTGTATAACTCTCTATTGGTTTTATTAATTTGTTAGTACATTTAATTTTGGGTTATTTTATTTAAATAACTTGCTCATTTGTGATATCAATATGACACAAGAAGCTAAAATACAAACAAACCAAGGGGAGTTAAGGCTATTATTTCTCAAGAAATGAAAAACGCATGAACAGTGATAGAAGATATTTTACAATAATATTTTTCGCCTTGTTTTTTATCCTTGTTACATTTCAACTTCATCATACATACATACATACATACATAGATACATACATACATACATGTATATTATATATTTAAAGATATATATCATTTGTCTATTAGAGACCTTCATTTATTCATAATTGTGTCCAGAGTGATGGAAACGAAAAGTGTTTGGAAACTAAATTCTAACACCTAAGGGGGTGTTTGGCAGTTGTGGGAACCATTTAGTTCCCACCACAATCTCAGTTATGAACAGTTGAAAGCTCTCACATGCTACAGTAACAATAAAAAAATATGCTACAGTGTAAAACTCTCACATGCTACGGTAAAAGTGGTTCCCACAACCTTTCCAAACACCCTATAAGTTTTAACTGCTACAGTGTAAAACTCTCAAATATTATATTTTTTAAGTTTTAATGTCAAATTTTAACTTGATTCCTAAACATATATAATATAATGTTATAATATTTAAGTTCTAATGTCAAGTTCTAATTTGGGTGCAAACCAAATATAGTATATGTATAACTCTTCCTTTTGATTAAAGGGGTTAGTCTATTATCATGTGATTAAAACCTAACATCCCCTGCCAAGTGTGGTGAAAATAGGAGCAACATATTTGCATTATTTGCATGATAATAATTTGTTTAAAGTTATTCCAATTAAGTTGGAATTAAGTAACAAAATGGGATTTCACAACTAATTAGGAAATGTTTGAAATTGTTTCCCAAGTGGTTTTGTTGCTTCCTTTACACTCTGTTTAATAGGGATGAGAGGAAAAAAAAATCACAAGAGATAGAAATTAGAATGACGGAAGGATATTAGTTTTTTTTTAATAGAATAGATATGTATAGTTACTATTTTATTCATCCATTTATACAATATTACTTTAATTATAACACAAGATTAATTTTAATCATCATTGTTTAATTTGAAGTTTCTACTCTAAATCCATCCAACATTAAAAAGATTGAAATTAGTAAGACCCACTATCATTTTTATCCGCCTTATTTATTTATTTATTTTTATTCTCTTCTCATCGTTTTGCCAAACAGGCTACTCTATCATTCTCCATCCAATTATCGCTTCTCCGCAACCTTCCTTCCACTTTTCTATCCTACCAAACATAGCATGGTAATCCCCGGCCGTCATTTCAGGCATCTAATCTGGCTGTATATGGTAATTCTAATATTTCTCCTTGTACTTTGACATGGAACAATTAGTTTCAAAAAAAATGGAGACAGAATATTGAGTGGATTTACCTTTTGTACTATTTTTTAAAAGACCTGGTCAAACCAATGTTAGTGGCTATTCAGCGCTTCTTACTGCAAACTCACTTATAAATTATGTAAATTTTTTATATGCTATAATAATAATAATAAAAAAAATTACTACAATATAAAATTCTCACATGCTATAATAAAAATGGTTCTAGCCTATTACAACCTGTCTTTTTAAGCTATGATAAAACTCTTTCTTACTTACTTTAGGACAAAAATTTAGAATTTTTTTTTTTTTAATAAATACTATACATATACTGGTTTAACAACTTTGAAATACAAACATATACTTGTGTTTACATAATCACCCTTCTTTTACATTATAGCTTATCAAACATTACTTTCAAAATATCTTAAAACACCATACAGCGAAAAACATACTGTGGCGGAAACCATACCCAGTCTGCACACATCATCCGTCCGCCAGCTTATCATTACGATTTATTCTGACTTTTTCGTCAGAATATCTACAGCATGAAATACTTAGTGAGCGTACGCTCAGTAAGTCCAATATAAATCCACATGCACATTCAATAAAATGCACGATCTCATTATGCTTTCTTATAATCTTTCTTTATCATTATCATTTCTTATCTTTAACTAGGGCCCAAGTGTTCGTACCATTGCGCACTTAGGTCTACGTAACACAGTGACCATCCTGTAATCCTTAAACTCCCTTTGAGTCAGGAGTCGGTACGACACTTTTCTTAACTTTTGGTGATTCGTTTACCAATTCACTTATTATTGTTATCATACCATGCATGAAGTGATGATCACATGCTATACATAAATCCGTCCGTCAGCTCATCATTACGATTTACTCTGACTTTTTCGTCGGAATATTTACAGCATGAAATACTTAGTGAGCGTACGCTCAGTAAGTCCAATATAAATCCACATGCACATTCAATAAAATGCACGATCTCATTATGCTTTCTTATAATCTTTCTTTATCATTATCATTTCTTATATTTAACTAGGGCCCAAGTGTTCCTACCATTGCGCACTTAGGTCTACGTAACACAGTGACCATCTTGTAATCCTTAAACTCCATTTGAGTCAGGAGTCAGTACGACACTTTTCTTAACTTTTGGTGATTCGTTTACCAATTCACTTATTATTGTTATCATACCATGCATGAAGTGATGATCACATGCTATACATAACATAATGTACATAAATGCTCTTGTACAATATAGTACACATATGTACATACTTTATATATACACTGGTACATATTAATATACGCACAGGTATGTAACATAATGTACTCACAGGTACTTAACATAAAATATACACACTAGTATACATTAATATACGCACAGGTATATAACATAATGTACTCACATGTACTTAATATAAAATATACACACTGGTACAGATCATCATATACACTCAAGTATATGTCATTATATACTCTCAGGTATATATATATTTTTCATATACTCACAAGTATACCCTTTCATTTTTATAAATACTTATGTCATTGCATACATACAAGTATACACCTTGATATACACACAGGTATACATATACACATTTTGCACTCTAAGCCTACAATTTCATACTATAGGTGGGATGGGTACTTACTTGATGCGAATGTCGGGCAACTTAACCTTGATTTCCCTTCTCCTAGACTCCTAGAATCCTGTTGGCCAATTACAAAGCCATTAGCCAAATTTCACTATGTTTCGATACAAAACATCTGTTAGTTAATAAATTGAGTTGCATTACTATATACAACTCTAAAAACCACTGGTTTTTCTTATTTCTATCTAACTCTACCCTATCGTTTCTAACGAAGGGCAAGAACCTTTCTAGTCATTTTCTTATCCCATTGGAAACATTTCAAAGCAGTTTGGGTTATTTAGGCAAAAATGACGATTTTGCCCTTCGTGGGTCTACTAACCTACCCGAACTCGATTTAGCTATTCTTATGAAAATAACCACATAATAATTTTAAAATAACACCCTAGTGGGTCAAATCTCTTTATTTCTTAATTATGCCCCATTTTCATAAAACTTTGCGGTCTAGTCTCTGAACTGAAAATTTTGACAATTTTGCCTCGGGACTAAAATTTACTTCTTTGCATCAAAGTTTCATATTTTTCTCAAGGATCATTTTTGCTCAAAGTACCATATTCAAAATCCTTTGAGAAATGACGTTTTTGCCCTTTTAAAATTTTTTCATAATTTTCACAAATTCTTTGAAAAATCAAAATCTCACAAACGATTCAGTTTTTTGATAAACCGTTTGCAATGTCTAACAGTTTCGTTGAGATCTACAACTTTCGTGTTTTAACTTTTTCTAAAATCTCACTGTACAAGGGTTTTTTGGCCATTTTTCAATTCTTCCGAGAGAAATCTTTTCCTTTCAATTTAGCCCCTACGGCATTTTTACAAAAATTCATTTCAAAATTGCAATTCTACCCCTACAGAAACCATTCCATGCCTTAATCAAAACATTATCATGCTCAAACATCACTTTTGCAAAGTTAAACATCAAAATTACAAAAATAATATTTTTTTCAAAAATTACCAATTTGCACTATAAACTAAAGTTTCACAACTTAAACTTACCATTCATTACATATACATGAAATTCCATTAAATACATGCTCAAGAACCCACATGGGTTTGAAAGAATGGAAATCAAAATGAAATCCATAAAATTTTAAAACTTTAAAACTCAAAACTTACCAAAATAACACCCTTTTAGTTTCAAGCCTTCAAAATCCCTTTGAACTCCCTCCTAATCTTCCTTTCCATACAAAAATAGCGTGGATTAATTTCTCTCTTCAACCCATGAAAAATCCCTTGAAAACTCATTAAAAAGTTTAGGATTTTACCTTAAAACTTGTGGAAAATTCTTGTACTTGCTTGTAAAACTTGTTTGGGGTTATTTTTGCAAAGTTTGGGGGCTGAGAAAATTTTTTTAGAAGTCTCACAATTGCTGCCGGAACTTGGAGAAGAAGAAAGGAAATGAAATTTTGTGATAACCATGCATTAAATGCTTCCTTATCATATTTTGTGATTAGGCCACTTTTCTAGACATGTGGCCCAATAGAAAACCAAGGAGTGTCCACTTTGTGGAATTAAAAATTTATACTGTGTAATTTTTCATCACACAATATTTTTCTTATACTGTCGTAGTCAATTCAGTGTATTTTCTATCCTTAGACTGTATAAAAATATTTGACTTACTTTTTGTTTACTTTTAGAGGCCAATCATAACATTTTTTGTATCTGTGTTTTCATTTAGCAGTATACTCATACTGTTTCGGCCTCCTTTTTACCTCTGATTGGGTTTGGACAACTTCTATGTCCTATTTACATTCTAATCACCCGCTTGTTTATATCACAATTTTACAATTAATCGTGATATAAAATTCATTTTATGGATATTATTTACAAATTTCTGAGTAATTAAACTCATAAAATCTATATTCGGCAATAGACAACATTGCATCATATTTTTCATAAAATTTACAATCAATCCTGTTTATTCTTACTTTATCGTAATTTTTACAAAAATTACAATTTTTACAAAAATTTATATTTTTAAAAGTAAATTCATTAATTAAACCTAATTAAATATTAGATTTTATTAATAAAATTTTTTCTCGGTCGTTACATAACCAACAGTTGCTATTACCCTTCCAAACACCCTAGTCTCCCATTTGTAAACTTCAAATTAGTAGTTTAAGATTTCTGTGTAAGTCTTAAAATTAAGGAAATGTGGAAATCCCATCCACTTGTCTTTGACCTCTAATTAATCCATTTCATTTTGGACCTCTAATCAATTTTTGGTGCTCACAATTCACAAGTAAAAAGAAAAGGGTTTTAATTTCTAGAGTTCATTCACAATTATATCTCAATTCCTGAGATAAGAGAATAGAAACTCCTCTTGAGGTTTCTCACTGAACGTTTGATCTTTTGTAGAAGTTCTATCCATCTTTTACAAGAGATAAAAAGAAAAATGACGTTCAGTGGGACCCAACAGAAATGCAAGGCTTGTTATAAGATCGTCCATTTCATTGATGTGTTATCAGCTGATGGCGTCGTTTATCCAAAGAATTGCTTCAAATGCACTCATTGCAATGGCTTCTTGTGGTACGTATGATTCAAATACGATCATTTGTTTGTAGAACCGGAAAAGATACGGGTACATATTTTTCAGTTAAATTTATAAAATATAATTTTAAATAAATTTATCAATTTTAAAATATATATCACCCATAGAGGTTTTTATCGAAGAAGCTTCCTGCAAATATATGCCCACGTCTTTTATTTATCATTATTATTATTATTATTATTATCTTTTTTTTTTCTTTACCTTTGTTTCTTTACCGTCAGAGTCAGATTGGGGTTTCTAAAGGGACCAGAAAGATACAATGCAATTTCAACTTTTTAACTGGAATTGTCTCCAAATCAATCTCTATACCAAGTCATTTGAGAGAGGGAAATAAATCTCACTCCTCATTCATGATTCAAGTTGTTAAAGATTTGGAAGTGATATTTTTGTGTTAGTGTGAGTTATTTTGTTTTAAACCTGTTTCCAGATTTTCCCATTGGTATAAAATCCTCTTTGTGAGAGGCCATATAATAAATGGGAAATAATTAAGATTGGAGGATATATGGTTATATGATGGCATATATTTTTATGCAGATAAATAACTATTCCTCTATGGATGGAGTCTTGTACTGCAGACCTCACTTTGAGCAGCTTTTCAAGGAGACTGGAGGTTACACCAAGAAATTCAAATGTGAAAGGACCCTTTTGACTTTACTGATAACCGTATTCAATTTCTTCTCATATAATAAAATAAAAGTACTGAATTATGTTTCTCTATCATGATGCCTAATCAGGTGGCAAGCCACAAAACGAGCAGCTGGTAAGTTACATTCACAATTCCTGTTTTCATTTTGGTCTACGATTGTCATTTGTCATATGCTCGACATATATATATATATGTATATGTATCTAAATTCTTAGCCTCTAATAATATTTTTTTTCCCTATTTTCTCATACCAGAGCCTCAAGCAAGCTCTCCTCCTTCTTCTCTGGAACCGAGGACAAATGTGCAGTTTGTACCAAAACAGTATATGCATTAGAGAAGGTTTGTAATCTCCCCTATAAATATCATCAATATGACGAATCATTCCAAAGAACCATTTGTGTTTGGCTATAGAGTTTAATATATTGGTTTATGCATACATAATCTATCACTATATAAATTATCAGTAAATAAATTGGTCAAATGGAAAACGTTCCTGATAAAAAGAAAAGAGCTACTTGGGCGTTGCGAGCCCCGAGTCTATAAATAACTAGGTGTGGGCCGGGCTCGCACCTATCTCTCCGTATCCATAGACACGCGAGCGCCTAATTTTTTTTTAAATAAAAATTATACTAAATAATACAGTTTCAATTTTAATATAAGCAAATAATACACTTTTAAAAAATTTAAGTATATAGCATTTTTGAAATCACATACTCTTTTTAAACACTTGAGTTTTTAATTTTATCTTTTTTTTTTTCTTCTTTTTCTTCTTTTCTTTCTTTTTATTTTAGTTTTTCTTTATCTCAATGTTGTTTCGTGTTTTTTTTCTATGTCATTTTTTACCAAAATAAATTTTGTTTAATCTAAATGGGCTATTTACTTAACAATGTTCTATTTTGGTCTATTTATTTTTAATCTTAATAAATGATAGTCTAATTCTTTCATTCTCTCTTTTTTGTAAAATCTGTTTTATCGTCTAATAAAAAATTGATCACCGCAAGTTAATAAAAAGTGAGTCCTCGTATATAAAATGGACCTAGACTTTTTTTACTAAAAGTGGTCACAAGTAAGAACAAAATGTAATCCCTATAACCTATGATATGATGAGAATTTTATTGTGATTTTTGCATTGAGAAAATGACAAAAATTTTGGGCAACTTTTTTTTTTTTTTTTTGGTTTTAGGTAACTGTGGAAGGAGAATTCTACCACAAATCATGCTTTAGGTGTTCTCATGGGGGTTGCTTCTTGACAACCTCATCTTATGCTGCTTTGGATGGAATTCTTTACTGCAAACACCACTTTGCTCAGTTGTTCAAGGAGAAAGGAAGCTACAATCATCTCATCAAAACTGCTTCATTGAAGAAGATCAATGGACTACCACCAACCGAACAGAAACCTGAGACAGAAGGAACTGAAGCAGTAGAGACAGAAAACGACAGTTAGTAACCACAAAAAATAATTTTTGTCAATTTTTTGTGATATTAGTAAGACTATTTTTTTTGTCCTTTCTAGTTTGGTTATTCCCAAACGTAGAATGTTGCTAAATTTAAGATCCCTTCCTCTCCTATAATGCGAGCCACATTATACGGCGGCAGTGTCAGAAACGACAATGGAAAAATCTCGTAAGCACAATGACGCGGAGAACGACAGTGAAAGCGACAAAATTTAAAGACAAGCTGAAAAACGACAACAAAAACTGAAAAACGACAACAACATATATATATAAACGACAACGAAGGAAAAAAAGCTACCACGTTGAAAGCCTACACAAGAATAGGGTCATTAGAAAACCTAATAACGACTTCAAAAACAACCAGAAATTAAAAAACAAAAAATCCCAAAAGACGAAAGAAAAAGATGAGCACGACATGATGTAAAGAAAAAAGCAACAAAAATCTCAACAAAAAAAAATCCTGGCCGCTTGCAAAATGACAGCAGCCTTAAAGCCTACAAAAATGGGAACAGAAATAAAACGACAGTCACCTATAAAAACGACAACGGTTTAGAAAACGACATCACAATGAAAACAATATAAATGTACATAAGTAATGAACCGTATAGTCGCTAAACGACAATGACCAAAGGGAGCCTGAAAACGACAGCGAGCGACAACGGCCTCATAAGATATCAAACGAAGTGACAGCAGAAACGACAAGGAAGTGAGTAACCAACATCATGTTGATTGTTGGGAAAGAGAGATATTACCATGAAAGGGTTCAATGTCTTCAAAAAGAAAAGACGAGGTAAAAGAGGAAATCAACAATGACCTTTGGAAACGGCAAGACTATTTGACGTCATTTAGAGACAACAATGACCTCATAAACTACAAAACGACAGTGAAAAGAGAACACGACATGGAAGTAAAAAGACAACATCACATCGCAAACAACAAGATAGTAAACGAACAACAGGCGACAGCATCTTCAAAACGATAATGGCTAGAAAGAAAAAATGGAGGATAATAAAGAAACGACATGACGGAAAAAATGACGATGAATGGCATAGTAGGCGACGAGACAAATAAAACGACATGGAGTTCAGGAAACGACATCAACATGAAAAGTAAGGGATGTAGAATACACTTCGCTAAATGCAATTGCATTTACCATTAATAGAAGGAACAAGGTTATAAATCTCTAATAGTGATCATTATTATATATTTTCAACAAATTATAAATTTATACATTAACTGTATGTCCGGGTAAGTATACCACAAAATCTCATAGTGTTACATGCCAAATTTTAGCTAGAAAAAAATATATAGCGATAGTGATTACCACTAGGAGTAGCATTTTTTTTAAAAGAAAGATAAGATTATCTTATCAAATTTTCAAAGCTGAAAGGATGTGCTTTGATTTGGACTCAAATTCAGTGCATGGTTGCGGCTTTGCCTTTGCTCACAAGAGAAAAATAATAGGAAAATACCATGTCAAAGGTAGTTTGTCCATGTGCTTGCGTTTTTCTCTGTGTGACTATCTTTTTGAGGGTGTACAGGGTTTGTAGGAAAAATGACAATCTGGTCAAACTAGCTCCCGTCGAGTTGACAGCACATTAACATCCAAAATCAAATGCAGAACTGACCAACCTAGTTAATTAAAAAAAAAAAGGGCCAATTGACTTATGCTTTGTAACGCCTCCTTACGGACATCACAGATGTCGTTACTTATATCCTTTTAATCATTATTTTAAAATAAACTATTCAAATGATGTATGATGAAAGAAACCTATCCCAGGATCCAAGCATATTGTTTTGTGAAATACTTTTATTTATAATACTTTTAAAATACTTATATATATTTAAATAGTTTATCAATGCTAAAATAACCAAATCATAGTTTAAATAAAAATTAAATACAGTTATTTAAATATGCTTTTCTAGTTTAGTGGGCCTCACCTCAGACATCGGCAAGCCAAACATGACCGGCGGTCCAAGCTTTAACTATCGACAGGCCATTAGAGGCTCTGCAATTTTAGAGTTTTAAAACACCCAAATTGGTAGGCCGATATAGAAGAATCAGCAGATCGATTGATACATCGGCAATCCAACCAGTAATGGTCGCAGGCCGATCTACTACCAAATTAAAAGTGACTTGAAATAGGTCTGAATGCAACATGGTGTGAAAAATTAACATACAACAATAAAACATTATCCAATAACATAAATTCTTTCCTGGCGTTCTTTTGTTTTCCAATCCAGCATTCCTAGCACACAAGCCCGTCCTCATCCTCCTCTTAGTCTAAGTTTCTTTTACTTTTGTCTGCGACATGATATAAAACTAATAAGCAAAAGCTTAGTAAGTACACTTTTTTATCTCACAACATAATTCATTTCACGTAAGTTCACTTTATAACATCATCATCATGGTCATAAAAGTGCACAAGGCACAATTTCATGTAGAACATATCTTTGCATTATAATTTCCATATTAAAACTTTATTCATTTTATCTTTAAGGGCCCAAGTGTTGCACCATTCATCATCATCATAGGCGCACCGTCGTGAGAGGAGAGGGGTAACTAATCCCAAACCAAACACGACAAGTCCAACTTTGGACAACATCATAAACATTAACATTAACATTAGGTGTGTAACACTTAATTAGGTGATACATATATACATATACATACTTTTAAGCTTTCGCAAATGTCATCATCAAGACATTCATTGAACATTCATAGAGCGTCAAAAGCTTTCATGAAAAGACATCATGTAAAACATCTTAAAAATCATCATGAAACATATTCTCAAAACTTTTCATAAACTTTCATCATGTTGCAGGTGAGAATATACTTACTTGACTAGCTTGCTTACTCAACCTTAATTTAGATGACGTTGCCGCGGTCTTGATGTGCTCACCTCTTGGAGTGTTCATGTCAATCATTCATATACATATAAAATTAATACTCATCATCATGATATCATTCAATACCATTTTTCATCACATACTCATTAGCTTAAAATCTGCTAGACCTATAAACATTCAAAGCTCTATATCTTACAATATACAAAGAATTTAAGCATAAGACTTTGCAAGGACAAAGTTAACATACATATATAACACCCTGATTTTTTGTTGGTTATAAAAATCTCATTTGGTAATTAAAATAAATTTCATATTCAACAACATAAAACCTGCCAGCACACATTGGACAGTGAGCAGCCTAGAAAGAAAATTATGTATTAAATTATCTCTGCCATAAAATAATTTCTAAAAATTACTGCATGTATTAGACACGTAGAACTATAATATATTCAAAGTTTAACTTTAAATAAAATCAGAGTAATTCAAAACATACATTTAAAATCAGTGGTAAAACTAGCTTTACATACATAAGGCAGTGAGCATTCTTTAGTAAACATTTTCAAACAAATAAAATAAAATTACTTTGACTCCAAAATTTTTATGACAATTTTTATACATATAAATACAGTACCAGAAAAATACTCATGGTCCAACAAATTCATTTAGCTATAAAATCAAGTCATTAAATCAAAGAGTAGAAATTTATAGTTTTGACAACAACAAAAACCTAGTTTAAAGAAAGTTCAATAACTCACAAAATTGACATGATATTACTACAAAACTTTCCAGTCCAGAACCTAACATATCTATGAATATTTCCACCAACTTTCATCAAAAATACATTTTGTTTGCCTTAGGAACAAAAACTATGTTTTATAAAGCATTATCGATAAACAATAATTGCACAATAAGTGGCAGGGAATAAAAATTCAATATCTTGACATAGAAAATTCCAATTGAGGTCAAACTTGGAGCGACATTACATAACATATACATAATCATCTTACTAAAATTTTGTAGCAAATGGAAACTTGTAGAGAAAGTTATGGAAGTCGGAATCTCATGAATCCTATAGGTACAGGTTAAGTCTAGAATAGAAACTTACTTAAAGATGGAGCTTCTCTAGTTTTCCCTTGAATATGACCAAAAGAAAGCTTTGATATTCCTTGATGTTCTCCACTTCCTTGTAGCAAATATGGAAGAGAAGAAGATGTAAAAATCATGGACAATATGAGTTGAAGGAATTTGAGAGAGATGTATGTGAAGAAAAGGAGTGTTTTAGGTGAGTTTGAGTAGTTTTCTTTGTTAGAAGCAGCAAATTTCTGGCTTGGGGAAGGGAATCTATGGGATGAGGGGAAAAACTTAAAGAAAGGTCTAAGAAGAATGGGGACAATGATAACACCTTATCTCATCTACCCATGTGATGCATTTTCTAAATAATGCAACTAACCGACCAATAATAAATTAAAAGGATAAAAGGGTGGTATAGGATTCCAATGAAATTTGGATCCGTTCTTTGGGAAGCATTGAAATTCAAATTTTCATACCAACTTGCTTGAATTCTTGCTATAGTAGGTATGCCTCATCATGAAGGTCTAAATTCATAATGGAAAGATACCTTCCCTCACGTGGGATTACCAAAAAAAGAAAAAAGAAAATGGTGACATTATAAAATGCATCATATAACATCACAAGAAACAATAAAATAAAAAGTTATTATGTTGGATCCCAAGTGACACTCGGATCCTTTCTCTAAAAGCAAGCACTGTTTTCCAACATTGTATACCCCAGTTGTTTAAATTATTGGCATAATTGAGGTAGACCTTATCACAATATCTATTGCTCTCACTCATTTTCCGACACCCACATGAAGAAAAGAAAGTCTTGCTTAGACTTTCATCTTTAATAAGCTAAATATCTTGTAAAAAGATTGTATATAGAATAAAATACTAACTAGTGTCAAGTTAGGTTTATGTCCACCATATTAGAAAATTACTTGAGGTGAAAGTGGAAAAGACAACGAAAGAAAAAAAAAAGGTTGAATGATCAAACAATGGCAGAGTCAAAAAAAAAAATTTAGACATCATTATGACAAGAAAAATAGATGATAATGGCTAATAAGACAAAGTTATAAGCTAACACCTCATATACCACATTTTATTTCAAAATAAATAAAACATTAATTATTTATTAGCTTACATCATAAAGGACATGAACATCCCCAGCACATCAATTCCACGCGACCGTCACTTGTCAAAATTCTCAAAATAAATAGATAATAACATTATTTCATAAGGAATGTGTATAGCACCGTTACACAACTAGTACTATTCATTACATATGAAACGGCGGGTGTTACATGCTTCGGCCGGTTTTAGTTTAATTTCTCAAAGATTATTTCAAACCAACTTGAATACAATAAAATAGATTATAAATAAATAATAAACTAGGTTTGTACTTTGTTGTTTGCGTCATTTTGAGACTTAAAAAACTCTTTATTTTGAATCTCCCATAACTTATTCATTCAACATACTCTTCTTTCATTTCTCGGGGTCTCTCCTCACCTCTCTCTTCCCTCTCTTATGCTCATGTCACCCTGACCCCACACCAGTCACCTACCTTAGCGCCTCTCAATATCTATTCAGTCTTAAATATCACCACATCACTGTCGCGCGTTTTTTCATAATTAATTAGGTCTTTGATCTACTTAACTCGTCTTTTTTCCAAAGGGTTTAGTCTATTGTCATGCAATTGTAAGCTAACAATCCCTAATGTGATGTGAAAATCGA
Organism: Artocarpus heterophyllus; assembly: GCA_025403435.1. Classification (NCBI taxonomy): domain Eukaryota; kingdom Viridiplantae; phylum Streptophyta; class Magnoliopsida; order Rosales; family Moraceae; genus Artocarpus; species Artocarpus heterophyllus. Next base: position 32,536,989 of record CM046343.1, read on the forward strand.
TCTCACAGTTACATCGATGTATATATGTATGAAGGCGCAATATATTTGCATGAAAATGGTTGGTTTATCCATCTCTAATAACAAAAATCTATAATTATTAACAAAATGGAATACTATAGACTAATTAGGAAAGTATTTGAAATATTTCCTTAGGGGGCGTTTGGTTTGCAGTAATCAGTAGGAATCATATTCCCGAAAAAATGATTGTAGGGAATATGATTCCCAAGAACTAAGATTATTACGTTTGGTTGCACATGAGAATCTTTTATTAGATTTCCAGGAATAATATATTACTGTGTTTGGTTATACATAGGAATCTTGTATAATGGACAAAATAATTTATTGTATTACCATTAAATGTATCAATATAATATATTAGAACTAATAATAAATAATAATAATATAAATATAAATAATAAAATAATATTATATATAATTTAACATTAATATTACTATGAATATTAATGTTATTATTATCATTATTATTAAATAATTATTATTTTATATTAATATAATACTTTCTTTATCTTATATAAAAATATTAATTTATAATAATCATAGAATTATTATTTAACAATATATTAATATTAAAATGTTGTATATAATATAAAATATATTGATATGAATATAAATAATAATAATAATACAATTCTTAATAATATATTAATATTTATATTAATATTAACATTAAATAAACATATTGTTATAGAAAATATTAAACATATTTAGCTATATTTTATATTTATAATTATTATAATAGTATTTATATAGTTTAATATTGATATTGCTATGCATATTAATATTAATATTATACTATTCATATTGATGTTATATTATTATGTTTTTATTATTATTGTTATTATTATTCTTATTATTAAATTATAATTTTATATTGATATAATATTTACATGTATATCATATATTAATATTAATTTATAATAATAGTACAACATTATTTTATTTTCTTATTATAGTATTTATATATATTATATTTAGATATTGTATATGTAATATATTATATATGTTTATTATTATTGTTAATGTTATTATTATCAAATTATTATTTTATATGAATATAATTTTTATATTTATATTGCACAGAAATATTAATTTATAATAATATTATTATAATAATAATTTAATAATAATATAATTATTATCATCATCATCATGGAAACAAAGATGAGATTTCTATAGTTTTGAGATTCCTAGGAATATGAATATCACCTTGTGGATGGGCTTCATATTACCCCAAAATAAGGTAATTTGAATCCCACGGGAATTAGTTTCTCAGGAATCCAAAACTTAGATTACTGTATACCAAACATGGGAATCTTACAGATTCCCATTCCTATCTCAGGATTACTGCATACCAAACGCCCCCTTAGTGGTTTTGTGTTTTCTAATTATTCTAAGTATCAAATGGCTAGTAAATTAACGTGCACCTAGTCCCCCCTTTTTTTTTTAACTTGAGGGTGAGGAATGGAATATTTTACCTTTAATTTAATAAAATCAGATATAGATTTACTGTTAAATTATACTTGTAACCACATAAATAGTTTTCTAAGGCATCTTATTTGGCATTATATGGTAAATCGCCTATTGATTTTAACGTAGGACAATTAGTAGGGTCAAAAAAAAAAAAGGAAGTTTGTTGCGTGGATTTACCTTTATACTATTTTTGAAAAACCTTCTTTTTTTTCTTTTTTTTTCCTTTGAGAAACCTATTTTCTGAAAGACCTGGTCAAGCCAATATCTGTTCTCACATGGGTATTCTCCAAATTAGTTCCATAATTAGGAAATAAGGAATGTGGAAATCCCATAATCACGTGTCATCAAAATAACTTCACCGCTCATTCATCCATTGCATTTTGGACCTCTAATTAACCATTGGTGCTTACAAGTTACAACTTACAAGTGAAAGGGCAAAGGTTGGCAACAACGTGTTTTCTAGAGCTCATTAACCATTGTATCTCCATTTCTGGGATAAAAGAATAGAAACTCCTCTTGAGGTTTCTCACTGAACATTCATCTCTTGTAGAAGATTTATCCACCTTTTACAAGAGAAAAGAGAAAAATGGCGTTCAGTGGGACCCAACAGAAATGCAAAGCTTGTGATAAGACTGTCCATTTCATTGATGTGTTATCAGCTGATGGCGTCGTTTATCACAAGACCTGCTTCAAATGCACCCATTGCAATGGCCTTCTTGTGGTATGATACACTCACACACACACACACATATATGAGCACATCATTTTTTTTTATTTACTTTTAATAATTTGGCCTGTTTGATGATTGATTAGGTTTTCAAAGAATACGGAAATGGTTTGAATTTTGAGTGGAATTAGAACTTTTAAAATTTAATTAGATTTTTTATATTCATGAATAAACAAATTAAAATAATTGGAGGGTAAAAGATTGGCTCTTAATTCTTGTCGTATATGCTAAAAATACTAATATATATATATATATATATAATAAATCTGACTAAATAAATAAATGAAAGGGAATTAACAAATAAAATTGGAGGATGAAACATTTTCTGTGATGGCATATATTTGTTTGCAGATAAGTAACTATTCCTCCATGGATGGAGTTTTGTATTGCAAACCTCATTTTGAGCAACTCTTCAAGGAGACTGGAAGTTACAGCAAGAAATTCAAATGTAAAATACCCTTTTGTCTTTTCTGATAATTGCACTTAATTTTCTTCTGATTCCGTGAAATTACTTAATTTTTCAATATAAATTCCAATGTAAATATTTATATTTCCTTTCATTTTTGCAATATTTTGCAAATTTAATGCTTCTTTATCACGGCTAATCAGGTGGAAAGCCACAAAACGAGCAGCTGGTACGTTACATATACACTTTTGTCTAGTTTCATTTGCATGATTTTTTTTTACAATATATATATATATATATCTGGGCATTGATTCTGATAATTGTCATATTAATTCAAATATGTGAAATTCCTTTTTCTTTCTTCCACAGACCAGGGCCCCAAGCAAGCTCTCCTCCTTGTTCTCTGGAACCCAGGACAAATGTGCAGTTTGCACCAAAACAGTTTATCCATTGGAGAAGGTTTGTGATCTCCCCTATTATATCATCGCTATGAGAAATTACACCAAAGAACAGTTTGTGTTCAGCTATAAAGTTTAATGTATTAGGCTATAGATATATAATCTACATACGTTAATGAAATTGATGATGCTCATTATAAAAAGAACAAAGCTAAGGGCATCCCGAGACTTGACACGCTCTTTTGCCTATCTCTTGCGAATCTCTAAGCTCACGAAGCCCCTCGAATTTTTTTTTTATAAAAAAATATTTTATTGTCCAACAAATATTATCACCATAAATAATAGGATGTGGATTTCATATATAAAATGAACCTACACTCTTTTACTACCAACAATCGCAAATAATTTTCGTCTTACAATAAGAACAAAATGTAATTCCAACTTATGATATGATGACAATTTTATTGTGATTTTTGCGTTGAGACAATGACAAAACTTGTGAGCAATATATATATATATATATATATGTTTTTTTTTTTTTGGGTTTTAGATTACTGTGGAGGGAGAATTCTACCACAAGTCATGCTTTAGGTGTTCTCATGGGGGTTGCTTCTTGACAACCTCATCTTATGCTGCTTTGGATGGAATTCTTTACTGCAAACACCACTTTGCTCAGTTGTTCAAGGAGAAAGGAAGCTACAATCATCTCATCAAAACTGCTTCATTGAAGAAGATCAATGGACTACCACCAACCGAACAGAAACTTGAGACAGAAGGAACCGAAGTGGTAGTAGTGCAATAAAAACACAACAAGAGAAACACATGCATCACCAAAAAAGAAAAAAAACACTTTGGTTAATCTGTTGTGGATTAATCAGACCCTTTTAATATATATATATATATATATATATAGTTGGGTTTTTCGCATGTAAAATGTTTTGGTGAAAAGGAAAAAGTGGGGATTTTCCCTCGTAGAAATGTTGCTCATTTGTCATGAAGAAGTACTTGTTTGCATTAATAATACTGCTCTATTTACTTTGATATTTGCAGCTTCATTGGAGGACATTAAAGTTTGTTTCTATGATTCGAATTTGAGCTTTGAATGGAATAAGAAAAATCTGATTAAGGAAATGAGATTATTTCTTCTTTTCTTCTTCTTCTTTTTGTGTTTCTAAAATGTGACTGAGCGCCACGTTAAAAACGACAGCAATATTAAAAACGACAATGATAACAAAAACATCATAAAACGACATCCTTGGAGAATGACTACATCACGAAAAGGGAACTTATGATCTTGAAAAGCGACAATACCTAAAAACAAAGGACAATAAAGTTAAAAACTACACTAAAAACAAAGAAAACATGATAACAAACGACAACATCAGAAAATGACAAAAGGAAGAGAAAACGACAACGAAGTAAAAAACGACATCATCTTGAAGAAGACAAAAGCATAAGAAGGACGTCATCAGAAACCTACAATGACTTTATGAATAACAACAGAAGTGAAAAAAAAAAAAAAAAAAAAAAACACGCAAAATTTATCCTTCTCGAAACTCACACTCTTTTTCTCTTTCAAACCGAGAAGATTGGAATTTGGCGAAGTTATGAGACCAGAGTCAAAAGTTAAAAAAAAAAAAAAAAAAAAACGACGTTACTTGGACGCTGAGTATTAAACGAGATCAGGAGTAAAACGATAGTTACATGGAAAACGACATTAGTGTCAAAAACGACACTGTATTGAAATCAATACAAGGCAATTGTGTTTGTAACGAGTCAACGACATCATCATAATATGACAGTGACTGACTAGAGACAAAGCAAAAACGACATTTTCCTCGCGAAGTAAAAAAAATGGCAACATTCAACGGCTTTGTTTGGCAACCAAGTTCTTACATTAATGTTCTAACCATTATAATTATTAGGACCGGTAATTTCAGACACGACACGATGACACGAAACAAAAACAACACGAGATAAACAAGTTTAGACCGCACGTTTATTAATTGTGTCATAAATGGGTTGGCATGAATAACACGAAAATAAACGGGCTGGATTCGTGCTAATACAATAAACATGCCTTAACACGTTTAATTAAATGGGCCGTAAACGTGTTAACACATTACGACACGACCCGCTCATTTATAACACATTTAAACTTAAAAATAAAAATATTTGAAATATTTATATTAGGTTAGTATTAATTAGATATTGTGTTTGTGTTAATTTTCTTTATTGCTTTTAAAAAAAAATTAAATTTTTTTAAATTTTTAGTTAATTGGGTTATAAACATGTCGTATGTGTGTTGTTATCGTGTCAACCCGTCACGACACGTTTAATAATCATGTTAATCGTGTCGTGTCGTGTTACGTGTGCCATAGGCATGTCCTGTTCGTGTTTGTATTTCTGGCACGTTTATTAATCGTATCGTGTTCGTGTTTGGGCTAAACGTGTCGTGCTGTAAACGTGCCGACACAAACACGACACGAACACGATTATTGCCACCTCTAATAATTACGCTACATAAAACTGGACCTTTAATCACAATAAATTTTAGTGTTACATATTATAGTATAAAACAAAATACAGTGTAAAGCTCTCGCATGATAGTGTTTAAGTTTCTTGCATGTTAGTGTTTAAGTTTCAACGTAGTTTCAAACACACACAACATGATTACAAGGCGAGAAACCGTAGTTCCAAACACACAAACATGATTACAAGGCGAGAAACCAACATCATGTTGGGCGAAAGGGAAAAAAAGATGTGCCAGTAAACGGACAATATCTTTAAACAGAAGAAGAGTTTGAACGCGAAACCATAAATATAAACTCCAGAAGGCGAAGGACTAGGTAACAAAAGGGAGAATAAGAGAACAGATATGTCCTTTTAGGGGGAGAAAAATCATCTAGAGAAAAAGTAATCTTATAAACTACAAACGACAATGGCAGGAGAAAACAAAAATAAAGTTAGAAAGAAAACATCTCATCAAAACGACAAGATTGTATAAGAACAAAATGCATCAGCATCGTAAAAAATGACAGGCGGAAAAGGGGAAAAATACTAAAGAAGAGACATCGAATAAAAACGACAACGAGGCTATGAACGACATAGAATCCAATATATATCGAGAAAAACGACATGAATAAAAAGCGACAATGAGACTAAGCACGATACACAGTTCAATATATCTATATATATATAATTACAGAAGAAAATACAATGTGATATCGAGAACATTATCGGAATTTTAAAACTAGTTACAAATTTAAATGCAACTTGAACACTAACTTAAGTTATAATTTTAATTATGAAAAACTAATCCAACATTTGTAGAGATTTGTAACTTTTTTTTGTTCAAAAATATAAACTTTGGTATTGTTTATGCAGTTGTATAACACTCAATTTGTTAAATTGTGATATTCAATATTACATATATGTAGTCATTATAACATTCAACGTTATATGTATTGAGCTTACATATAACGTTGAATGTTATAATGACTACATATATGTAATATTAAATGTCACAATTCAACAAGTTAAGGGTTATACGAATGCAAGAACAAATCATGAACAAACAAGTTACAAATACTATACTGGTTTGGGTACCCGTACGAAGAGCAAACTTATAAAATTAATTATATTAATTTGTTTGTGGGTGGTACTTCTATCTATCCAGATAGAAGTTCCCATCAAACAATATCAACCTTTTAGATTGAAATCAAGGGTTGGATTGTCTAAATGGGCAAGGGCATTGCATTTTATCTAGAAGTGGGCAAAACCGGTTAAATCACTTGTTTAAGTGATTAAAGACGACCTAGTGTTTTATGCAATAAGGATCTTGCTCATATTTTAGGCTTTTTTTTTTTCTTTTTCTTTTTCCATTTTCAAAAATTGACTTCTATTTCATTTCGGCCCGCTCTCTTCTCGTCCTTCGACTACACGATCTCGCCCTCAGGTTACGGTGGCGAGGAAGAAGGTCCCATTCAGTCGTCTTTGAGGATGATCGTTCTTTGTATTTGGGGTATTTATATTATTTATAATAGTTTAGATTTGGTAAATAAGATATAGAATTCGTAGTCCCCAAATATGCAGACATGATTGGGTTCGGTATCGTTGGTAGTGGGTTGGGAAAAATTTTGATTGTAATATCTTGTTGTGATTGTTATTGAAAGTGTTTATAGACTCCTTACGTTTGATTGTTATTGAAATTGTTTGTTTGTTTTCCCGGTGTCTATGAACGTAATGACTTTAATTAAAAGTAATATAATATGACGATTTTAATAAAATATCAGACCTCAGTTTACAAGCCATGATGGAGTGTGGTGGTTCTAATGATAATATTAATATGGTCCCTGTTAATATGATATTCAATGTAGATGGTTATAAAATATGTACAATGTTAAATCCACTTACAATAAACAATCACGTAAAAGTTTGGTGTAAATCAAAAAAGGGTTCCATTAACCATTTCGTACTATTATAAGAAGTAGAGAATATAATATAAATATAGTGAATATATGGATCATTAACTCCGCTATAGCTAGAATTTTTTCAAAGTTGCATTAGTTGTGAAGCACAGACCCGAGGGCAAGCAAAATTAATATACATAGTTGCATTAATTTCAGTTCTCACTTCCTAATTTAAAGCTTGCACCAACCCTGAATTAAATGGGAACATTTAGCTCCTGATAATGGAAGAAGAGTACGGGTGCCAAATTAGCCCCATCTATTTGTATATATAGCACCATTCATCATCCTTTGAGTAACCAAATCCTTCATTCATCCAACAAGACATTGCATTGCATTTTCAGAATGCTCATTGGAATAACCAAATTAATCCTATGTGCATAGCAACATTTGAGGTGTTTGACATTAGTTTGTTCTAACTAACTTTTCAATTATGAACAGTATAAAGCTCTCACATGTTACAGTAAAAGCAAAAAAGTTGCTATAGTGTAAAGCTCTCACATACCACAGTGTTTACAGTTTCAACTAATGGTTCTAACCTTCATGCTAACCACTTACACTTTCCTCATTGAAAGAAAATTGTCTTCAGATTTTAAAAAACCATCGAGAGAAGCTTATGTAATTTCAATATTCCTACAAGCAATCGAGGGCTTTTTCAATATACAAAAGGTATGCTAATTCCAACATGCTAATTTCATATAATTATTACTATAGATTTGTACTAAATTTTAGGTATATGCCTCCTTTTCAATGTTTAACTGTTAATCACGCTTATATTTTATGTTCACATGCATCCCAAAATACTAGTCTGAAATGTTCTCGACGAACACTAATTTGGGCTTAACATGCCCACATTAGCTTTTCACTTTCAACTTTGGTAATACAAAGACATAATATAGAGTTTAGATGTGAAAATAAAGCTTTGCAAAAGGCAGGTATTCACTTTCTAATTTCCCATGCTTTTTCTAATTCATAAATTCACTTTTAAATTTCCAAAAGGTAGGTATTAACTTCCAAACGTAGGTATAATTAACTTGGGAAAAACATTTAAAAAACATAATTGGTAGATCAAATATAGCCTACACCCTAATTATTCCTTATTACTATTGGAAAAGTAATGTATAAAATTCATTGTCTAAAAATATAGTCGTTTCTACACTAAGGCCCACCTTAACACCACCCCCACATATTGTTTCCTATAGAGGTTAACTGTCAAGACTGGACCTTCATCAATCTGGCCAACTGCTGCTCAAGCTGGACACATCTCTCTCCCTCACGGCCCAAATATAGTAGGCCCACCACTTAAAACAATGTGCCTTTAATCAAGGATTTTCCTTCTCTTTCTCCAATCCGACTCTCAACTTTCATACAATAATTTTAACTTAATTTTCATTTAATGTTCATTCAATCACAAAGATTTCATTCACACACTTCAAATAATGGAACCTATTCCCTCATTTCTTATATCTTACTAATGAGGCCCGCTAGGGGGTCTTATGAAAAGGACTGCTACTCAAACTTTCATTAACATAAATTGCATTCTCATTATGTCTAATAGTCTTTTATTGCATCTTCCCCTAAAAAAATCCTTATATTATTTCCTTTACCAAATTAAATTTTGAAATACAAAATGTTACATTTTTTTCCTAGATGCAGACACATTTTCAACATCATGAAGTGCCTCAGCATTATGTCCATCCCAAAGTCACTTATACTAGACATGTGAACAGTAAATGCAAAATTGATAGTAGATCATCGCGAGACACCTTTCAAGGAGCTGCCTGAGGAGGATATGTGAATGGTTGGATACGATTCCCTATCAACAAATTTCAGCAAGCTAGCATTCTATGCCACCAAGGTTCTAGGCTTCTTCACCGAGGCCGAGTTGGAGACTTCAAGCTTGACAACCAAATTTGAGAGCCTATTTAGAGTTATAGAGCAAGCGTCAACACATGAGGGCAATGCAAGTGAAGCCAATACTATGACTACTCAGGTCCAAATATTGAGAGACCCTATCATCGTGCAAAATAAGGGCACTGGAAACTGTCAGATGAACAAAGACTTTGGAAAGAAGAACCACAACCTGGAAATTGTTAGAAGGAAGTATAGTCATTGCAGGGATATGAGCACAATAGACAAATGCGCCCTTAAAAATGTTGGAAAGGTAAGAGTGTTGATGTTGCCTCAAGCCCATCAATTCAAAGGTCCCAACCATACACGACGACAAGCCAGCGCATAACACGAAATCCATTAGCATGCATCAACTTGATGGATGAAGATGATGGTGTTTACCGATCTAAAATTCACTCCACATCAGATGATCATTTTGACAATTATAGGCACTATAACTATTCCTCCGACTTTCAACTCAACGAGGATGATCTTGATCCAACTTATCGTCCATCTTACGAGCTAACTCAACTTGTCGCATGTCATCTACTAAAAAAAATAATCTTAGCTTAGAATAAAGAAATTCCTTCAACTTTTGTAACAAGGAAAAACAAGAAGTTACTTCAACTTTTCAATCTATGTGTAACATGAAAAATATTATCATTACTTATCTTTACTGTTACAAAAAAATCACTCTCTATACAAACAACACCAAAAAATATCTAATTGAGGAAAACAAAGTTACACATGATTTCAATGTAAGTTACGTTTTAATATTGCTCAGTTACGTCTTCGTTATCTGTATTTAACTCAAAATGTTTATTTACAAGAATATCTAGATATAGTCTGAATAAAAAAATGATTTTTACAATAAGTTATGTATAATATTGATACAAGTTACGTTCTCTTATTCTGAGATTACGTGGTTTTTTTATCCAGGCCAACCGTACATTTTTTCCCATTAATGCCCTTAAAATGCAAACAAATCGCAACTCCCCAGGTCATATTCCATGGAAACTGGTTATAGTAGGTTGTAAGTGTTAGACATGTATGCTCTAAGGAGTAAAAATGTAATACGTTTTTGGAGACATTTTTATCAATAAAGAATTTATTCATTTATATATACCAAATATTGTCCTCTTTACGTTCATATTTGTTGAATGTATGATAAGCAAACAGTAGTCTGAGACTGTCAGTCTAAACCTTAAGAGTTGGGCATATGATGGGATGATTATGCGGTAGACACGACTCTTAAGGTGATGGTCTAAAATATATGATCCGCAATCGAGGGAATAAAGTTGGGCGCTTTATTCATGTAAAGATTGTTATGTTGTCTATATCCCTTTTGGGAGATGGTTTGTCTTGGCCATCGGAGTTGGACTCCGTGAATAGAAACATTGGCGCGTTGTCATAGGTGACGATGTGTTGGATCGGGACATAAAGTGAATTGATTTGGATTAATAATTCTGTCTTGGCAAATCGATTCACTTTAGACAGTCGTTTGTATTGTATCTTAATCCTGAGATGAATAATGGGCCCGTTGTCTCGACTTGTGTCTTTTGATGTACCAATGGGTGACTCCCACATCTCTATAGTGGCATGCATGCCGGTACGTTGGAGGCATGACTCTTGATAGCGTAGACTTGTTATTCATAGATATGGAATCCATAGCTCCTCTTTAGGAGTAATGATATCCTCTTATATGCGTTGTCCTGTAATTGGAAAACTGGAGCGCTCAACCATTTGGATACATAGGTGTAACCGAATGGTATACTATCTTTGGATGGTAAGTTTTCTAATGGTGAGACAATGGAACGTAAGATAAAAATAATCGGGAAGGTAAGACAGAACTTGTCCTTAAGCCGATTATGGATGATCATATGGGGATGCGATACACTATGATATGTCATGGAGACTTAGCTACATGAGCTTCGTAATTCTGTAAAGTTCGAGAGTGCAGCTCCAAGCTTTTAGTGGAGTAGCGTTGGAGTTGATAATTGTGAAATGTATATCTGGGATATTGGGTTTCATAATTATCATGAGCTTGAACTTTATAGGTCCATTTTGGTCCCCTTTGCTAGCTCACAAAATCCTGTAACGACACGGCGTGCTTTTCCAATAATTGGTGACTTATGTCGGATTTATCAGATTGGTTTAAAATTTATAAGAATCAAATAATTCATGTCTGTTTATCGGTTGAATTAATTTTGTAAGAAATTAGTTCAAGATGAACTTGTTGAATTATGGCGTTCGGATAATTCTTGTCTGTTTATCGGTTGTTTTAATTTTGGACAATTAGAACAAGATAAACTTGTAGAATTATTTTGAATTGATTTATATTCTTAGAGATTATCTTGATAGAGTTTGTTTTGATCAGATATCTTTTCTATTGGGCTATTTGAATCAAAACTGAGACTTTATCCTTTAGAATCTCGGGTGGAAAATAAAAGATTCGCGGAGATTTTTTCTCGGCAGTTCGGCCTGCCGATCATAAAGTTCGGCCTGCCGAACTGGCCAGTTCGGCCTGCCTATCTCACAGTTCGGCATGCCGACCGCGACAGCTAAGATTACGCGTTTTTCACGCGTATCTTATCAGATATTGATCCGAACTTGATTCTGTTTCGATTTTTGAGACCTAATCTGATATGGACTGACCCCAAGGACCAATAGGTATAAAAAGGGAGTGAGTCTAATGATTTACTAAGATCAATTTGAGAGATTAAGAGTGATACTCTTCTAGTGAGCATCTAAAAACTCCCTGAGAGCTTTTGTTCATAAATCACGAACACTAGCTTTGGGTTCTCTCTATTGGTTGGAAGGAGAGTCACCGGTGGAAGAGCTGTACGTGTGAGCCCACACTCACTCCGGTTGTGGATAGAGAATAGCAAAGAAGACCAGTTGGTTGAGGCTCTTCTGGAACGTTACTTCTCTACACAGGTCGCGGAGGTTCTTCGGCACACTGAGGTTAGTAAGATCTGTTTAATTTATACATATAACATGTCATACTTGTATTTTGGAAAATACTCTGATGAAAAATTTTAAAAAATTCCGCTGCGCACTTTGTTTCCAACAATTGGTATCAGAGCCGAGGTTTTTACATAAATTTGCAAGTTTGTGATCATGTTATATGCATAAATTTTGTGATCTTAATCTCTCCAATGCTTGAATTGAATTTTATAGAGAGATGGCACTCTAGGTTTCTATATAATATATATGTTGTCATGGATTATGTGGTGAATGTTTATTAATTAATTATGGTTGATTAAATTGTTGTTTAATTATTTATTAATTAATTAATACCGGTTATGGTTCCTTAGAGGTTAGAATGTGTATCTAGGTTTTTCATGTAATTAGATGGCGGACTATCATCTCTGTCTAGGAATTATTATTTAATTTTTTAATTTGTAAGAATTTTGTAATTAAATAATTATTCGGAGAAGACGGAACGAGAAGTCGGATCTTGAAGATAGATGATGGCGCCTCCAGGTATTTCCTGAGTCTCTAATTTTATGTTTTTGAATTGTTGAAAATAAAATTGATGAATTGCATTAAAATTGTATTTTCTGGATTGAGGGTTTTCTGCTCGGTCGGCATGCCGGACCTCACAGTTCGGCAGGCCGAAGGTCACAGACCGGCAGGCCGGACGTACGGTCCGGCAGGCCGACAGTGGGGCAGAAATTTTGGTGCTCTGCCGGCAGGCCGAACCTTCATGTTCGGCAGGCCGAACCACCATGATCGGCAGACCGATCACCTAGATCGGCCTGCCGACAGAGAGCATCCAGGTGTCCAGAAAAGGTGCAATTTTTGGTGCAGTTTTAATTTTATTTTTGGGACAATTCTGAGAAACATTAAATTTGGATATGACCGGAAATATGAAGTGTTCGATTCATACGGGATTGAGGACTTGAAGATGGATATTACATGAAGAAGGATACAGCTTGAGGATTCAAGGATGAAGAATCGATAAATGTCTCGATTATTCTCTTGTAATCTTAGTTTTTCTATTCTCTAGGGTGGAACCATAATATTACGGTTATTATTATTATGCTTGTAGCTTTGCTTGATTGCTTTGCTTGTCTGCATTATAATATGATTTACCATGTATATTGATAACATGTCATATAGAATAGGGAGTGCCGCTCATATTAAAATTGTTCATGCATAATTTTAAAATAAAACCTTGACTTCAAAAGATTGAGTGGGAGAAGGTTTTCGAAGAGAGGACCTAAGGCCTCCATCGTTGGTCCATAGGAAGAACATGGTGGTCCCAACCCCTAGGAAGAGATTTCTATCATGTACCAGATTGGATCTCTGAAAGGATAAGGTATTTTAGTATGATTTATGGTTGCACACCCCTAGGTGGTGATTATAAATCATGGATAAAATATTGAAACGGTGGTTATACACTCACGTTAATTTTATTATTAACCTCCCCTAGGAGCTCTGTTAATAAAATTAATGGCCAAAGAAACGATTATTAGTATATGCTGGATCATACGGGTCCTGGATGACATATATTAATCAAGAGGGGATCCGTGTTCCTGATTGAATTTGGCATGACTCCCCTAGGAGCTTGTTGAATTCTGAGTTGGGAATTATCGTTGTAAGGTTGTGATATTTTCAAGGTTTTGACACATAAACACATTTGTATGATTTTACATGATTGTGTTATCTTACTAAATTATTAAATATGTTTGCTTATGTTTGGTATATGATTCTTTATTGTAGATTGAAAATGTCTAAAAACGCTTTATCATCGATACTTGACAAAAACCAATTGACCGGTGAGAACTATAATGATTGGAAACGGAACCTGGACATCGTCCTATCCTTTGAGAAACTGAAATATGTACTGACAACTCCTTGTCCTCCCGAGCCTATGGGAGACTCAAGTAATGAGCAATTCCAAGCGTACGAACGCTGGAAAGATGCTAATGATCAGGCCCGCTGCTATGTTATGGCTAGCATGAATAACGTGCTGCAGGCTCAACATCAGGATTATGAGACTGCGAAGCAGATCTTGGATAATCTTGAGGATATGTTTGGAGGCCAGGCCATAACAAAGCGGCAAGGGGCGCTTCGGAAACTCTTAAACTGTAGACAGAGACCGGGGACATCTGTAAAGGAGCACATGATGTTGGTCATGGGTTACCTCGCTGAGGCTCAAACCAATGGAGCCGACATCGATGCTGAAACTCAGATGACTATGGTCTTTGAGACTCTGTCTAAGGAATTTATTCCGTTTAGAGCTACTTTTAATTTGAGCAATAGACGGGATATGACCTTGACAGAACTGATGAAACAGTTACAGGAGTTTGAACTGCTGATCAGGGAGTCTCCTGCTGGTGGAGAGGCCAATATGGTAGCTGCTTCTGGTTCCAATCCTAACTCTGGGAATGGAAAGAAGCAACGGGCCAAAAGTGGGAAGTCTTCTATTCCTATTGCTACCAACAGCAAGAAGAAGAAGAAGAAGAACCCAAAGAAGCTTAAGTGCTTCTTCTGTGGTAAGGTCGGGCATATAAAGAAGCATTGCAAGGACTTCCTTTCCAAGGGAGGTAGGTGTGATCTTCTATATTTAGAAACTTGTTTGGTTGAGGAATCCAGTGACATTTGGGTCATAGATTCCGGTGCAACTAATCATGTTTGTGTTTCTCTGCAGGGATTCCAAGAAACGAGAAGTCTACTTCGTGAAGACTTAACGCTTCGGATGGGCGATGGATCCTTGGTCTCAGCGGAAGCAGTGGGAGATGTCCATCTTTGTTTTGATAATTATAGGAGTTTAATTTTGCGAGATTGTTTTTATGTTCCTAAATTTAAAAGGAATTTAATTTCTGTATCTTCTTTATTTAAAGACTCCTACGTGGTATCTTTTAATGAAAAAGTGGTGATTCGTAAAAACAAATCTTTTATCTGTTCTGGATGGATGCAAAATAATCTATATTTTATCAAACCTAAGATGGACTTATTGCTTAATGCTGAGATAAATGATAATGACTCAAAAAGACTTAAAACTTCTCACTCTAATAAGACTTATCTTTGGCATTTGCGCCTTGGCCATATTAACCTGAATAGGATTCAAAGGTTGGTAAGGGATGGACCTTTAAGTCACTTAAAGGTGGAATCTATACCTCAATGTGAGTCTTGTTTGGAGGGTAAAATGACCAAAAGACCATACGGGTCTAAGGGCAATAGGGCCGAAGGGGTTCTAGAACTTGTGCATAGTGATGTTTGCGGACCGATGAACATCCGGGCACGAGGAGGGTATGAGTACTTCGTCACTTTTATTGACGATTACTCAAGATATGGGTATGTGTACCTAATGCACCACAAAAGCGAAACTTATGATAAGTTCAGGGAGTTTCGGGCTGAAGTGGAAAAGCAATTGGGTAGACCCATAAAGGCACTTCGATCTGATCGAGGTGGGGAATACCTTTCTGATGAGTTCTTGGGACACTTGTTAGAGAATGGGATTTTATCCCATTTGACTGCGCCGGGCACTCCGCAGCAGAATGGCGTAGCGGAGAGAAGGAATAGGACTTTGTTGGACATGATTCGGTCCATGATGAGTTATTCATCATTGCCTTTATCCTTTTGGGGATATGCACTACAAACCGCATGTTATCTTTTGAACAATGTGCCTTCAAAATCGGTCCCTAAAACTCCTCACGAGTTGTGGACAAGACGGAAGACATCCTTAAACCATATTCGCATATGGGGATGTCCAGCTCATGTCCTGTTTAAGGATCCGAATAAGTTGGAAGCACGTTCAGAAGTTTGCGTGTTTGTAGGATATCCAAAAGGGACTAAAGGGGGTTATTTTTATAACCCAAAGGAAAATAAAGTCGTGGTTTCAACTAATGCAACTTTCCTTGAGGAGAGTTACATGAACGACTTTAAACCTCAAAGCAATGTGGTGCTTGAGGAGTTGAGGGGTAATCCGTTTACTCCGGAGGTTCCGAACGAAACCATTCCGATCGGTGTAGAAAAACCAAACAAACCTGAACAACAACCTCAGGGGCTTCGGCGTAGTGGGAGGATCGGGCGTCAACCTGAGAGGTATATGTTCAATGGGGAGGTCTTTTTGGCTGAACCAGATGAACATGACAGGGATCCTTATACTTACGCAGAAGCTATGGAGGATGTTGATTCAAGACTCTAGACAGAGGCCATGAACATTGAGATGAAGTCTATGGAGACTAATCGGGTCTGGGAGCTTGTGGATCTTCCCGAAGGGGTAAAACCCATAGGGTGTAAGTGGATCTACAAGAGGAAAAGAGGAGTGGATGGAAAGGTCGAAACCTTTAAGGCTAGACTGGTAGCTAAGGGTTATACGCAAAAGGAAGGAATCGATTATGAGGAAACCTTTTCGCCTGTAGCCATGCTTAAGTCCATCCGGATTCTCTTGTCCATAGCTGCCGCTCTCGACTACGAGATTTGGCAGATGGATGTCAAGACGGCTTTTCTGAATGGCTATCTTGATGAGTCCATTTATATGGAACAACCAGACGGGTTCAAGGTCACGGGTCAAGAGGGTAAGGTTTGTAAGTTGCTAAAGTCTATTTATGGACTTAAGCAGGCTTCTCGTTCTTGGAACATAAGATTTGATCAAGTGATCAAAACTTATGGGTTCTCACAAAATGTGGATGAACCATGTGTTTACAAACACATTAAGAATGGGAAGGTGGTTTTTCTACTACTCTATGTAGATGACATTCTGCTAATTGGCAATGACATTGGGGCGTTGTCATCGGTCAAATTATGGTTGACCAAGCAGTTTGACATGAAGGACTTGGGTGAGGCTAATTTTGTTCTCGGTATCCAGATCTTGCGGGATAGGAAGAACAAAATGATAGCTTTGTCACAGGCCAGCTACATAGATAAAATTCTCAGGAGGTTTGCAATGCAGGATTCCAAGAAAGGTGGGCAACCATCTAGGTCTGGAATTACTCTTTCTAAGAAAGACTCTCCAAAGTCTTATGAAGAAAGAGAATACATGAAGAAGGTGCCTTATGCTTCGGCAGTGGGTAGTCTCATGTATGCCATGCTTTGCACTCGACCGGATATTAGCTATGCGGTCGGGATTGTGAGTCGATTTCAGGCGGATCCAGGACCGAACCATTGGGTTGCGGTAAAGCATATTTTCAAGTACCTGAGAAGGACTCGAGGGTATATGCTTGTGTATTCGGGTGAGGATTTAACTCCTCTAGGATACACTGATTCGGATTTTCAATCCTGCCTGGATTCTAGGAAATCGACTTCAGGGTTTGTGTTTACTCTGGGTGGCGGTGCCATCAGTTGGAGAAGTGCGAAGCAAGATTGCACTTCGGATTCAACGATGGAGGCCGAGTATGTGGCGGCTAGTGATGCTTCGAAAGAAGCAGTGTGGCTCCGCAAGTTCCTTGGGGATCTTGAGGTAGTTCCTGGTATGGATAAAGCGGTATCACTGTACTGTGATAACAGTGCGGCGGTAGCTAATGCTAAGGAACCAAGATTTCACAAGAAGAGTAAACATATTGATCGGAAGTATCATGTGATAAAGGACTTCGTTGAGAGCGGGCATGTCACGGTGTGCAAGATCGCGTCAGAGGACAATTTAGCTGATCCATTTACGAAGACACTTTCTGGGAGAGTCTTCGAAAGGCATGTGGAAGCTATGGGGATGCGAAATTTGCAGTATTTACTCACTTAGTGCAAGTGGGAGATTGTTAGACATGTATGCTCTAAGGAGTAAAAATGTAATACGTTTTTGGAGACATTTTTATCAATAAAGAATTTATTCATTTATATATACCAAATATTGTCCTCTTTACGTTCATATTTGTTGAATGTATGATAAGCAAACAGTAGTCTGAGACTGTCAGTCTAAACCTTAAGAGTTGGGCATATGATGGGATGATTATGCGGTAGACACGACTCTTAAGGTGATGGTCTAAAATATATGATCCGCAATCGAGGGAATAAAGTTGGGCGCTTTATTCATGTAAAGATTGTTATGTTGTCTATATCCCTTTTGGGAGATGGTTTGTCTTGGCCATCGGAGTTGGACTCCGTGAATAGAAACATTGGCGCGTTGTCATAGGTGACGATGTGTTGGATCGGGACATAAAGTGAATTGATTTGGATTAATAATTCTGTCTTGGCAAATCGATTCACTTTAGACAGTCGTTTGTATTGTATCTTAATCCTGAGATGAATAATGGGCCCGTTGTCTCGACTTGTGTCTTTTGATGTACCAATGGGTGACTCCCACATCTCTATAGTGGCATGCATGCCGGTACGTTGGAGGCATGACTCTTGATAGCGTAGACTTGTTATTCATAGATATGGAATCCATAGCTCCTCTTTAGGAGTAATGATATCCTCTTATATGCGTTGTCCTGTAATTGAAAAACTGGAGCGCTCAACCATTTGGATACATAGGTGTAACCGAATGGTATACTATCTTTGGATGGTAAGTTTTCTAATGGTGAGACAATGGAACGTAAGATAAAAATAATCGGGAAGGTAAGACAGAACTTGTCCTTAAGCCGATTATGGATGATCATATGGGGATGCGATACACTATGATATGTCATGGAGACTTAGCTACATGAGCTTCGTAATTCTGTAAAGTTCGAGAGTGCAGCTCCAAGCTTTTAGTGGAGTAGCGTTGGAGTTGATAATTGTGAAATGTATATCTGGGATATTGGGTTTCATAATTATCATGAGCTTGAACTTTATAGGTCCATTTTGGTCCCCTTTGCTAGCTCACAAAATCCTGTAACGACACGGCGTGCTTTTCCAATAATTGGTGACTTATGTCGGATTTATCAGATTGGTTTAAAATTTATAAGAATCAAATAATTCATGTCTGTTTATCGGTTGAATTAATTTTGTAAGAAATTAGTTCAAGATGAACTTGTTGAATTATGGCGTTCGGATAATTCTTGTCTGTTTATCGGTTGTTTTAATTTTGGACAATTAGAACAAGATAAACTTGTAGAATTATTTTGAATTGATTTATATTCTTAGAGATTATCTTGATAGAGTTTGTTTTGATCAGATATCTTTTCTATTGGGCTATTTGAATCAAAACTGAGACTTTATCCTTTAGAATCTCGGGTGGAAAATAAAAGATTCGCGGAGATTTTTTCTCGGCAGTTCGGCCTGCCGATCATAAAGTTCGGCCTGCCGAACTGGCCAGTTCGGCCTGCCTATCTCACAGTTCGGCATGCCGACCGCGACAGCTAAGATTACGCGTTTTTCACGCGTATCTTATCAGATATTGATCCGAACTTGATTCTGTTTCGATTTTTGAGACCTAATCTGATATGGACTGACCCCAAGGACCAATAGGTATAAAAAGGGAGTGAGTCTAATGATTTACTAAGATCAATTTGAGAGATTAAGAGTGATACTCTTCTAGTGAGCATCTAAAAACTCCCTGAGAGCTTTTGTTCATAAATCACGAACACTAGCTTTGGGTTCTCTCTATTGGTTGGAAGGAGAGTCACCGGTGGAAGAGCTGTACGTGTGAGCCCACACTCACTCCGGTTGTGGATAGAGAATAGCAAAGAAGACCAGTTGGTTGAGGCTCTTCTGGAACGTTACTTCTCTACACAGGTCGCGGAGGTTCTTCGGCACACTGAGGTTAGTAAGATCTGTTTAATTTATACATATAACATGTCATACTTGTATTTTGGAAAATACTCTGATGAAAAATTTTAAAAAATTCCGCTGCGCACTTTGTTTCCAACAGTAAGAAGATTATGCATCTTAACCTATGACCCTAACAATGCCACCCACCTAGACTAATTAAGTATGATAAAACTACGCTATTCTACCTAAAGCTTTCATAGTCACAAGTAGAGTCCTTTGTTTGCTATATTTAAAGTATGTTTTCTTACAATGAAATAGAGATACAACAATGGGCTAGGGCCCATCCTGTTACAATGATGGCTCGGTATTGTTCACGCCCCGGCCAAGCCCATAAATATTGGTAGGCTGGGCTGGGCCAATACATGTCAGCCCATGGGCCGGCCCAGCACGGCCCATAGAAAATCATGGGCTGGGCCAGCCCAACCCATTTAGGCCCATAAGGGGCTGCCATCTTGGCCCACAATGAACAATATTTTTTATTTTCTTTTATGAATGAAGCTAGACAAAATGAAATGACTAGACAACATAAGCTTTTCATGTTGATCAAACGACATGATTTTCAAGTGACCAGATCTATCACGTCGTTTGGACTTTGGAACTCCCAAACCGCATGATTTTTATGTCGTTTGTTTCAACAGCAACGGCCAGATGTATTTCTCGAGAAAACGACATGAAAGATATCATCTCATGGGTTACATATGATTACAAAAGAGTAAATCGCACAGCTCCACCTTAAACTATTCATTTTTTATAATATATTTTGAACTTTTAATCTTGGCAACATACACCTTGAATTTTAAAATTATTGACAATTAAGGTCCAATAGCTAACAATCGTTAAAAAGAGACACAAGATTAGCACATGAGTGTTCTTAAGATAGAGCTCGTCATTTTAAGGGGAAAAAATTGAAACTCAACTTGTAAAAAGAGTACTTAACGAAAATTAAAAGTAGCTATGAGATCCCAATTGTCAATAATTTCAAAGTTTGGATTGCGTTGTGCCAAAATTGAAAGTTCAGGGTTTATTAAGCAAAAAGTAAATAGTTTAAGATGTAACAGTATAATTTACTCTACCAAAAAAATGCAAAATTAATGATGAAAAATACTCGACTTATTAGAAATGACATGAGCATGATTTCATGTTTGGCAAGCATGGTTAGAACCAACTTTTTAGTTCGAAACACTGTAGCATGTAAGTGATATACACTGTAACAACTTTTTGTTTTTTACTATAACGTATAATAGCTTTACACTATTTGATAACTAAAAAGTTGGTTTTAACCATGCTTGCTAAACACCCTAGTCATTGATGCAAACCACACAATAATTATTACATGCAACATAAATTGAAAATTTAAAAACAAAGTAAAAAAAAAAACAAAACTTATGAAAAACAACAATTTCAGGAAAAAAAAAGAAGGTTAGATCTCCTCCACCTCTAGGAAGAGTGAACGAAGCTTCCTCCACCTCATTGATGGCACGACTGAAGTCGTAATTGAGCACTTGACTCACAGTGGATTATGTGGTTTTTTTATCCAGGCCAACCGTACATTTTTTTCCCATTAATGCCCTTAAAATGCAAACAAATCGCAACTCCCTAGGTCATATTCCATGGAAACCAGTTATAGTAGGTTGTAAGAAGATTATGCATCTTAACCTATAACCCTAACAATGCCACCCACCCAGACTAATTAAGTATGATAAAACTACGCTATTCTACCTAAAGCTTTCATATTCACAAGTAGAGTCCTTTGTTTGCTATATTTAAAGTATGCTTTCTTACAATGAAATAGAGATGCAACAATGGGCTGGGGACCATTCTGCTACAATGATGGGCCAGACCACACTGTTCACGGCCCGACCAGGCCCATAAATATTGGTGGACTGGGCTAAGCCAATACATGTCGGCCCATGGGCCGCCCTGGCACGGCCCATGAAAAATCATGGGCTGGGCTGGGGCCCATAAGGGGCTGCCATCCCGGCCCACAATGAACAATATTTTTTATTTTATTTTATTTTATGTTTTTTTTAGTAATTTTGTAAACATTTTATGTATAATTATTCCGATTGTATTCTTTTTTCCTTACTAAGGTTTTGTCCCACTGGGTTTTTCCTATAAAAGTTTTTAATGAGACAATCGTCCTTTTTATATTTCTTTTGATTATTCAAACTTTTATATTTGTTAACTTGTTTAAAAATTCAAAAATAAAAAATAAAAAATTACATGTTTAAATAGGTTGGCTCATTTAACCCTATGACAGGCTAAGATGGACCGGCCTATTTAAGGCCCACGACATGGCTCGACATAGCTCATGACACAGCTCATGTAAAATTGACTTGTGCGAACCGAGCCAAGATAATTTTAATATGGGCCAACCTGGTTTGGCCTGTGTGGCCCAAGGAGAAGAGGTTGCAGCACTACAATGAAATTGCCATCTTTGTTTAAAAAAAAAAAAAAAATCCGTCCCTTGAATAAAATTTTCTAGAGGTGAAATGGCGTGTGTTGATTGGGACCCAAATCGAGCGCACTCAATTGTTTGCACACAGAAGAAATTCCACGCCAAAGCTCTCTGTGGTAGATAGAGTTTAGCACTTTCCTCTCTCTCTGTTCTTCTATCCCAAAATTCCCAGACAAACTCGGAGCTCAAACACACAGAAAAAGCTCACAAATTCACCATTACTTCACAAAAGCAAGCAAAACCCAGTAATCCAATGCGGTTTTAAGGCAGTCTGATGAGCATAAAACTTGCTACATCTCAAACAAAATGGACGGTCTTGCTCTCACCGTTACCACTGCCGGTACGGCCACTTCCTCTTCTTTCTGTACAGTCCCGCAAAAACCCATTTGCCCATTTTCGTTCCTATCGAGAAGAAGAGTGATAAAGACTGGGAATTTTTGTCGAAAGTTCAATAAGTTTGCAGTTTTTGCTTCGAAAGAAGAGCCGCCCAAGCTCGACCCTTCGGACCAAATGGAGCTCAAGTTCGGACGCATGCTTGGTGAGGACCCAAAACTCACCCTTGCCAAGGTCTCTCTCTCTCTCTCTCATAATTGGAAAAGTTCTAACTCGATTCTACGAGAGATAATTATACTCTTTTTATTGAATTTATTGAATGCCCATTGTTTAGAATTTACATAGAATAATTTGTGGGTCTCATTAAGCTCTTATAACCTTCAGCAGAAAATGGTTCTTAAATTTGGAAGCGGTGTTAGTGTTCTCGGTGAAGTTGACTTATTTTTGGTCTGACTGTTGAATACTATATGTTATGCATTGCATTTTTGTGTTTCAGATAATGGGTAGAAAAGCAAATCCTGATGCTACTTTTATTGACATAGAGAAGAGTTTTTACAAGAACAAGGGTAAAGTAGATGAAGTAAAAGGAGTCCCTATTGATTGGGCTAAAGATGGGCAGTCATCAAGCTCATTGGATGGTTTGAACTTGAATAGGCCTGTTCCGAAGAAAGGATTTGAATTTAAATCTACTGATGATAAGCCAATTGCACCTAGGATTAGAAGGCCGAGTCAGCCGGTTGGGAAGGCTGCGGAAGGCATTAAACGTAGTGTTCCTAATGTTATTTTGAGGAAGCCGAGTTTGGTCAATGAGCCTGACGTCGAAGATAAACCATCGAGGCTGAGACTTAAACCAAATTTGTCGCTGACAATGAGGAGCCAACAAACAAAGGAAGAATTTAGTGACATGACATTGTTGCGGAAACCTGAACCAATGAGCGTGGATGAAAGTAGTGATGCGAAAGAAGAGCGCAGGGATGAGGTTAGCAACTTTACTTTGTTAAACAAGCCCAAAGCAATGGATGTCAAGACAGAGATTGAAAGCTCCAAAGAGCAGATTACTAATCCGGAGTATGTAGAGTCTGATGTAGTTTCTGTTATTGGAAGTGATCGCTCGAAAAGATCTTCAGATTTGACTGGAACTGCTAATGTAACACCTAGCACTTATGAGGAATCTGTGGAGAAACCTACTCGTAAGGATGAATGTCTTGTTAGCATAGCTCTTTTTGTTATAGAATTTACAAAGCTGCAAATTTATATTGTTCTTGCAATTTTTAAGGATTACAGCCAGATGAGCAGACTGTTATAAGTAATGGTGAGGAGACGACAGAGAAGGAACTTCCTCGTACAAGTTCAGTTGTTTCCAATGCCAACTTGTCCATGGAAGATTCACTAGTGGGAAAACCGAAAAGGTGAACAGAGTCATGAAAATAATGCCTTTCATTTGTGTTTTTCGATTCTCTGCCACCTTTGACTGTCTGACAGGTTTGCTTTCTTTATAGATTAGACCAATCTGTGAAAGGGACATCAAGTAGTCCTGTAAGCGCAAAGAAACCTGTTGGGTCTGAGAATGTTCTTGTTAAATCACCTGCGGAGGTCAGTTTATGTGGTTTAAAACTATATGTATTTATGATTTGACTCTTCAGTGATGCGCGCTGATTCTTGATGCCTATGAATCAATAGGGAGTTGAAGATGCTGATTGGACTAGAGCAGAAGATCTTTTTAAGACAGGAGATAGAGGAGAGGTAGAACTTATAAGCTGTAGCACGAGAGGTTTCGTGGTAAGTATGCGTGGCACAGCAATATAATAGGCTTTAATAAAACTGCTTTCTTTTGTACATTTATTTTTGGTTAAAGTCCTTTTACATTTATGAACTAAATTACCTCGTTTTGCAGGTATCTTTTGGCTCTTTAATTGGATTTCTTCCATACAGAAACCTTTCTTCCAAGTGGAAGTTCTTGGCTTTTGAGTCATGGTTGAGAAGGAAGGGTTTAGATCCATCACTATACAGGCAGAATTTAGGAATTATCGGGAATTACAAGGCTGCTAGCAATAATTCTCTTCTTAGCTCAAGTATAGACTCCGATATAGATACCGAAGTTGGAGGAGAAATTTCATCAGATATGAAAGTGGAAGATCTTCTCAAAATTTATGACCAAGAGAAAATCAAGTTCTTGTCATCATTTCTTGGCCAGGTTTGCAGAAATATATCTGATACTAGACACAAGTATTGATATGGTAATAAAGGTTGTTTTAATGTCTTTTTTGTGCTTTTAACGACGTAGAGAAACCTAATGTTTTGCAGAGACTCAAAGTAAATGTACTGTTAGCCAACAGAAAATCTGGAAAGCTTTTATTCTCACTAAAACCAAGAGAGAAGGAGGAGATGATTGAGAAAAAGAGAAGTCTTATGGTGAGAGGCCATATCCAGTTTGTTCTTATATTGGGTTCCAACCCATACCCTTCATTTTTTCCTCATTTTTGGCAAATACCATGTCCATCGTTTATGGCAGGCTAAACTTCAAGTTGGGGATGTTGTAAAGTGCTGTATTACAAAGATTACTTATTTCGGTATTTTTGTGGAGGTAATTGAGAGATTTTTATAAATTGTAATCTTGGCATTTTTCTTGGGAAATTTTCACTCCATCTGATGACTTGTTTAATACATGGGGCCACATCACGAGATCCTCTATTCGGAAAGAAAATATCTTCAATTGAACTTTCTTAACTACGTTGATGCAGGTTGATGGAGTACCAGCGTTAATACATCAGTCAGAAGTGTCCTGGGATGCAACACTCGATCCTGCATCATATTTCAAAGTTGGCCAGGTTAGTTGACGATCAAAATGTTAGAAAATGGGTATAGTTGTTGCTCAAATAGACTATACATTCTTCTAAAACTAATGCTTTCTATGTCTTGTGATCAGATTGTGGAGGCAAAAGTTCACCAATTAGATTTTGCGCTTGATCGCATATTTTTATCTCTAAAGGAGATTATGGTACACCCAAGAGCTGGTTTATTTTGGGATATCCATGTTTTGATTTGAAATAATTTTTCATTTCATTGAATTCTTGAGCAATTTGTTTCAAATGGCAGCCTGATCCATTGATAGAGGTGTTGGAATCCGTGGTGGGTGATCATGATATCTTAGATGAGAGACTTAAAGTGGCTGAAGCAGACACTGAGGTTTTTACATTTTCCCTTTTGTTTCTGTTCATGATTGTCATATCTTGTCCAAATTATCTGACTGAAAATCTGGACAGTGGGCTGATGTGGAATCTCTCATCAAAGAGTTGGAACAAATTGAAGGGATTGAGTCTGTATCGAAAGGCCGCTTTTTCTCGAGTCCGGGTTTAGCTCCAACATTTCAGGTATCAATTTAACATTAAGATTCTTATAATCAAGTATTTGATCTGTCACGCATATCACTCATATCTTTAAACTCTGGTTTTTGGCTAGAAATTTTTGCAATATGTTCAGTTGAAAAGAAAAAAAAAAATTGTTAATTTTCAGAAATTGTAAATTTTAGTTATGTGTTTAAACCCACATAACTAAAATATTGTAATGGGTCAAAATGATTTCTAAATTTTCTAATAAGCAATGAAAATGTTAGAATGAAGTTTATAATATCTTATAAAAATTCCGGTACAAATTTGAAAGTCTATTTAGAGGAATTCTTTTAAGAAGCCATATTTTGTGCCGACGCTTCGAGCAGCTTTTGAATGTCAAACAAACCCTCAATTCTTACAAAATAGAGTGTATCACTGAGATGATATTTTTCAGAATTTTTTCTCGAACTCAAAAGTTTTATTTTCTTCTCGTAGGTTTACATGGCATCCATGTTTGAGAACCGGTACAAGTTACTTGCAAGAGCTGGAAACAAAGTACAGGAGGTAAAATAATAAAGACATTTGAGAATTTTGTGCCTCAACTCAATTCATTTCTTTTTAAGCACTGAAAAGCTTTTCTTCACCTTTGTTTAACCACCCAACATGTCACTGTTTGTCCCATCATTGTATGCCCCTTTTTCAAGGAATTAATGTCCATAGTTTATATGTGTTTTGTGCAGGTAATAGTTCAAACATCATTGGGTAAAGAAGAGTTGAAATCTGCAATTCTAACATGTACCAACAGAGTGGAATAATTAGTCAAATTTCTTGGGCATTTCCAGAATCTTTTGCATGTTATAAAAAAAAAAACAAAAACAAAAGAAACAAATCAGTTAAAAGTTTAAATGTTTTATTTTTGCTTTTTGCTCCCTCTTTTTTTTTGTTTTAATCTTTTCAATTATTTCATTTTAAAGAGTGTAGACAGAATCAGTGTATTCTTTAGCCGTTGTGATGAAAGTCATACTAGTGTATATTAGTGTCTATTTAATACACTTGCATAGTTACTATACAATGTTTTTCTTCAATTTGGTGGGAGGAGAAGTATTTACGTCATATTACTCTCTAATTAAATAATATGAAAATGTGATTTAATTTTTTATTCTATAAAATTACTGTCTAAAACTATTTGCTATAAGTAGCATTTTGTTCTGATCACATTTATCTACAAGAGAATAAGAAGATAAATAAAATGATTACGGTAAAGTTAAATTTCCATTAAAAGCATTCAACTAATAAACAAAATGATTAAGAAGTTAAATTTCCATTAAAAGCACTGAAATCTTCCTTAAAAAAAATCAGATGGGATGTGTTATTTTTTCAGGTTCTACAGAAAAAAATATCCGTTAAAAAAAAAAAAGAAAAGGAAAGCAACGACATAGACACACTTAGAGAAACTGTTGTCGCACTGTCCGGCAAAAAAACATGTTTAGTTTGACAGGTGAGATAGAATTTTAAGTTTCAACTTACTATCTATCGTGTAAAACTTTATATGCTATATTAAAAACAAAAATTAGCTACAGTATAAAGCTTTTACATACTATAATATTTAAGTTTTAACTTTGTTTCTAAACACTCTCAAATAATACTTGGGTTATTTACCTTTTATATATTGTATTTTAGGTTTATTCAAATAATATACCTTTAGTTTTTGATCTTATCAAATTTTTACTTTCAAATTAGATTTAATACACGAATTTATACATTTTCTTAGTCAATCTTCAATTTTAACATAAGAAATTGCCCAAAATACGCTTACATTAAAAAATAAAATTTTTTTAAACTTAAAAAAAGCTTTATACTAAGATTTTTGTCTTATAAAATACATAAAATACTTTAAAAAATGGGCGTTTTGTAAGGTTTTATTTTTGTTTTCTTCTTTTTTTTTTTTTGGAAGTTTGGATTTTTTCTCTCTTTACTTAATGATAATTTGATCATTTTAAAGATCAAGATTAACTATTGATTTAGGTAAGGTATTGATTTATGTATTAAATCTAATATAAAGGTATACATTCGATAAGATTGAAAACTAAAATCATTAATTCATTTGGTAGTGTTTGAAAATAGACGAAAATGGTTTTGTTTTTTAAAAAAGAGAATTGTTAGGGAATAATAGTGAGAGTGTTTTTAAAATTTTTATCTCAAAAAATGTGCAAAAATATTTCTAAAAACTCCCAAAATAGATGTTATAAAAAGATAAATATCCCAAAATACTTTGGATTAACCTAAAATAGTTTTTGGGAGGTTAAAAACTCCCAAACATGTAATAGTTTTGGAATTAACTTAAAATAAAGATTATAAAAAGATAAATATCCTATAATACTTTTAGTTAGTTCTAACATTAGTAAATGTGATTAGAAAATCAGTTAACACATAAAAATTAGTACGTGAGAGTTTTATATATAACAAATTTGTGTTTTGAAATACAGTATATAAAAACTTTACTATATAACAAACTAAACTTTAAATTTTTAAACGTGCTTTTCAAACAAAACGAGAGCAGGATTACGGCTAAGTTTATGCAAAGTAAGATTCGGGTGATACAAACCAAAGGGTGTAATAGAGTCGTTTTGATTATACAGGATTACGGCTAAATTTATGCAAAAGTAAGATTCGGATGATATAAGCCAAAGGCCATAATCCAATACAAACATTTATTTTTTCTTTTTCTAATATTAAACTGGATAATACTTTACTATAATCAGAAAAAAGAAAAGGAAAACATTAAAAACAAAAAAGAAAAGAAAAGAAAAAAGGGTGCTTGTTACTTAAGGCTCTTGAGTCAGGGTGTCCGTTGTCGTGTCGTGTCCGCTGGATTAAAGTCGTCGAACAAGAACCATGTGAAACTACTTTTTCATTTGACCAAAATGCCCTCATCTCTGACACTCTATGCCCAGACAAACAAAACAAGACATACACCAATTCTTCTCTCTCTTCCTTAATATAGTAATAATAATGACGCTTTTTTCTTCTCTTCTCTTTCCTCTTTTTTTTTTTTTTTTTTGCCATTTTCTTGAAGTGCTAGCTAGTTTAGTGTCTTCTTCTTACAAGCGATAGTGCCTCAGAAGAAGCTGAAACTCCGCTCGCTTTTGCTTCAAATTTGTAGAAAACTGGAAAGCAGTAGTCTTTTTTGTAGTACACAAACTCTGACACCTCTCTCTCTCTCCATCTCTCATCGTTGCTTTGAAAGAAATAGTGGAAAAGAGGGAGAAGTGAAAATGGGCGTAGGAACAAGCACCTTTGTGATCAGATGGATCAACTTTCTCACCATGGTGGATATGCTTTCCTTTAAATCCTTTGTTTTTTTTTTTTGGGTTTTTGCTTGTTCATTTTTCGAAAAGATGATTGTTTCTTTTGGATTTCTTCCTCTTTTGCATTTTGCGAAAGACCCTTATTTTCTTTTTGCTCCATTTGTATTTTTGGGCTCTGTAATCAGGTTATAATGCCTGTCTTATTCATGGGTATATATATATTTTTTAAAATACTTCATGTTGCTTGACATTTTATACCTTTGCAAAACAATGCAAAGTCTTTGCAATGTTTTTTTTTTAGCCTTTTGTTTGAAATTTGAGTAACCGTGGCTAAGGAAAGAACTTTGGTGTATGCTTTTATTGTTGCTAGCTTTTAGCAATCTCTGCCGATTGTATTGATTTTGCAAAATTTTCTATTGTAAACTTTGCGGTTTTAAATAACTCTTGGCTTGAGGCTTAAAACAAGCCAAACTAAGTAAAGCTAAGAAATTTGGTGGTGGTTTTGGTGCTGTTCGTTTTGCTTGCTTTAAATTCTTTGAATGAACAGCTTTTAGCAGTTGCTGTTGTCGTATTCGGAGTGTGGATGAGCACTCACCATGACGGTTGTCGAAGGTCCCTCACGCTTCCTGTGATATGCCTCGGCGGTGTCATCTTTCTTGTGTAATCTCTAATTCCATAACTCAACATTGTTGTATTCTTTTTTGCCTTTAGTCTTTCTCTTCAATTGTTATTCATTAAACTTTTTTTTTTAATGTACATTTCTTCTTTTGAGTGTTTAGATCTATGATTGGCTACTTGGGCGCATGGAAGAACAGCTCCATACTCTTGTGGATTGTATCCTTGCCATATCATGTGAAGACTTTTTTATTTTTTTTGGGTTTTCCATAATGTTGTGTTCTTCCTTGACTTCTCACTTGCAGTATTTGATCATGTTGTGCTTCATATTGGTGGGAGTTCTTGCATTCACAGTATTGGCGTAAGTATATCCATTGTGAAGAATCTCAATGCTTCACATGTTTTAAACTATACTTGCTTTTTCATGACTTCTCTGTATTTAACTGGTCAGTCATTTAAAAAGCTGATAATTTTTTGCTTCAACTTTGACCTTTTGGTGGTGTCTTGTAGCCAACAGAGTCATTGATTTTTCATTTTCGTCGCCTAATTATTGTTGTTCATTGCGAGGTTTACTTAATCCTCATGGAGGAGATTATTTATCACCTACTTGATCTCTGTGTGTTTTGTCTTGGACCAAATAGTATGATTGTCTATTAAGTACAAAAATGCAGTTGACATTTATAGGTATGACTATATGGTTAGGGTGGAAGGTTAGGTGCAAACAGAATTTTAAACTTTGGATTAAACCCGAAATTAATGGTCCGAGATGCAAGGCTCAGAAAAGTGGCCATAGGATTAAGCTCTCACTAAGGTTATAGTTTGCAGAAAAAGGGCAGATGGCAATATAATGTTTCTGATATTATGTTGTGCTTATTATTATCTATTTCATTCACTTGTAGGTTCATTGTAACAAACAATGGTTCCGGTCATAGCGTGAATGGACTGAGGTAAGAGTTTGTGGTGTTTATCTTGTACCAAATACAAATGTAGATATGGTAAACAGAATAATGAGAGAGAGCGAACATGAAAACGAAGTAATTTTCAACCACCTATCATAGTTAATGCAGCATGCTTCAAGTTCAAACCTATCTTATGGCCCATTTGGTTCATATATATGAACAGAAAGTTTGAACAAAAGTTCAAAAATTTTTGTGAGAGAAAACACTACAGCAAAAAGATTTGAATTATGGTTCAAACCTGCGAAACAAACGGGTGCGTATTTGTTAAAAGAGTGGGACTTTGGCCACTTTAGACAACAGTCATCTCTTTTCCTTAAAGACCGTGTATATTTGTAGGATGGGAGCTTTAATAATGTTCGTCTTTGTTTGATCAGGTACAAGGAGTACCAACTTAAAGATTACAGTTCATGGTTTCTAAATCAGGTGAGGATTTTGTTTGTCACCAGCAACGTGTTGTGATGCTGGAAGGTTTTACCCTGCAGTTATTTTGCTCGATATTGATTCTTTGGTCATCCCGTTTTAGCTGAACAATACCCATAACTGGAAGCACTTAAAGAGTTGTCTCGTAAAATCTGCAGACTGCAACAACCTGTCGAAAAAGTATAAGGTTTATGCTTTTTTCTTATCGAAATTTCTATTTTATCTTCCATTTCAGCATGGCTTTCATTCTTTTACATCGGTCTTATGGCATTTTGGTTGTTCATCGTAGACTCTTAAGCAATACAAATCAGCAAAACTGACCCCAATCGAGGCTGGTTGCTGCAGGCCACCATCTGAGTAAGTGATCCTTTAGTTTTCCATTCTTTGGTCCTTCTAAACCTGTGTTCACAAGAGAAAATACCAATGAAACTGTGAAACGCAAAATTACATGTTTTGTGTGTTTTTCCTATATTATTTCACATTTGTTGAGTAAAATGCCAGTATGCATTGGATGATTTTTAAGATTAGTGAAACTCCAAGTTACTGACATTATAATTCCCGACTGCCCGGGATTGAACTTTATGCATAGGTGTGGTTATCCTGCTGTAAACGCTTCATACTATGACCTGAGCTTTCATCCTGTTAGTTCTAACAAGGACTGCAAACTCTACAAGAATTCGCGCCAAGTCAAGTGCTACAATTGTGATTCCTGCAAGTAAGCATCCACTATCCAATATTATATACTTTTTCTTCTCTCTTTTTTTCTTGTTTGTTAATATCAACATTTTTTCCTTTTTGTTCAATCATTTGTGTAGGGCTGGAGTTGCGCAATACATGAAGACTGAATGGAGAGTCGTTGCAATCTTCAATGTCGTTCTCTTTATTGTTTTGGTAAGACATTTTCACCAACTTGTCAGAATAATGAAAATCCTCTTGAATAAGTAAATAAGTAGTTGAACGCCATAAAAATAAGTAAATCTTGAAAAGACTTGCCAAATATTTGCCTACAACGTGGAATTTAGCGCTTAATGCTTGCTGAATGGCGTAAATATATGGTTAATGTGTTGAATTGCCTCGGTTCTACCAGCTTTCCTCAGCCTTTTCGATTTTTGTTGTGCAATGACAGTCGATGATATATTTCGTGGGTTGCTGTGCAAGACGAAATGCAGCGAGGAGCCAATCCAAAGCTTAAAAAAGGCTGTGGCTGTCCCTCATTCTGATTTTTCAAACAAGGAAATGAAATTTATCGGTTGTTAGTTCACGAAGATTGACCAATGCAATTGGTTAAGTGGCTGCTTCGGGTAGGTGTATTAACCAGGCAAAAGAAAGATGAGCAAACTTGTCTTCGTCATGGTCCTTTCCGAGTCGTGGCTCTCTGCTTGACTGTGTTGAGGCCACTCATGTAAAAAAGAAGTGCCTGTTCTTTTTGTTTAACGTGAAACATATTGTGTTTAATTTTTTAACCATTTGAGCTTACGAGGATGAATCATTATTTATTTGTTTTTTCACGTTCAAGACTCCCAACGTCACTTTGGACAATGTTTTTCTTTTTCTAGCTGTAGTGCAAGAGGTAGTTTGGAAAACCCAAGTAGAAGTTATTATAATTTAGGGAATTTTTCTGGTAGAAACCCAAAAAAAATACTTGTCTTTCGGCTGTCAAATCTGTAGAGAAAAATGATTTTAACCAGATTTAACGGTCTTAAAATGTTTATTACCTGTGGGAACCTTTCACCAGAGAAGTGCCCTATAATTTATTCAAAAAGAGGAAGAAGAAGTTTTGGACAAACCAATTTTTTTAGTGCAAAATTCCCCATCATTCCAGGTAGTAATTTTCATGGAAAATTGTAATAGCATATGGTTCATGTGCAGTTCAATTAGTATGCATGTGTCCAATCAAAATGGGCATTTCGATTTAATGAAAAAGAGAGACTAAAAGTGAAAGATGTCGTTTTCAAGTTGTTAGTGAAAGATGTCCTTTTCAAGATGTTCCTTAGGGGGTCATCCATTTTAAAGTTGATGTTAATTGCGTGATATGTTGTCGCTGTCGTTGCTGACATTATAAATGGTTTTTGAGCAAGTAAATCCCTAGGACGTTATAGAAAGTTGTTATTATTTGTTATGTTGTCATTCTTTGTCTTTCGTATTGTCGTTTTCCAGATGTGTTTTCTTATTAGTTTAAGAGTTATCGGTAGGAGCAGCTGTCGTTCTAAAGTAAAGATCCTTTGGAGGCATTGTCGTTTTTCTATTTAGCAGACGTGTCCAGAATTACAACGCTTTCTGAACTTCATTTAGGTCTTCAGCTGTCTTGTCGTTTGTATTTTCTGTCGTTGACTTACTCTTAAGAAATCACATATTATTCTTTATTTTTCCTTCATGACGTTTTTCTCAACCTTCTATCGTTGGTGAACTTTATTGTCGTTTTTCAGATAAAAGTTTCAGTTGTTTCATTCTGCCATCATTATCTAAAGTTATGTCGTTTGGCTGTATTGTAAATAAGGTATCTTGTTGGATTGTAAACCCTTTCATGTCTTCGTTTTTATGTCGTTTGGTAATCTTTTATAGTATATGTCGTTGTTTATGAAGTATTATTCTATTATATACATGTTTACGAACCAAATTGAAATTTAAAGTTGAAATTTAAAAGTGTAGTAGATGAAAACTTTATACTATAACATATTTTTACTTTATATTATAGCATGTGAAAGCTATATGTTATACCAGTTTAAACTTCGATCTTAGAACTTGGTTCAACCACTGCCTATGTTCCAAGCTTTGGCATTATCGTCTCATAAATTCTGTAAAAATGAGACTTTAGTTGTAACCTTATACAAATGTTTCTGTCGTTTTCGTGCTGTTGTCATCTTTTGAAGTTTCGTTGTTAAATTTTGTTGTCGTTGTCTGATGTCATCGTCATTTTACAACAGGTTGTAGTTTCTAAATTTTTTGTCGTTTTTAGAATATTATTTTCAGAAATAAATGTCGTTTTTCAGAGAAAGTCATTCTCGTTATAGTTTGGTTGTCGTTGTCGAGGTTCAAATTCACTGTCGTTTATAGTTTCTTTTGTTGTTTACAAGGCTGGTGTCGTTCTAGCCTGTCATTGTCGTTATAGTTTCTATTGCCGTTTTAGAGGCTCAAAGTCATTGTCGTTTGTAGTTTCTTTGTCGTTTACAAGGTTAGTGCCGCTTTAGGAAGTTATTGTCGCTCACTCAATATTCATTTAGGAAAATTAGAATGGATGGCTTTCAATGGCATTTTTAAAATAAATGACTATAACTTTTTAAATTAAAAAATGACTATTTATCAATAATAAACTAAGTTTGTTTAAAAAACTCAAATAGTTTATCAGTATTAAACTCATGGAGTTTAGAGTTTAACACTTAAATTTATAAAAAAAAACTTAATTTATCATTGATAAACAGTCATTTGTCTAATTTAAAAAAGTTATGGTTATTTATTTCAAAAGTACTTTTAAAAAAACTATTTACCTCTATATCCTTTTTAAAAATTAATCTTTTATTTTATTTTGGGTTAATTATACCGCCACCCTTATGTTTTAGCCAAATTAGATTGATAACCCCTAAACCAAAACTAATCACATTGATATCCATAGAGTTTACTTCGTTAAATTTTTGTTGAAATGACCAAAAATATCCTATTTAATCTAAACCATTCATTTTCAAAATTAAATCTTCAACATCTATTTGGGAAAAAAAAACCCCAAAAAACTAATAAACAAAAGCCCTACCCCAACGCCCATGACCTTCCTCCCTCTGCTCTACCCATCGCAGCCGTCACCATCGAGCCCCCACCAGCTGCTTCGCCTGCCGTAGCAGCCGCCATTGAGCCCTCATCCTCCTTCATCCTCCCTCCCTTGAGTCGTCGAGCCCCCACCTTCACAGCCCGCCCCTGTCCTCACTCCCTCCCTAGATCAGTTGCAACTGTCAAACCATCCCACCGTTGAGACATTGAGCCCCCGTCCTCCCTCCCTTCCTCAAGCCGTCGAGCCCTTACCCTTACGACCCGCCACTGTCCTATCTCTCTCCATCCCTCAATCCATCACATATATCGCCACCGTCTTTGCCTTTCTCCGCCGTCGCACGTCACTAGCTGCTATCTCTAGCAACATTGATCTTGTCTTTTTATGTTTTTTAAAAGGCTTGGTTTTTTATGTTTTTTGTTTACATGTTTTTTTTAGATAAATATTTAGTGTGAATAGATTACTTAGTGTTATTTGTGAAATTTAATGTGTGAAATTTGTTGAATTAGTTAGTATGATTTGTAAATTTTCATTTTGTTTGTTTTCATTTTGTTGAGTTAACTAATTTGTGAAATTGGTTAGTTTAATTTGTAAAAATTGTTAGTATAAATTTTGTTGGAATTAACAAATTTGTAAAAAATTGTCAGTGCAAAATTTGATGGAAAAGTGCAAATTAGTTAACTCTAGACTTTTTATTTGGACTATGTAACCTTTAACATATTATGGCTTGTGTAGTTATTATGGCTTGTGAGACTACAAGAAAAACTACATTTAACGACACATTATTTACGACATGTAGTTTTTGAATGTTATTGAAAAGTACATACAACAACATCTCCAACAAAAATGTCATTAATGACATTCAAAACAATAATTGATCACATCTATATAGATACCATATTAAAGTTCTCCTTTTAACGACAATAGTTTAGTGTTGTTAAATTATTTAACGACAAGTAGGAGATATCGTTAAAGTCTTAGAGATTCTACGACAGCCTTTATAGACGATATTGATCAAGATGTCGTCTATAAGAGGTGTCATAGAATCTCCAAGGCTTTGACGACATCTCATACTTGTTGTTAAATAATTTAACGACACTAAACTATTGTCTTTAAAAGGAGACCTTTAATACGGCGTCTATATAGATGTCGTTAACTATTGTTTCAAATGTCATTAATGACGTGTTTGTTGGAGATATCGTTGTATGTACTTTTCAACAACATTCAAAAACTACATGTCGTAAATAATATGTCGTTAAATATAGTTTTTCTTGTAGTGTTTGGACTATGTAATCTCTAACATATTATGACTTGTAAACTTGTTTCGGATTACCTAATTTTATTTTTTTCTTTTTGTCATGACTATATCTTATTTACTTTGGACATATAATTATTATTTTATTTTGTGACTTTTTACTATAGAATGTTGAATTTGTCTTAGATATATCTCTATATATAGTTACAAGTGTGTTTAAATTATTTATACTCATTTTTAATGTCAAATGAGGTCAAAATGTCTTTTTAGGTGCATAAAATACCTTAAAACATTTTGTTGATGGCTAAAGGGGCAGTTTTGGCTTCTTAAACAAAATTAATGATCAACTCTCACGATATGGGTCTCTTTGTAATTTTTTAAAGTCAAAAGGTGTCAATGTAATTAGTTTTGGTGCATGAAGTGTCACTATAATTTAGGTAAAACACATAGGATGTTTGTGTGATTAACCCTTTTATTTTTTTATGAGGAAACTCAAAGCCTGCAAGCTTGTTTGTTTGGGACTGAGTTTGAACCCAAATTTTGAATTGAATAAGTGTTTGGTTGGACAATTTTGAAATCAAACTTAAACTCAAAATAACCCAAACTCAAAATTAGCCTACTTTTGATTTCAAAAGATTCAAACTCAACAAACTCATTTTTTTAACATTTTATTTAAACGTATTTCTTAAATTTATATCCAAATATAATTTTAGATTTTATTTTTTTAATTTAAGATTAATTATACATCTAAACATCAATTCAAGTTTTAATTTAAATCATATTTTTTTAATTTTTTATCTTAAACCAAAAGTTCAAATTACATTTTTCGAGCCGACTGTCTTGTGCTTCATCCTTAAACCCTAGACCCACTTCTTCTCATTCTCTGAACTCAACTGAACTTTCGCTACTTCCTCAGCGACCACAAATCCAATCTTCCTCTCCCTTTCGCCATCAAACATGTCCTCTTCAATATTCCTCAAGCGTCCCAAACATTTGCCGAAGCTTCTCTTCACCCTCGTCCTGTCCCGCCCCATGGGCGGCGGACCTCGCACCTTCCCCGGCGGCCTTAACAAATGGCAATGGAAGCGCATGCACGAGAAGCGAGCCAGAGACAAGGAAAGAGTCCTCCTTCATCAGGAAAAGGAGCTCTACCAGGCCAGAATCCGCTCCCAAATCCGCGCCAATGTTGCTGGAAAACCCGACCCTTTCAAGGAGCCAGGAACTGGTCCGATGAGCCCTGAATCGCACGTGAAAGCCCTAGCTGATCGGTTCATGAAGGAAGGGGCTGAGGATTTGTGGAACGAGCGTGACGGTCCGATCAAACCCCCGACGCCGCAGCCGAATGATCGGCGGAGATCGATTATTCGTGAAGCTGATGAGTTAGCTTCGTTTGATTTGAGGAAGGAGTTTGTGGAACGGTGTAATTCGGCTGTTTCGAATCGTGGAAATTTGAATTATTCGAGCAATTTGAGTGGGAATCGCGTTAGGGCCAGGCATTTCTCCGTGCAGAGTTTGAGAAATGGGAGAAATGAGGGTTCGGTTTTAGCGGCGAACCGTGAAAGCTCGAAGCTTGAGAGGAGTTCAAGTAATCTTTCGGAAAACAGAAGAATTTCTGCTAAGAAGCAGAGGAGATATTTCAGACATAGCGATTCCTCGAGCGAATTCGATTCCGAGGACGATGAATTGGCCGAGTATGATGTGAAGAAGGTGGGAAGCATTGCTTCTTTGGGGAAGTATGATGTGAAAATAACTAAAAGGAGAATACCCCTGAATTCGTTAGAGAAAGAAATCGATTTTTCGGAGCAGATTGAGTCGATTCGGCATGAAATTAAAAAGAAGAATTTGCTTGAAGGGGAAGAGGGTAAGGATAAGGAGGAGGAAGAATCCATTCTTAGTGAGAAAAGGTACGTAATTTGTTTGTCAATGGAGTTATATAAGTGAGCAATTTTTATATATATGACAAATAATTTTAGTTTATTTTTTGATTCCCTAGATTTGATGAGTTTGATATATCTCCATTAACGATCAAGGCACTCCAAGCTGCTGGCTATATTCACATGACTCGAGAACAGGAGGCTGCCCTTTCTGTTTGTCTAGAGGGTATTTTACTATTTTGTAGTCACTTGTCCACTTTATGTCTATTGCATTTGAGCATCTTATTATGAAAGGTGAATATAGTAGGGAAGTTTTAGCCTTTCTAGGATTATTAGTTTGAGACATAAAGCCGAAGCCTTTGCTCCACAAGAGATGCGAAATACATATAGTCAAACAAGGTTTTGATAATGTTTATGCTACGTTAACTTTGTTGTCAGTGGCAGAACTAAAAATTTTGTTTAGTTGGAGCATTATGGGAAAAAAAAAAAAAGAGACAATATGTATTGAATGGATACATTTTTATATATTTTTGTTGTTGAGTGGGGGCACAATTATAATTTTGTCTTGTAAAATGAGGACACAATAATGTTTTTCAATTATTCAGTGGGGACATGGTTATAATTTTTAGGGTAAATTGCTTTAGTAGTCCTCAACCTTTCACGGAAGTGAACATTTGGTCCTCAACCTTTTATTTTTATTTATTAGTCCTCAACCTTTGATTTTAGTTGTTTGGGGACTAATTTAATGGCCAAAAAGTTAATTTTGGATGAAAAAAGATGACAAATTGGTCCTCTAAAGCTATAAAAAAGATGACAAACTGGCCCTCAAAATTAACGGTCAAACTATTAAATTGGTCTTTCAATAACTAAAATAAAAGGTTGGGGATTGATAAATCAAAATAAATAGTTGAGGACTAACGTGGCAATTTATCCTATTTTTTATTACAAAATAAGAGTATGTCTAATATTTTTATAAAAAAAATTTGGGGTAAAAATTTAAATTTTAAAAATTGAGTGGGGGCATGTGCCCCCAACCTTTATAACTTGTCCCCGCTCCTGTTTGTTGTGGCTCCTTGAGTAAAGATTTCATGTTGATAGATTTTTGTGGTGAGAAATGAAGTATTTTTTGTTTTAATGGTTTTCCTTGTAAACGGAGTAGGGAAGGATGCTTTGGTCAAAGCTAAGGCTGGCACTGGAAAAACTGCAGCTTTTTTGGTACTTTCTATTTCCCTTCTTCTTCTTCGAAATTGTTTCTGAGACAATTTGTTTGTTTCTTTTGGCGGTGTTACTAAATGTAAGCAGCTTCCTGCTATTGAAACAGTTCTGAAGGCAATGAGTAGCAACTCCGTTCAACGGGTGTCTCCTATTTTTGTTCTTATACTCTGCCCCACGAGAGAACTTGCAAGTCAGATTGCGGCTGAAACAAATGTTTTGTTGAAGTACCATACTGGGATAGGTGTTCGAACGTTGGTCGGAGGTACACGGTTCAAAGATGACCAGAAATGCCTTGAATCGAGTCCAAGCCAGGTTCTTCTTTTGCTTTTTTAGTTGAAACTATTGCATAATTATATCATATGGTGGTTAAGAGAAAGAAAGTCCATTCTATGAATTTTTTGCAGATAGTGGTTGCAACTCCTGGCAGATTGCTGGACCATGTTGAGAATAAATCTGGTTTGTCGGCACGATTGATGGGCTTGAAAATGCTTATACTTGATGAAGCTGGCCATTTGCTAGACCTGGGATTCCGGAAGGACATAGAGAAAATCGTTGATTGTTTGCCTCGTCAGAGGCAGTCCTTGCTCTTCACTGCAACGATCCCTAAAGAGGTTAGAACCTCAATTTTTTGTAAACTAAATTTTAAATAAGCAAATATATTTTCCGATATGGATCCCATGAGGTGTCATATTTTGTATGATTGTGAATATGCAGGTTCGCCGAATATCACAGCTTGTTTTGAAAAGGGAGCATGCTTTAGTTGATACGGTTGGTCTGGGTTCTGTTGAAACTCTTTCTCAGGTATATATTTCTAACCTTTAGCGAAACGTGCATGATTAATGGTCGATTCATTTATGAATGATTAAACAGCCGATGGGTGGGGATGGTGGTCATATCGTCTTGGTTTTTCTCAATGCAGGTCAAGCAATCCTATCTTGTTGCGCCACATGAATTGCATTTTCAAGTAGTGCACCATTTGTTAACAGAGCACATATCAAAATCACCGGACTATAAGGTTAGATGTTTATGATTTCTCAATCTCGTTTATTTGGTTGCACATGCTTTTGACGTAACTATTTTCCCTTTCAGGTCATTGTTTTCTGCTCGACAGCAATGGTTACATCGCTCATGTATCTTATTCTTCGTGAAATGAAATTGAACGTCAGGGAGATGCATACTAGAAAACCTCAATTTTCACGAACTCGAGTCTCCGAGGAATTCAAGGAATCCAAAAGACTGATTCTTGTTACATCTGATGTTTCATCCCGTGGAATGAACTATCCTGATGTTACATTGGTCATTCAGGTATTTCGGAAAGCTATCTCTATGACTGCGTGAAGAAAAGAAAGCTCAGTAGTTAATTTGCCTCTTGCATAACAAATTCTTCTAGTTCTATGCAAATGCTTGACTGTTCCGAAGGGTTTCTGTTTATGCCTATGCTACTCTTTATTATTTCAATGTTCTATATAATTCATTCAGTTATGACAATTCCTAGGTGGGTATTCCTTTGTCCCGGGATCAATATATACATCGTCTCGGAAGAACGGGAAGGAAAGGAAAAGAAGGACAAGGCATGTTGTTACTTGCACCATGGGAGGAATATTTCCTGGACGAACTAAAAGATATCCCACTTGAAAATGTTACTTCACCACATTTGGATCCAAATGCAAAGCTTAAGGTTATTGGCAGTCTCATCCCTGCGGTTGATTTTCTTCCTCTATGCTTGTTATGTTGGGAAATAGAAATCGAGTCAAATGTCAAACCAAACAGAAACAGGGATAAGAAGTTCTAAAATCTTAGCATAATTATGAAAAAAATTGTTTGTTTGCAGTTCGCTAGTTGTTTTCTTGTTTGCATGCTCTCACAAACACAAAACCTTTTTTTATTTTTTATTTTTTAGTTTTTCTCGTTTGCATGTTATCACAATCTTGTACATATTCTCACTTCACTTGTATGTTGGGATTTCACTTGCAGATGGAAGACTCTATGGGCAAGGTTGATGGTAGTGTCAAGGAAGCAGCATATCATGCTTGGCTTGGCTACTATAACTCCATAAAAGAAATTGGCAGGGATAAAACCACACTCGTCGAGGTGGCCAATAAATTTTCTGAATCAATTGGTCTGCAAAAACCCCCCGCTCTCTTTAGAAAGACGGCGGTGAAGATGGGGTTAAGGGATATACCTGGCATAAGAATACACAAGTAGAACTTATCGGAAATCGAATATGCAACTTGGACAAGTAAGCAGAAAAGAGAGAGGCAAGAAATCCTGCTTTCGTTTTAAATGGTACCTTTTTATCTTCGAGCAGAAATATCCATTCTTTTGTCTACTAGATCTATAGCTTGGATCTTCATTCTTCTGGCTGCAGATTCACATTCTGCGTGTCGCTTTGTTTTTGAT
This sequence comes from Artocarpus heterophyllus, assembly GCA_025403435.1. Lineage (NCBI taxonomy): Eukaryota > Viridiplantae > Streptophyta > Magnoliopsida > Rosales > Moraceae > Artocarpus > Artocarpus heterophyllus. The sequence goes on from CM046343.1 coordinate 32,578,931, forward strand.
GACTAGAATTTTACTCTTTGTTTTCCTTTTTACGTCAAATATCAGAATTGGTTGCCTCAGGTGAGCTTATAAATTGTAGAACTTTTGAATTGAAGACCACATATATGCCATGTTGTACAGTCCAGCTACATACATAGTTGTAACCTTTTTATTTATTTATTTATTTAAAGGCGTGTTATTTTATTTTATTTTCCTTGCAACTTTAAGCAGCTTATACCCTTCAACAAAAAAACGTCGTAATTTCAACCAAAAAAAAAATCAATATTTCTTTTTGTCATTTGTGTATAATAGCGCAGATATATGGTTGCAAATTTTGCGCAGAGTTCATTGGCTATCCAGGTTTACTGTTAAAAGGGGCAGAGGACCTTTTGAGATAACTGCCACAACTAGATCCTATAAAATGCTTTTGTTTCTGAAATTTTTAAATACTTAAAACAAACTTTTAAATCACGCAATTTTTTTAAACAAAACTACCCTTCACCTTCATACTTTTGAAATTACAAATGAAGTCTTGACTAGCTCTCAAATATATTTATGTAAAAACGAGTGAAATGACTAGTTGTTTAAGAAAAATGATTAGAAGCACTAGTCCAGGGGGTTCTATATTAAGGCTTAATTCAATTTTGTCCGTAGTGACGTGTCAATCTTGGCTGCTCGGCCTTGGCAGTTTAACCTATGTGGGCCAAAGGAAAAAGATTAGGCCAAGCGAGGCTAACCTTAGAAAAATAGTGGGTCGGGTCGGCCCGAAGAAGGAATGAACAGGCCCAGTAGCCTGAAGGGCCTAGACTCAGTCACCTATATTTTTACACGAGCTCTTCACATATACGCTACAAATATGAGGTTTGGATTGAAATTTGTCGCAAGAAAAAAACTACTTGAAAAAATGTCACTTCCACGTCAGGTTATTTAGTGTACTTCTCAAGTTCTGTAAATTAGCATTAATAGTTAATTGGTAAATTACAAATTTACCATGTAAATTTTGGATTTACAAATTTACCGTGTAAATTTATATCAAAAATTACGAATTTATCATGTAAATTCTAAACTTACAAGTTGCACATAATATATTTGTCTTAGTTAAGATAAGATGGTGAATTCGTAATTTACCATGTAAATTTTGAATTTACAAGTTGCATATAATTAAGATAAGTATGGTAAATTAATATAGTGATGTTCTTTTGTAAATTCCAATATCAATAGTTAACTAGTAAATTACAAATTTATCATGTAAAATTTGAATTTACAAGTTGCACGTAATATATATATCTTAGTTAAGATAAGTGTTGTAAATTACAAATTTACCATGTAAATTCTAAATTCACATAATGAACCTGTTTTTGTCAAGATGAGTATGGTAAATTACGAATTTATTGTATAAATGCCAAGTTTATCACAAAAAAATATAATTGGTAAATGATAAATATATATAAGCGCCACAAACTATGAATCTGAACTTGAGATGACCAGTGAGAAGAGAGAGAAATTGAAAACTCCTTAGACTAATTTGAGGTATTTTAGTCCATACAATTATTCTTTTCTTTTTTTTTTTTTTTACCATTGTGACAGAAATTGTAAGACTGTTTTTTCACTTGTGGTATAATTTAATCCACACAAAAATTAATGGCATCCGTCCTAATTATCTCTTTTTATATAGGAATACACAAATTAAAAAAAAAACAACTTAAACAACTTATATATAGGTCGGGCCGGTGTCTAGATCAAACGTGAATGCCTAGACTAGCCCATTTAGCCCTTGGCAATAATGACGTTAAAAATCAAAACTAATAGATGGGCTCCATGTAATAGGACCTATCTTCTATCAATGTACAATCTTTAACATCACTAGCATGGCCTAGCATTATTCATTTGGGGAATTTTTATAAATACCATATTTAAAATCTTTTTTTTTTATAAATGCTTCGTATGTTTTAGTACTACGCAATTTAAATATGTAATATTAATAATAATGTGACATAATTTTTTTAAATATGACATAAATAAATGCATATTTTAAAATTACAACATAACATGTAATTTTCTTTATTCAATTTTCAATGGAATAATTTCTTTATGGAGGCCAGACTCGTCTGCCTCTCCCAAGTTGCACATCTAAAGAAGGGGATAGCAAGCACCTTCAATTCAAAAAAACCGAATTTTTGTAACGGCCGTTTCTTCTAAATGTTTCCTCTTTCCTTAGTTGTTTTGTCAAGTTGACAACTTTTTATAATACAATACATGGAAAGTTGGTAAATGCAATGAGAAAAATGGTTAGCAAAATCCAGTCATACTTTGGACATAGAAAAATGCAGATTTTTTTTTTTTTTTTTTTCATATTGAAGGCTTAAATCCTAACCGTAGACATAGAAAATGATGTTACACTTATCAAATTATGGCCAGCAATAATATCTGGACATATTTAAAGAAATGAAATTATACACTGTATCTTGAAGGGGAGTGCAAAGAAATTAAAGACCTTACACTGACATGGCAAGTGACAGCTTGACAAGAGTCACAAAACTGCTTCCTATAGTCTTTGTCCACACCAGTAAAGTAAAAAGATGTTCAGCAAAATTAATTCTATTGAAAATTTTTGGTTGCTATAATATAAAAGTTCTCATATGCTACAGTAATCAGAAGAGGTAAACTACAGTATAAAGTTTTTATATGTTATAATTTTTAGTTCAAAAGCTTAAGTTCTAACGATATTTCTGAAACACTCAATAAGACTAAACTTGACAAGTGTCAAAGTGCAAGGCCTTATTAACAAATTAGAATACCGTTACATATAAGGTAAAGGAGTTTTACCATAATTTTAGACCTTTTGCTTTTACTATAAAAACCCATGAATGGTGAATCAATGCACTACATCTCACATAATACATAAAATTTTCAGAGAAAATCACAAAACTGAAGAATACATTGCACTCGGAGGAGGTAAATTCAGTGTTCAAGTTTTATTTATTTATTTATTTATTTATTTATATTTTCCTATTTGTTTCATTCATTTTCTCATATGCATTAGAACTTTCTCTTAGACTAGACAGAATTTTTTTAAAATTATTATTTATTTATTTTTCTAATGTATATATACTAGTTGAAAACAACGAAAGTGGTCAGTAACATGGTGCCATATGAAAGGTGGCTTCCTTGTCCGTTTCCGCAGGTTTTTCATTCCTTTGATGTATTCTAGGTAGATTTTCTCTTTCAAAATGCACGAATAATATTGAAATTACAAATCTTTATAGGAAAAACTTTTGACTGATCAGATCTCTGTGAAAAAACCCGAGAACTTTTGCAATTTCAATCGCATAAAAAGAGGTTTGTTTCTTGTTGTTCATTAAGAAAGTTCTACGATCTGTTCAACTAGGTGTGTGTGTGTGTGTGTGTGTATGTATAAGCCGGTTTGAATATAGCTAGATCGTAGATTAATGGTTACATGCACCCAACTTTGGTTTTGTTTAGGGCTTTACTAACGAGAGAGTAAAAAAGAAGAAAAAAATGAATCTTGAATCGATTTAATGGTATCATGAGATGGTAGGTCTTTTTATGCTTTGAGGCTTTCCTTTGATCTTTGTTTTTGTCTGTTTGTTTGTTTATTTATTTATCATTTGTAAATGTGAGGATTGATTCTTTGTTTTCTTTGTTTATTGTATGGTTTTATTTTCCATAAACTAAGTTTTGGCTTCTATATAAAAAGAGGAAAAGCAAAAGAAGAAGAAGCTTCACATGGGAGAAACAGAAATTCCCATGGAAATACACTTCTTCATAAAATTTGAGTTCACAATTGTGAAATTCCGATCTTCATTCATCTGTTTTAGCTTTGAAAGGTTTTCACAGATTCCTAAAAAGTTGGGAAAGAAAAGAAGCATATGGTTTAATTTCAGCATGAGTATCATAAGCAGGTAAAATTATTATTCCCATTCGTTAAATTTTCTGGCAAATGATTTATATGTATTGACTATTATTTGTTGGAAAAAAATGCTCTAATTTGCAGTTGAGCGATTTTCTCATGCATCTTTAAATATATAATTTTTCTAGATTATTTATTTTTCTTGAAATTCTATTGTTATTTATCAAAAATATAAAATACATTTTAAATCTGCTATATTAGAGTTCTCCTTGGCAATCTTATCCATGCAAAGGTGTAATTAGGTCGAAAAATGTAGGGGTTTTTTCCTTCATTTTTTTGGTTCTCATTCGGTGAAATTAACCCTTGATTGGTCATTGAAAGAAAATGCTAATTAAGGTTTTTTATCGAAATGTTTTTTATTTGTAATATTCGTTTATTCGAATGTTCGATGGTTTAGATCTACAAATCGCAATTTAATCAAGGAACTTAACTCTTTGTGTAATGATCTTATAGAATAGTTGGTAAAGCTTCATTTACGATTGTCGCATATTCTCATTGTCATTAAGTTGATAAAAGCTTCTAGTATGGAATTATTGCTGGTTGTTTCATGCATCATCTTAAATATGCCAAAGCTAGGTTTTCTAGTAAAATGTTTTTTATTTGTACTATTCGTACATTCGAATATTTGACAGTTTATATCTTTAAATAACTTTATTTAGCGGATCCAAACTCTTTCAATTACTCTTAAAGAAGTTTTTCTAAGCTTTATTTACGGTTATCTCGCATTCTCAGTGTTATTTAGTTGATAAAAGCTTCTAATATGTGGAATTACTGCTGATTGTTTTAGTGCATAATTAACATTTTGCTTATAAATAGAAAAATTTTAACGTTTGTAAGTAGCAGATTGTTTTTTGATTTGTATTATTTGTACACAGTTTGTATCTCTGAAACAGTTCTAGTTAATGAATACCACTCTTCCAAATAATTTTTATAGAACCTTCTCGAAGCTTCTTTAGCAATTATTGTACATTCCGAGTGTCATTTAGTTGATGAAAATTTCTTAGGCCATCGAAATTTCACTTGTTTCGTGCATAACGCCTTGCTTATTGAAAGAAAATGTCAAGGACTTTTAGCATTAGATTGTTTTTGATTTGTACTATTTGTACACTCAGGTAGAATTAGTTATAGATAGTTGTTTCATTAATAACATTTTTTTTCTTTTTTCTTTTTCCACACATTGCTTGTAATATTATGTTCATGTTCTGGCTCCTACATAAGAAGTGGGAGCGAAACTCTTTGTTAAGTAGAACTTTATTTAGTAAATTTGCAATGAAGGAATGTGTTTTACAGCATTAGTGTTCTGATTCTCTTGTTTATTTTTCTTTTCTCTGCTACTTTTGTTCATAGTTTTTGCATGTCTTTAGTGTTACATATCTTGAGCGAATGACTGAATCATGCAAGATAGCGCACGTATGTGGTTGGTTTTTCGCAATTTTAAAGGTTGGGGCAGTAATTTTATTTTTAATCTCTAAATAGAATTTAGATTCTTCTCTAGCACAATGGTAACTAATAATAATGTTTTTAGTTTACTCAATTATAATATTTGTGTAAAAGTTGCCTATCACTAGTATTTACGTAGTAAAAATTTTCATGGCTTCTGTTGTTTATGATTTGTCCTTTTACATGAATGTCAGTTCTATGTAGCCTAAGAAATCATAGTTTGTTTGAGCAGTACTCTTCTGTTGCTTGTGTATGATGAATTTTAATATGTTTTTCTTATGTACGTTTAATGTATTACAACTTATGCCAATATTATTTAGGATCATTTTAATCCTCATGCATTATTCTTTACAAAAATCTACAGAAATCATACTGTTTTTCCTTTAAGGCACCAAAAAGAGGGATTCTAAATATCTTGTTTTACTTTGTTGCCTCTTTTTCTTTCTGGTATTACTTAATTTACTGTATTTTTTGAAATAAAATTTGAAGCAACCTTGAAGAGTATGCCTTTAATATGGAGTTTATACATTCTTGAGTTTTCTAACAGTTTTCATAGGCCAAAGCATTAAATGCTAATTGAATATTTTCAGAATAATCTTTCCCTTGACAGGTATTCATCTAGCATTTAGTCAATCGTTTGCCTCTACTATAGTTTATTGATTTCGTTGAAGTTTATGATTTATTCATTTTCTTTATATTTTGATGTTCTCTAATCAGCCCATTTTTGAAGGTGATTTCCATATGCTCCATGTCACAATCATCAACATCAATCATTTTTTTTCTCCAGACAGAATTTGTATGTTAACATGGCCAATAATTTGGCACTTATTAATGGTGATATACAATATATAGTGATAATTAATTTAGTCCTTACTATGTTTCCAATTTTTCACGTTTAGGAACAGTACAAGGCCAATCTCTCTGTTGAAAATGATGAAGAAGAAAACCTCTAGAGCCACAACAATAAATGATTTGCCTGAGGAAATCCTTTTAAAGGTATTTATGTCTCTGAGCCTTGTGGACTTGGTCAATGGCGCCTCTCAAGTCTGCACCGCGTGGCGTTCAACTTGCCGTGATCCAGATCTTTGGAAACGGCCCATGGATCTTAACCGGATCAATTCTCGCCCTTCTATTACTCCCATAGATCAACGTGTTTGGACTGTCGAGCGGTGTACCATCCTATTGATGATGATTTTAAAGAAGGCTCTGATTCTTGGTGGTGGAAACATGACTACCTTAGTTTTCCATTTGCACATGTTGTTAAGGGGAGATCATTTGCTGTATGCGGCCAAAAGGTATTACTTTCTTTACTGTTCCAACCTTTTATTACCGTTATTACCGGTGTTCAACACGTCAACTCTAATTTGCATTTTTTTACAAAGTATCATTTTTTATTGGCTATTGTAACATGTTATTATTAATTGATGTGATAATATTTTAAACACTTGCTAAGAAAAAATAAAATTTAAGAGTTGGTACAAAAATTGAGAAGAGAGTTAGCGTTTCAAACATTATATATATATGATCGGAGAATATGTCACGCCCCGGAGTACGGGAGGTGACGTGGCGGAATATTTAGGTTAATTAAATGAGAGTTTATTTGAAATTAAGGGTTTTAAAAATCCATTTAAGCAAGAATTAAAGAGATTTTTCCACCACATTTTATAAAGAATTTAAAATCATTAAACAAATAACAATAATTGAATAAAAACCGCGAATATGGGTTCCACAACCCACAACTTGTGCACACACATGGATCTGACAATATCACAAATACAATTACAGTCCAAGTACAAATAAAGTTAAGTCTTACATGCCTTGATTAATAAATACAAAATGTAAATAATTTCTCCTATTGCTCCTGAGTTCGGTCCGAAGAATCTTCTCCAAACCTAAATGGGAAACCACCTAGAGGGGGGGGAATTTAAAACAGATAAAACATGAGCGAAAGGCTCAGTAGGACTAAGTTTTATAAAATAATTTAATGCAAAGAAACATAACATTATCAGGAGTTATACAGAAAGAAACTTGAATAAATAAATAAATAAATTGAGTAGAACCGTTCTGACACAGAACAGTCTACTCGTCAAATCAAAACACCAGTTTACATTACCTAGGCAAACCATGATATCACCACCGTAGTGGCCCAGCTGGGTTTCGGGACCTGCCCCCAAGGTCGATCACGACCCGATCTCTGATATGGCATCATGCCTTAGTGTTCATTATCATTATCATTCAAAACCCAATTACCGAGTGTTGTCAATTACATTCATTATGAAATTCATTTCATGTCACGGTATATAAAAATATAACCGATAAAATCATTTTCAAACAACCGTTGAAAACATTTTGATAGAAATCATTTTCAAAGCCAAATCATTTCAAAACCAGGCTACCAAAGAAATAGGATAGAAGTCCTACCTCAGTACTCGTGCCGGTACCCCACACCGTAATCCCGATCCGCTATACGTTAGCTCCACGGAACCACGAACAGTCCTAGATACAAACTAAGTCAATCAATATCTAGTTTGAGACATTCTATGTTACTAAATCATTTCATGATGTCCTAGTGTGCCATTTGTATCATTAAAATCATCCTATAAGGTTGGGATTTAAATCAGGGTTCAAAACAATGAAATCGGGTAAAAATCACAAAATTTTCCATGCCTCGGTCGGCCTGCCGGACGCCCTGCTTCGGCCTGCCGAACTGTACAGTTCGGCCTGCCGGAAACGAGGTTCGGCCTGCCGAACATGTCCCCAGATTCGGCCTGCCGATCGGAAGAACACCGGCCTGCCGATCATCACTCCGGCCTGCCGAACTGGGAAAATCCAGAAATCCCAGCCACGGGTTTCTCGATCCCCAAAATCCAAATCTGAATTCCAACCTGTTTTTCTCAATTCCCAGGCATGAAAAATAACTATAGTTGATAGAAAAACATTCTAAAACATGTTTGGAATCATTTAAACAACATTTGAACTCAAAATCTTCAAAAATCCGAAAATGAGAAAAAGAGGAGAAAAATAAAAATCTTAAATCCAATCCGTTTTTCTTCAATCTAGGTTTAGATTCTAGTTGTTCTAAGCTCATTTAACACAAATCCACGGTTTTCTAAGCTTAAACAAACTTAGATTTCAAAAACACACAAAATCGAAAATTTTGAAAAAGTTTAGAAATTTCGAATCTAACCTCGAATCGAAGCTTCAATCCGCGTTCTCGGTTGCCGAATCACGTCCCCGAGCTTCCTCCGTGCTGTTCCGAAGCTTGGATTCGAATGGAAACCAAAATTTTTTGAAGAAATTAGAGAGAGAGAGAGGCTGCCGAGAGGGAGAGTGAAGAGAGAGAGAGACGCGTGAGAATGAGGAGAGAGAGTGAGAGAAAGGGAGAAATAAATAGAGAAAATCGGTGGGCGGTTTTACTGTGCGAAAACCATGTGCCGCCCACGGTTTTGTAAAACAGAGTATTTTTAACATTTTACAAATTGTTGTGTTTTAAAACTCAAAACATCATTTTAAATCAACAAGGAATCTTTTGAACACATCAATTTAACAAAACAACCAAAAACTAAAAATCCAACCAAATAATCTAATTAAAGTTAAAACTTTAATTATGACACACTAATTCATCATTTACATTACATTAATATTAAATAAATTTCGGGACGTTACAGCTCTCCACTCCTAAAAGAAATTTCGTCCTCGAAATTTAAAACTCATCTCAAAAGCAAAACAAATGCGGATACAATTCCCGCATACTCGACTCTAATTCCCAAGTGGCTTCATCAACACCGTGATGCTGCCACACGACCTTTACCAACGGTATCTCACGACGACGCAAGCTAATCACTTTCCGGTCGATAATCTGAATCGGCACTTCTTCGTACGTCGTATCCTCCTGAACCTGCACATCGCGAAACGATACTATCTTACCCTGCTCAGGTGGACACTTCCTAAGCATAGACACATGAAACACATCGTGCACATGAGAAAGTTCGGGCGGAAGATCAAGCCGATAAGCGACCACACCAACACGCTGAGTGATCTCGAACGGCCCAATATACCTCGGTGCGAGTTTCCCACTCACCCCGAACCGCATAGTTCCCTTACGAGGTGACACCCTCAAGAGAACAAAATCCCCAACCGCGAACTCTAAAGGTCTACGTCTCCTATCCGCGTAGCTCTTCTGCCGACTCTGAGCTGCTCTCAACCGATCCCGAATCACCACGACTTTCTCGTTGCTGTCACGAATCTCATCCGGCCCAAGAATAACTCTATCCTCCGGTTCGGCCCAACACACAGGTGACCGACACGGTCGCCCATACAATGCCTCAAATGGTGCCATACCGATACTCGCCTGATAACTGTTGTTGTACGAGAACTCCGCCAAATGCAAACATTGCTTCCAATTCCCGCCGAAGTCCAACGCACAAGCACGCAACATATCCTCGAGAACCTGAATAACCCGCTCAGACTGCCCATCAGTCTGAGGATGAAACGCCGTACTGAAGTTCAAATCCGTACCCAAAGCCTCCTGAAAACTCCTCCAGTACTTAGCATTAAACCTGGTATCTCGATCAGAGGTGATGGATAAAGGAACTCCATGCAACCTCACAATGTTCTGCATATACAACTCCCCGAGAATCTTCCTGGAACACGTCGACCTAAACGGAATGAAATGCGCCGATTTCGTCAACCTGTCGACCACAACCCAAACTGCATCATGCCGCTGCTCCGTCCTCGGCAAACCTGTGAGGAAATCCATCGTCACATGCTCCCATTTCCACCCTGGAATAGGAAGCGGCTGAAGCTGACCTGCAGGCTTCTGATGCTCGGCTTTCACCTGAAGACACGTCGAACACTTGGCCACGTACTCGCGAACATCTTTCTTCATGCCTCTCCACCAATAGTGCCTCTTCAAATCACGATACATCTTGGTGCTCCCCGGATGAATAGCGAACTGAGACCTATGAGCTTCATCTAGAACGGCTTTCGTTACCTCGGCGATAACTGGAACTGCAAGACGCTCCCGGAAGTACAACGATCCATCTGCATGCACGCTCCATTCCTCGAACTGCTCCCCGTTCTGAATCCGCGACCAAATCCCCTGCAAATGTCGATCCTGCCACTGACCTTGCTTCACCATCCGAACAAGAGCTGGAGTCGCTTCCACATGATACAACAAAACTTGATCACCGTCGTCATGATACTGTAGCCGATACTCACTCACTGTCGCATCCCTGCTCCAGTCCTCAAAAATCAAACAAGCGAGAATCCCTGAAGACTTTCTGCTAAGCGCGTCCGCTACCACATTAGCTTTCCCGGGATGATACTGCAACGCGAAATCATAATCCTCCATGTACTCCACCCATCTGCGCTGCCTCAAGTTGAGATCCCTCTGAGTGAACAAATGCCTCAAACTCTTGTGATCGGAGAAGACCTGAAACGATGCTCCATACAAGTAACATCTCCAAATCTTCAGCGCGTAGATCACTGCCGCAAGCTCTAAATCGTGAGTAGGATAATTTCGCTCGTGAGGTCGTAGCTGTCTCGATCCGTACGCAACCACACGTCCATGCTGCATCAACACGCATCCAAGTCTGCGCCCTGAAGCATCAGCATAAACCTCATACGGCTCGTCACTACTAGGAATAACTAATACTGGAGCTGAAGTCAACCGGTTCTTCAATTCCTGAAAAGCAGACTCACAGTCTTCATCCCACTCAAACCTGACGTTTTTCCTGATCAACCTCGTCAACGGAGCTGCAATCTTCGAAAAGTCCTTTACAAATTTCCTGTAATATCCAGCAAGACCTAAGAAGCTGCGAATCTCCGCTACATTCCTTGGTCGTTCCCACTCCAATATAGCTTCAATCTTGGACAGATCCACTGAAATACCATGCTCCGAGATGACATGACCCAGAAATTTGACCTCAGTCAACCAGAACTCACATTTTTCCCTCTTAGCATACAACTGGTGCTCCCGTAGAGTCTGAAGCACGACCCGAAGATGCTGCTCATGCTCCTCCCAAGTCTTAGAATACACAAGAATATCATCGATGAACACGATCACAAACTGATCCAGATACGGCCTAAATATCCTGTTCATCAAATCCATAAAAGCTGCTGGAGCATTCGTCAACCCGAAAGACATAACCAGAAACTCGAAGTGCCCATACCGAGTCCTAAAAGCTGTCTTAGGAATATCCTCTTCCTTGATTCTGAGCTGATGATAACCTGACCGCAAATCAATCTTCGAGAAGTATCGCGAACCTCCCAACTGATCAAATAGCTCATCAATCCTAGGCAAGGGATACTTGTTCTTCACCGTAACACGATTCAGCTGCCGATAATCCACACATAACCTGAGAGTCCCATCGTGCTTCTTAGCGAACAAAACTGGTGCTCCCCACGGAGATGTGCTATTCCGAATATATCATTTATCAGCAAGCTCCTGAAGTTGCTTCCTTAATTCCTTCATTTCTGCCGGCGCCATCCGATAAGGTGCCATAGAAATCGGTGATGTCCCTGGAAACAACTCGATACCAAACTCAATCTCCCGATGCGGTGGTAATCCTGATAACTCGTCGGGGAAGACATCCTCGAACTCACCAACCACCGGAATCGCTACACTACTACTCGAAACATAGGGCTCGCAATCTAGATTGGCAAGAAAAGCAAAACAATCTAGATTCCTTCGCCCTCCTAAACATGACTTCATGAGACGCTCACTCATTAGCCAATCACCACCACCCTGGTAAGTGATTACCGTCCCCCTATCAGACACTAGGGTCACTTTTCTAAGTTGGCAGTCCACAACTGCACTATACCTGGACAACCAGTCCATCCCTAAAATCACATCATAGGAACTCATGGGGAGTATAATCAAATCACTTTTCAAAATCTCATCCCCAATCTTTATTTTACATGATTTACACACACAATTTACACACACCCGCCCCAAGGGAGAAGTTATAACTAGGGGTTCATTAAACTCTTCTACTTCTAATCCCAAGGCATGTACAAAAGAACTCGAAATGAGAGAATGAGAGGCACCGGTATCAAATAAAACGCGAGCTAGAGATCTAGAAACCAAAACCATACCATCGACAACCGCGTTACCAATCTGAGAATCTGACCCTCCAGATGCCATTGCATGAACCTGCACTGGCGCCTTCCCTTTTCCTCTACCGACATTACTGGGTCCTGCATTACTCGGTCGATACTGCTGAGATGGAGACGACTGCACACTACCTGTACTCGGAGCTCTATATTGAGGAACACTGCGCTGGAAATACTGCGGCTGCTGTCCCCGTGCCGGATATGAGAATTGCTGAGGAGAAAACTGCGGATACTGCAACTGCGGGTACTGCGGAGGCGGAGGTAGGGTCTGAGGCTGAGGCTGAGATGAACGACTGGCATCCTCCCCGGTCTGCGATCCAAGACGAGCACTCCTGATCGGGCAATTCCTCTTGATGTGTCCGGGCTGCTGACAGAAATGACAATGAAAGCTGTAGGGGTTGCTGCGCCCGCTGCCAGACGAACTGCTACTGCCACTGGTCGCACCGCCTTGCTTGCCTTTCCCCGGAGCTGGACGACTACTGGTGCTCTTCCTGCCACTCCTCTGCGGTCCTCCTGAAGCCTTGGCTCGGTCCTCACAATACTGCACGTAATCATTCTCCACGGAGATCGCCGACGACACAAGCTCTCCGAAACCCCTAAGCCGTAGAGCAACCAACTGCCGCCGAATAGGAGCCTTGAGTCCTTCCTGAAACTTGATGCATTTCTCGCGCTCCGATGCCACAGCTGATGGAGCAAACCTAGCCAACTCGCTAAACTTCGCCTCATACTCCCGAACTGAAAGATCACCCTGCTGCAGTCTATAAAACTCAGCTGCCTTCTGATCTCTATATCCCTACGGAAAATACCGATCATAGAACAGATCCTCGAACTTGTCCCAACCGATATCGCCACCGCGCTCCAAACGCTTAGTTTGTTTCCACCAGGTGTTTGCGCCACCCTCGAGCTTATACGCCGCAAACTCCACACGATACTCCTCAGGCACACCAAGGGTATCAAGATGCTTCAAGATCGAATCCAACCAATACTCTGCTAACTGCGGATCCCCATTGCCATAAAAAGTCGGAATAGACGCCCGCCGAAATTCCTTAAAGAAAGCATGCCGACTACCAACACTGGAGTCTTCCGGTCTAGTCCTGGCTGCCATCTGCCGGAAAGCCGCGATCATAGACCTCATCAGGCCCTCATCATTTCCGAACTCGGCGTCAGCTGT